>CAKNYM010050086.1:0-22746 GCA_932195095.1 Andricus curvator
TTGGTTGTAACATTGATATATGTATATAGTGAACTTCAATTATCTGATTTGAAAAATTCGAGTCTGGGCTTTTTTTTTGGGGGGGGGGGGGCAAGCCACCGTGGCCCCCCCTCTGGATCCGCGCCTGTGAAGGTCACTGATAATGAATTTGATATAAAAAATTTAAAATTCAAAATGGCGGATAAAAAATGGCGGCGACAAATTGGAAATTTTTTTTGAACCTAAACAAAGATAGCTAATTTGGGATTTTTAAAGAATATGATGAAAAATATGTTACAAAAAATTCAAAATTACTCAAAAATGGAAATTCTAAATTGTAATCGGTGAATTAAAGGTAATATAAAAATTTTAGAAAAATTTTACGTTGTTTCAAAACATGAAAAGGTAACGAAAAGTCGTATTTTTTCAATAGTAGCGCAAATGACATAGGAATATTAAAATATGAACAACCGAATTTTGTAATAAATAAAAATAATGTATTCTTTTAATTTTACATATCAATAAAACTAAATTATCAAAAGTTTGAGATGGTAAGATGTCGGTATCAACCTAGAATATATTTTCTTCTAATTCTTCGGCTTCATTAGAATCACTTTCACTGTCATCTTGAGATTCATAATTTTGCTTATCCGTTAATATCAAGAGATCTTGGACTCGCTATGATATATCTCTAACTCTCTTTTTTGGCCGAGAACTAGAGAGTTTCGGGCAGGAATTGAGAAGCTGTAAAGACATTTTCATTTCAAGAATATGATAAAAGTTTATGTTTAGCATAACATAGTTATGAAATTCTGTCAATAATTAATGATAAAAGTGCTGACTATGAACAAAACTCAAGTCAAAATGAACAAAACGCATTTCCAGAAACATAATATAAGAAAAATGAATAATCTAAAAAATAATTGCAAAGTTCCAAAGTAAAATGCAGCTTCTAGAATGTTAATTACTAATACGTTTTTTGTTGGGAATCAGCAATTGAGCAATAAAAATCCATCTTCATCCACATTGCGTTTTTAGACACAAAAGTTTTTTAAAAATATTTTGCACTGCTCCACTGTTTTTTAGCGTATTTGGAAAAAGATTGAAGTTTTGTCTTTAATTTATTTTTTTCACACTCTGGCACTTCTGCACAATTTTCTTCTAAAAAACATTTCGCAAAATTTCCATGGCCCTTCTTACGATAAAAATCAAAGATATGGGCATTTGTTTTAAATTTTTCCATTTTTAGATCTTTAGAGTGCAATTGGGCAAAATATAAATGTAGGACCGAGATTTTTCCATGTTTACTTGAAGAGAATTTTCTTAAGACTGATGAAACTTGTGATTGTAAAACCAAAAGTAGAAGGCTCAACAAATTTTTTTCACAGTGTACAGTGAGGGTAGGGTCCAGGGCAGATTTTTGGAAAAGATAGTCAATAAGAACACCCATTTTCTTCTTAATATTTATATCTTTATTGACGCTATGGCTTATTTAAACTGAAGTAGTAAACATAAGAAAACTTTTCTCAACATAAAAAAGGGTAGTGTACTTTAAAAATTACAGTAACTTTGAAGCTATTACCTACCTGACGCAAGGAGCTTTACGGCACTGCACTGTCTCAACTTTTGAACCGCGCGGTCTGTTCGAGGCCTTCGCGAGGAACCTGTCTTAATTCAGTTGTGAGCAGGTAAAAGGCAGATTAAAACTTACCTTTAACAGAACTTATCGCAAATCCGTATATTTTTTGTTGTAATAACTTTTTAGAATGATTTTAAAGCAATAGGGCAACAAGTATATAATATATTTCAATGTTATAAATAATTGTTAAAATTTATTAAAATAACATTAAAAAATATCATTTTACTTTGAAATATGTTTTTTCAAATAAAAACAAGCTGAAAACGGCTGAAAATAATTTATAAACTACAAATAATTCGTTCTAAAATGTATGAGTGCAGTGATGCACATATACCGTGCATTATAATTTTTTTTTTAAATTACCGTTTTACACTAATTTCCGGCAGTTCCCGGCTCTAATTTTTGAGCGAAACTTTACTCACATATCTTCAGAATGCTTCCACGACCTCACTTTTTTTGGCAACGTTTGGCAAAATTATTTATTTTTTATAAAAGTTTAAGTTTCAATCTCATTTTTAGGCATTAGGCTTAGTTAAATAACATTATGAATGTTAATAGATATTTAATTTCAAACGTCGTATTAAGCAAGATCATATAATATGCGGTAAATATAAATCATATTTGTTTCAAATTTTGTTATTACTTTTCACACAGCATCACTCAAATTCAGTAATGGATAATCGATAGAAATCGATTTTCGCAGTTAGGTAACTTTCAGGGGCTCAAAAATGTTGAAAAAAAATTTTGAATACACTTTTTTTCTGCTTTTGTCATGTTTAAGTATTGCCAAATATATTTATCAATTCATTTTCTTAAAATAAAAAAGTTGAAAAATCGACTTTTGACCAACTTTTTGTCGTTCCTGGACCACTGTGGGCCGGCCCGCCAGGGTAATCAGAATGGCACGCTATAAAAGTAAACCATCTGACTCTCAGAATGTTAATGAAGAACAAAAATGCTCAAAAAGTCTTTAAAAATACTCAATTGTGCCATTCCTTTCTTGTCAAGTATTATACTTTTACAATTAGGATTATAATTTAGAATAATAATCGTAAAAATAAAAAAAAAATATTTTAAATTTGAAAAAAATATTTAAAATTTGAAACAAAAATAGTAAATGTTGGAAAAACTTTGCATTTCCTAAACAAAACTATTCTTCCCTGCCATGTTACGTTTAATGTGTTAATATTTTACAGTACTGTTTTACTTTACATACAATCAGAGAAAATTACCTGGAAAATCAAAAATTGAAAAAGTTTTTATGTGCTACCAGTCCTTCAAGTAAGATTTAAGCGTGAATATTTATAGGGTCCCTGTATTTAAGGCCAATGAACCTAACCATTATGAAATAAAAAAAATTTGAAACATTTTTCCAAAAAAAGTTGCCCTTGTCAAAAATTACCTGTCTGTGGAGAATCACCCATAAATGAAATATCAGCTTCAAACTTTGAGAAATGCAAGAGCCGACAGTAAAGTACTTTTGGGTACATCATTTGAGTATAAAAGAGGCAAAAAGAAAAATTGAAACTAAATGTCAACTCCGGTTGCCAGTTCGCTCGGTATTCGCGATGGGCACGCAAATGCGAAGTCTGGCGGCCACTAAACGAGGCTCTATCAGCTGGCTCGTCTACATCTGAAATATGCCCTTACGAAAATATATGACAGACGGAAATGACTGGCCCTAATTGGCTATAATTTATAAGAATATCGTCTGAACATTATAAAGTATCGACGACTTGCAGATTTATTAGTGAACTATTTGAACTTTCCTGTAAAGCTTAAAAAATCATTAGCAAAAGAAAACTATTATGGGAATTTTCATGATGAAACACCTTTTTGTAGCCTGTGTCTAATTCCGAATTCTCTTCCAACACATCAATTGTGGAATGTGTTCGATTTGCCATTTTAAAGCCACCTTATCATTACAAAGCACTAAACTTAAGTACCACGGGCAAAAATTTCGGACTGTTTTCAACTTTCGTCATTCCCTTAATAACCCTGCAAAAAACGTCGTATTGAAAAGTATTAAAATGTATTGACATTTTGAATGCGATTCAATTCTGTTTTCTGTTCCGAAAAAAAGATTTTAAAAGTATTAGTTCGTACTGGTTCGCATTACACTTCATCACGCTGAATGCGAAACAGCAGTGTCGATGATTCGCATTACAAAGTATTGGTTCGCATTAAACTTCAAGACGCCGAATGCGAGATGGCAGTCGTGGATCTTCGGCATTTAAAAGTATAAAAGTAATCAAGCGGTTCCTGTTTATTGTAAAACTTTTTTAAAATAATGTAAAACAAATATATAAATATTAATAAATGAATAAACAGTATAAAATATTGAATAAAATTTTAATACGCGGTTACGAATTCAAAAGTATTCCAATAACTTTTGGAATTTGCAAAATTTAAACCAATGCGACATTTCGCATTAAAAAGTTTTCAATTCACGCACGACATTCTTCTCATTCGATCGCATTTAAAATCATTAAAACTAATGCGAACTTTCGTATTATAAAGTTTTCACTCAACCGAAACATTTCCATCATTAATTCGTATTGAAAAGTATTCAAACCAGTGCGAACTCTCGCATTAAAAATTTTACACTCGATAAAAAATTTCGTCTCATTCTACCGCATTCAAAAGTATTTAAACATATGCGAACTTTCGCATTGAAAAGTTTTTACCTCGCTCAAAAAATGTGTCTCATTCTTTCGCTTTCAAAAGGATTCAAAGTAATGCGAACTCTCGATTTAAAAATTTTTCATTTCGCTCTGAAATTTTCTCTCATTCGGTCGCATTAGAAAGCATTAAAACGAATGTGAAGTCTCGCATTAAAAAGCATTGTGTGCAAAAATTTTTATCTTTCGTATTCAAACGCATTCAGGAATTTAATGTTATATAAGAAGTATCGCATTTAAACGTTTTCGGCTAACCTCCAATGCGAAACTGACACATAACAGACTTCATGGAAACAAATCGTGAATGCGAAACAATACTTTTGAATTTTACGTTTCTTGCAGGGAAGTTCACTGCATGCTGCTATGCTCCTAATTCCATGATCCAACAAAGAATGGTCTGGCCACGCGCAACATACGGACCCTTTGATTGGTTCACTTTTTTTAGATGCGCGTGGCGAGACCATTCTTTGTTGGATCATGGATTTAGGAGCACGGCAGCACGCAGTGAACTTGTTAAGGGAATGACGATAGTTCAAAATAGTCTGAAATTTTTGCCCGTGGTACTTAAGTTTAGCGCTTTGTAAGGATAAGGTGGCTTAAAATGGCAAATCGAACACATTCCACAATTGATGTGTTGGAAGAGAATTCGGAATTAAACACAGGCTACAAAAAGGTGTTTCATCATGAAAATTCCCACAATAGTTTTCTTTTGTTAATGATTTTTCAAGCTTTACGTTAAAGTTCAAATAGTTCACTAATAAATCTGCAAGTCGTTGATACTTTATAATGTTTAGACGATATTATTATAAATTATAGCCAATTAGGGCCAGTCATTTTCGGCTGCCGTTTTGCCTGCCGTTCTCCCTGTCATTTTCCTGTGGTCGCGAAAAAACTACAGGGAAAAAATGACAGGCAAAAAATGACAGGCCTGTCATATTTTTCCTGTCATATCTTTTCGTAAGGGTGGGGTCCACGCTGTAAAAGATTGATGATGCGAAGTTCTTACAATAATATTTGTTAAAAGTTTTGTCCAGCATAAAAGTTGAGTGAAATATGTTGTTATTTCAATGTTGAATTATGTAAGTATTGAAATCGTTATTGGCCTCTTTTTGTAGCCGCCAGACTTCGCATTTTCGCGCCCATCGCGAATACAGACCGAACTGGCAGCCGGAGTTGACGTAGTTGGAATTTTTCTTTTTGCATCTTTTATACTCAAATGATGTACATAAATGTACTTTACTGTCGGCTCTTGCATTTCTCAAAGTTTCAAGCCGCTATTTCACTTATAAAAAAGGCTCTTAAGTCAGTGGCGTAGCCAGGGGGGATGAGGGGGGTCAAGCCCCCCCCCCAATTTCGTATTCATATATCTGTTATAGACAGGAAAACTTCATTCTATTTACAACAGTTCGAGTCTATGTTCTGACAGCTCTGTTATTTGCCATAAATGCTAATGATAAAGAGGGATTATATGGAGTATAGACACCATAATAAACTGGTGCGTCTATTCTTCATCTTACCTGCGAAAATGAAGGCAGTAAACTGTAGATTTCCACATTTAAAATTAAGTAAACTCAAAGGCCAACGCCATAAAATAAGATTTTATCACACCAAAAATTCAATTATAAGTATAGCTTGGTCCTAATCCAGAACAACTACCTGAAAGGTAGAAATTCGTGAGCAGATCATAAAGCCCTCATTGTAGACTGAAGTGGTCTCAGAATGCATTGAAAATTTTTTTTCTCGAATTTGCATGCATATCGCCCTCAAATTTTTTCGATGTATGTGTGTGTGTTCATTACTCGAAGACATCCAGCCTGTCTCTACGCAAGGAGATCGCTGACTCACTTTCGAGTCTTCTCAAAATCGGCTTCGACCCCCAAGGTTAGGCCCTCGAAAGAGCCCATTTATCCCTGGTAAAGCACCAGCTTTTTCTGAGGGGACCTACAGTTTAAGGTGGCTTCCGAACCACCGAAGCCCCGGTAGAAGTACATAGAAAAATTTCCATTGGTACCCGGCTCAGGGATCGAACCCCAGACTTCCTGCATGGAAGTCTGACGCGCTATCGTCTGAGCCACCGAGGCTTCAAGCTTGTTCCTAACTAAAAAGTTGAAGAAACTCTGAAAAATTACGAGAAGATAGTTATGAACCATAATAAGCGTTTAAACATTTTTTTTGTTAACTTGCATTAATTATTATCTTATTAAGTAAAAATTGGACAATAAATTAAAATTCTTAGAAAAAACCGCAACGCAACGCATTAATACAGGAGATGATAGTTATAAACAATAATAATTTAATGAAACAAATATGTTTGTTAAATTTCATTGAATATTGCCTTACTCTTAAGTGAAAAATTGAAAAAAATTTCAGAAAAAACCGCAACTACCCAGCATTAATATAGAACAGGATAATTATAAACAATAATAATTTGTTTAAACAATTATTTTTGTTAAATTCTTATTATTGTTACCTCGCTCTAAGTGGAAAGTTCACAAAAAGTGAAAAACTTCAGAAAAGGCCGCAACTTTCTAACATTATTCAAAGAGAATATTTATTAAAAACAATAATAAATTGTTTGAAAAGTTATGTTTGTTAGCTCCAGAATTAAGTCATTTCATTTTTCGGATACCCTTCTTTGCCCTTCTTCCTTAATTTCAGCCCCCCCGAAAAAAATTCCTGGCTACGCCGCTGTCTTAGGTTCAAAAAATGTACCCAGTTTTAATTTCTTTGAAAATAATTTTTTGCGAAATGCCTCCTCGAGTAAAGTACGTAAACGTAGTTTATTGTCTTCTCATACATTTTCCAAAGTTTCAGCTCGATATTTTATTTACAAAAAAAGTTCTTAGATTCAAAAAAAAATTCGGATGATTGAAAAAGTGAGGTCGGTGATGTAGGTATTTATGTCTGTCACATGCCCTCAATTTTAAAGTGAAATGTTCGGCATATTTTTCTGATATAATTGCACATTTTTCAGGAGTTCGACCGGAATTTATGAATTTTTTTGATTGAAAAATTCAATATATTAAATAATCTCTGAATTTGAAGTGACTATGAAAATAATTAAAAAAATGTTATAAAAAAAATGAGGAAGCTTATTTTTCTCTCTGGCTCAAGAGGGTTACAGTCCAATATGTAAATGCATTTCTCGTTAAGAGTTGGAATTTTCTGTAGTGATTATAATTTTCCTAGAAGCTTGCATCATTAAGACTTGCACCATTAAGAAATGTCTTGTCCTTCTATAAAGTTACTTTCATAAATTAAGGAACATCATTATTTGATTGTATATATAGAAATTATACCGTTCTTACACAGTTATATATTTATAAGGACAGAGAAAAAGATTATTCATAATTAACTCCGTATACTTATTATAGTGGTATAGAAAACATCCTTATGTTTTTCTTCTAAAATGGCTCGATCCCCTCACAACTGTTCCTTTTTGTGCAAAATTTCCCCTAAATATCAGCAGAATTTGAAAACAAATATTTAGGTATCTCTTAATACCATTATTTGCCAAAAATTCACTGTTAGAAAAATCTGCACTATATTTAGTATATATGTAATGGAAGCAAGAAAGCGCAACATGCAATTAAATTTAGTATACCAGCATAAAGTAGATTTAGTATACACGTACATGAAATTTAGTATACGCGTATACTGAATTCAGTATACATGTATACGAAATTTAGTATAAGCATATACTAATTCAATATACGCGTGTATTGAATTAAGTACACGCTTACAGTAATTTTACTGTAAGTGTATAATTATTTTAATATATGTATACTAATAGCAGAGAACTGGTAAAAATTGTGTCAACCTTTCGAAAAAAGTTTATATAAAAAGTTTTGATTTAAATCTTAAGGAAAAGAATTAATATAAATGAAAATTTGTATTAGTTGTTTTCCTTGTTGGATTTGAGTAAACGGCAAGCGGAGTAGAAGAAGACGAGTTAAAATGTAACTCTTGGAAAAGAACTCCCTAACTGCACTGTCCGGAGTTATTTCAATCAACTCCGTCCTGACCCTATAGTTGTCCCACGACACCATAAGAAGTTGATTTTAAGCAGTAAATATCGCTGAAAAGGAACGCTGAAGGGAGTATATCGCGTCGGTGCGATATGTTATTTAATATTTAGAAAAAAGATTTAAAAAGACGATAAAAAGAGTGATCTATGGCAACCAGACAAAGCGGGTGAAAATTGTACATATGACATCAGAATTGGGATACGAAGAATTCATAGACGCCGGTAAGTATAATTGTATATAATAATAATTATGAACATAGCCATGATGCTCTTGAATCTTTTTGTACGATTTAAAAAACTCGTGTGGATTATTCCTGTTAAAATTGGTAAATAAGACAAATAAGTTCATTTACTCAGAAATGTCAAGCAATATTTTTTGAATGCTCCGAAAGTGTATTAAAAACAATTTTCCAAGCATTTCTTGATCAATTTTAAAAGGAATAATCCAAACGAGTTTTTTAAATCGTACAAAAAGATTATTAATACAATTAATACAATATATACAATGATACTTACCGGCGACTATGAGTTCTTTGTATCCCAATTCTGATTCATATATACAATTTTCACTCACTTTGTCTGGTTGCCATAGCTCACTCTTTTTATCGCCAACATATTTCACTTTCCTAAAAATTAAATAACAAATCGCACTGACGCGACACGCGACCATCTAGAATTCTGGATTCTAGAATTTTCATGTTTCGAGTTCGCAGTTTCGCACGCGTTGACTTGCGGCCATGATGTGGCCTTCCCTCTACGATGTGGCGAACAACTGCGAAGAGAGTGTATTGCACGTTTTCTGCGAACACAGCTCCGAACATAAACTCCATAAGAAGTCCCGCCACGACTCTTTAACTCCGGATTGAGCATGGGTTGAGATTTTGTTTCTGTGCGGTGCGAATTAATTATATTCACTCTGAATGCACTTCAGAACCTTTTGCTCACTGTATTTTACTCTAGAGTAAAATATGCGGAGTTGAATGTATTCGATACTGAGTCGATTTTATAATCCGAAAAATTGTACTCTCAACTCCGCTAGCCATTAACTCCTCAAATTTTTAACAGTGTAAATGTGCGTCTAAAAAGTAAAGGATATTCTAGTAATTTGTGATGGTTTTTTTTACAAATATTATTTATGAAGAATAACAAATCATAATTTCGAAGTTGCTCGATAATCTTTTAAAGAGCTGACATATTATTTATTAAAAATAACAATTATTAATAATTTCAAAGTGGCTCAATGATTTTTTGAAGAGCTGGCATATAATTTATTAAGGATAACAATTATTAATAATAATAATAATTAATAATAATGTTAATATTAATGGTTTGATGCTTGCAATAGCGGCAGAAAAACATTTTTGTCCAATCTGCAACGAAATATATATATATATATATATATATATATATATATATATAAACTAAATATGGAATAGTGAAATTTTCAGATAAAAAATTTATTTAAACACACAAGAAAACGACTTTTCAACAAAAAGGTTCAATTTTTAAACAAAGCTGTGAATCTTCTTAAAAAAATGAATTTTGAACCAAAAAAGATTAATTTGTAACCAAATAGATAAATTTTCAACCAAAAAGACGAATCTTTCTACAAGAAGATTAATGTTCTATCAAAAAAATATGATTTTTCAACAAAATTGTCGAATTTTAAAGTCAATACGATGAATTATCTACAAAAAAGTTGAATTTTCAACCAAATAGTTCAATTTTAATAAAATTAGTTTAATTTTTCACTAAATACTTGAATTTTCAACAAAAAAGGTAATTTACAACTGAATACTTAAACTTTCTGTAAAACAGTTTAATTTTTGACCAGAAAATATGAATTTTCAAGTAAAATGATGAATCTTCAACCAAAAAGAAAAAATAAATTGTTGAAAAAGTAGTTTAACTTTAACAAAGAAAGATGAACTCGCAACGAAACTGGTAATAGTTGATATTTCAACTATAGATTTTTATTTGAAATAAAAAATAATTGAATTCAACAAAAAAGACGAATTTTTAAAAAAATGGTTGAATCCTCAGCCAAAGCAGATTAATTTACAAACAAACAGTTGCATTTTTAACCAAAAAGAATATATTTTCAATTAGAAAAGATCGATTTCCAATTTAAAGTATCAATTTTCATTCAAAAATATAATATTTACATTTATAGTTAAAAAACATTAATTCTCAATTAAAAAGAAAGGAATTTCAACCAAATATGTAGTTAAATTTTCAAACCAAAGAGAAGAATTTTCAACTAAAATGATAAATCTTTAAAAAAAAATGAATTTTCAATGAATGTTGAACTCGTACATTCAACCTAAAAGATGATTTTGCACCAAGAAGATTAATTTTCTAAAAATGGAGTAGTTAAATGTTCAACCAAACAGGTGAATTTTGAAGTGAAAAAATGAATTTTTGACAAAGTAGATAAACTTTCAACCAAGTGGCTTAATTTTTGAAAAAGTTCATTTTCTACCAAATAGCTTAATTTTTAACCAAATATTCATTTTTCAACAAAATATATGATTTTTCAACAAAAAATTTAATTTTCAACTGAATACTCAATTTTGCTACCAAATTGTTGAATTTTTGGAACAAAAAAATTATACTGCTACAAAATAGTGGAATATTTGACCAGAAAATATGAATTTTCAACTAAAATAATGAATTTTCAACCGAAAAAAAAGAAATTTTTTAAAAAGTAGTTCAACCAAAAAAGATGCATTTGCCACGAAACAGGTAACAGTTGATATTTCAACCAAACAAGATTTTCATTTGAAATATATTACAATTGAATTCAACCAAAAAGGACCAATTTTTAACAAAATAGTTGAATATGTTTTCGTTGGAGATTGGTATATGATGAAATACAATGTATTAATATTATTTTTTTATTATATTTTATGTAAGGTTTTTTGTCATTTAGAAGCATCATATCTTTTCACATTTTTTAATATTTGATCATATTTATGGGTTTTCAGTTTTTACTATGATTATTTCATTCAATCTACTGAAATCTTATTTGATTATGACTGATAAATTGACGTGGTGCAGTACTGCCAACTCTCAAAAGTAATCCTTATGAGGGAGGAAGTCCTCACATCCCCTAACAGGGCCCTCGACGCTACGGCACTAGCCGAGAAACCAGCCTACTCAAGACTCCCGCGATTGGATGCGAATCAGGTCTGGTTGTCCCCGATTTGTTGTCGTATGTGTACCAAATGCGGACAACTCTCGTGCCAGAGAGGACGAGAGCTTCCTCATTTACCGGAAATGCTTCGGATCTGCACTTAGATATTTTTACTTAATTACAGCCTTCAATTGAGCCGCCCCTGCACCTCTTTTCGTTTTGGCAGCACGGCAGAGAACGAGTCTAGCGGCATGGCGCCAACCATGGACATTGGAAGGTAGGGGACTAGGCATGTCGTTGCGGGGTGGATTGGTTCAGAGGGGAAGGCCGCCATCTTACCACGTCAAAAATCACATATATATATATATATTTTTTTTTTTTTCCCCCTAGCTGTTCGTGGGAACAACAATGAAACCACCAAAACATCAAAATGTTGTAGATGCGGTTCAAGACAATCTAATGCGCAGAGCACCCGACAATGGGTCGGCAAACAATGCCGATGAGCCTAGAGTTCGGGGTGCTGAAAATAATTTAGATGAAAACACGACGACGAACCGGCGAAACGCCCACATTGAGTGGACGGATCGACTCAAGGATGACGTGCTAGACTGCTACGATGCCAGCATTATCGAACCCAGAGCTTCAGCACGTTTCGCATCAGTCTTTGCGAAATCAAGCCGACTACCTCCGGAAAAATGGATATGTACGCGGAGCGCTTCCCCAACCGCTGCTTTATCAAGCTGCAGACGAAGATGAGGAAGCGACATTGAGACTAACCGCAGAAAGCAGGCACCTTCTGAGAGATGATCGCAATTTCATTACTAGAAGGAAAATTAACATGCAAGTTCCTCCTAAGCCCCAAGATCTGGCTGAAATGGATGCCTTCCTTCGTGGAGATATCTCGCAAGAGTCCGACCTCTGGACCATCAATTGCTCAGTTTATGGTGATGCGAGAACTTTGGCTGATTCAAATCGAAGGCTGAAACCAACGATGGATCAAAAGACCAAAAGACGCTTGCATCAACTGAACAAGAAGATTGGATGGGCAAGACAGAATGCGCCCCGTGTTCAATGTGTGATTAATTACATAACATCTGGTAGACCGTTTACGGAAAGGGTTCGAAAGTTCGCCCAAGAACTAAGGATCTTGAATCACACACTAAACAAGTCAAAGCTGCTGACAATCAAGCAGCATATTGTTGACAAAATACGGCTGTTATCTGACGCAAGGAGGAGAATACAGAAGAGGGAGAGATGGATCAGGGAGAATCAACAGTTTCTCGCTGACCCATCGCGCCTCTTCAGCGATCTACCTGTTTCTGTCAAAAATCCACCCAAGCCCAAGGAGGTAGAGACTTTTTGGAGAGAGGTGTACAAGATCCCGAAAACACTAGAGTTGAAAGAAGATACTGAAAATATCATCCGCTTCAAGGAGTTTTGCGACAACCTCATAAAATCTGAGGAGGAATGTCCATCAATCACTGCCGAAGAGGTGAAAAAAGCACTTAGAGGCACGAAGAACTTTTCCGCTGCTGGACCAGATTGTATCAAGAACTTTTGGTGGAAGAAGTTTACTTTTACACACCAACATTTGGCCCGCATATTCACCTCATATTTAAAGTCCGAGACGCCCATTCTTCAGTGGCTGGTGTTAGGACGCACTATACTCCTGCCAAAAAAAGGCAACTTGTCCAACCCAGAGAATTACAGGCCAATAACTTGTTTGAACACGCTGTATAATATCTTTACAGCTGTCCTCAATAACAGGATTGTTCGACGAATTGAGCCTGTATGGCGAGAGATGTACGAACAACGTGGCTTGAAAAAAGGTGTAGCAGGCTGTCGAGAGAACCTGCTAATTGACAGGTGTGTCTGTAAAGACGCTGCAGCCCATCAGCGCGTCCTGTCAATGGCCTGGATTGACTACCGGAAAGCTTTCGATTCAATCTCTCATAGACTTATCATCTGTCTGTTGGAAAGCTTGAAGGTACATCCACACATAGTGAGATGCATAGAGAGATTGATGCCTCTTTGGAAAACTAGATTTACTATCTCATCTAGAAATTATCGTGTGACAACGAACAACGTCATCTTCCAGAGGGGCGTCTTTCAAGGTGATACCATGAGCCCTTTGCTTTTTTGCATCACACTTTTGCCTCTATCTCTCGCACTACGAAATTCTCCTGGATACCTCTGTGGCGACACTAATCAGCGCGAGCATAAGGTCACTCATGTATTTTATATGGATTACCTGAAGATCTATGCCTCTGATAAAAGCAAACTTCAAACTGCTATAAATATTGTCAAGAACTACACAGGAGAGATTGGGATGGACTTTGGCTTGGACAAGTGTGCCAAAATTCATCTGAAGAAAGGAAAGATTACTGGCGTTCCCAAGGAACCTGAGCTTGTGGATATAAGTGTTATCAGACATCTTAATACTGGAGAGACCTATACATACCTGGGCGTGCCTCAACACCGCATTCAGGACGTAACATCAGTGAAGATGTCTCTCCGAAGCAGATACAAGCATCTTCTTTGACAGATTTGGTCTTCCAATCTGTCGGCGTTGAACAAGGTTATTAACAAGGTTATCTGCGAATAACATGCTTGCCGTCCCGGTTCTACTCTACTCGTTTGGGGTAGTTCAATGGACGAAGAACGAGCTTAAGGCCCTTGATATCACTACACGTAAGATCATGCATATGCATAAAAGCTTGCATATCAATTCGTCAGTTCCGGGATTATATATTTCACGCCGTCAAGGCGGACGCGGACTTCTGAATCTCCAGTGTCTTCATAACCGGATTGTTCTAAGTACAGCTTACATCGTTGTGAATGGCAGAGATCCTTTCCTAAAGATGGTCAGGAACCACGAGATGATTGGCGAAGGAGCGTTCCTTTACAAAGCCGCGGAGCAAGCGGCCGAGACCCTTGGCCTGAATTTTAACATCAGAAGTGAGGAAAGTGCATTACTTCATCTAGATGCTTCACTTCTAAAAACCAAAGTGAAGGAAGCAGAGGTTGAAAATTTTCACCAAGAGCTACTCGACAAGAAAATGCACGGAAACTTTCACAGAAATGTAGAAAAACAGTCCTTGTCGAAGGAGCAAACTTTTGCTTTCCTCAAATCATCAGAGCTTAATTCAGGTACAGAGGGTTTTATTTTCGCATGCCAGGACGGTGTCATTTCCACCTTAGCATACCGTAAGCGCATTTTATGTCAAGAAGTTCCCAGTGATAGGTGCAGAGCCTGTCATGTACACGCTGAGTACCTAGAACACATACTATCAGGGTGTCCGACCCACGCGGGAACGACGTATATCCATAGACATAATGCGGCGCTAAGAGTGCTTTATTGCCATCTTTGTCGCTCTTACGGTGTTGGCCGTGAACCTGCCCTGCCGAACGCTTCAAAGGAGATAGAGTCGATTGTCCGAAACGAGAAGTGCCAAATTTTCTGGAACTACGATTTTCGGGCAGCAGTCACCGTTGCGCACTCGAGGCCTGACATTGTTCTCCAAGACTTCGAGAAACGAACTATATTCGTGATCGAATTCTCGGCTCCGTCCGAATACAACATCACTGCAAAGGAGAAAGGAAAAGAGGAGAGGTATCAAGACCTTAAAACAGAGCTACAACGACTGTACCCAAAATATTCGGTACAAGTAATTGTCCTTGTGATAGGTGCTCTCGGAGGTGCGAAACTATCACTGGTTCGTAACCTTAAAGCCATAACCGCGTTGTAAGACGTGGCCATGGGTGTGATTTACCGCGGTGCTACTGGGGTCTATTGACATTTTGTTGGATGGCAGTTACTCTTAGTGGGACCCTGCGGTGGTTGTTTAACTTTTTTTTTAAATTATATATATGGGGCGTTATTTCTCAAGTGTACCCACTCAAAAAGTCAAAGTTGTCCGATCTAAGTTAAACTTAGGCAAAGCGTTGTGCTATTGGATAGTAGTTTATGGGGGAAAAATTTTGTCATTCGGATAAGTATTGACCGAGGGGGAGGGGGTCAAAGTTTTGGGATTTTCGTGGATATCGTCTATTTCGGCGATTTTTAACTCTTCTAATAGCGGTAAAAAAATTTTTGTCCAGTACAGTTTCGATAGAGTTTTTCACGCCCTTTCGATTGGTGCTACGCATTTTTTCAAAAAATAAATATTTGACCTTCAAAAATGAAGGTCAAGAATAAATTAGACTTTTTTTCGAAATAAGACAGGTTTTTTTGTTTTTTTTTTGGTCTTAACAGAAAGCTTAGGGTTTTTCCTATAAGACTATGTAGATTAGAAAGTGGGATTCAAATTTGTAATTCACGAAAATAAGCGTTGAGTACTCCGGTACGCGCATGACGCTGGCGCTAGAGCCCCGCGGCGCACCGTGGTGCCTTCATGATACTGTTTTTACGAAAAGTAATAATATATGCTAGTATATTTGATCGCTCACTGCATTTTACATGGTTAATACTGTCATTATTTAAATGTCTGCATTACGTTCACTGATGAATTTTGAAAAAAATGCTGAATTTCGGAAAATCAAGTTATTGAATAAAAGGTCGGGTCGAAAAAGTGGTTTCATGAATTAACTAAAATTAAAGCTTGGAGATTTTTTTATGCTGACGTCTAGTCTTCTAATCTGCCTTTCTTTCAGCCTTTTGTTTTTTTAGTAACAGTTGTTTTCACTTTCTTTTCTACTTTTCGTTTCTTCTCTTTGGGGAAGTAGTCGCATTCCGTGGCTGAGGAAAATTTCTTCAATTGAAGTCTCCCATCTTCAGTAGGTATAAATGCATGGTATTGCAAAGTCCCTTTGATTGTCACTGCAGCACCGAATCTGCTTTTCAGATCTTCAGCAGTGGCTTGGTGATCTTCCTTTCTACTAAAAATGATTTCTGTTTCCTTGCAGTACTTGTTTGCCTACTGAAATAAGGATGAAGCTTCTAGGATGCGATCTTCAGCGGAACATTGTAGGCTAAACCTTGCTGCATTTCGTTTAACATTCGCCCCTATGCTCACATGCTCATTGCTAATATCCTAGCTCATAAGGTAGATTTCGGAATTGCAGGTGAGTGGCATTACCATCCTACCGCTCATGGTAAGGGAGCATGTGATGGCATAGGGACGAATTTTAAACGAAATGCAGCAAGGTTTAGCCTACAATGTTCCGCTAAAGTGTGCATGCTAGATGCTTCATCCGTATTTCTGTGGCCAAAGAAGTACTGCAAGGAAACTGAAATCATTTTTAGTAGCAAGGAAGATCACGAAGCCACTGCTGAAGATCTGAAAAGCAGATTCGGCGCTGTAGTGACAATCAAAGGGACTTTGCAATACCATGCATTTATACCGACTGAAGATGGGAGACTTCAATTGAAGAAATTTTCCTCAGCCGCGGAATGCGACTACTTCCCAAAAGAGAATACACGAAAAGTAGAAAAGAAAGTGAAAACAACTGTTACTAAAAAAACAAAAGGCTGAAAGAAAGGCAGATGGAAGAGGAGACATCAGCATAAAAAAATCTCAAAGCTTTAATTTTAGTTGATTCATGAAACCACTTTTTCGACCCGACCTTTTATTCAATAACTTGATTTTCCGAAATTCAACACTTTTTTCAAAATTCATCAGTGAACGTAATGCAGACATTTAAATAATGACAGTATTAACCCTGTAAAATGCTGGGAGCGATCAAATATACTAGCATATATTATTACTTTTCGTAAAACAGTATCATGAAGGCACCATGGTGCGCCGCGGGGCTCTAGCGCCAGCGTCATGCGCGTACCGGAGTACTCAACGCTTATTTTCGTGAATTACAAATTTGAATCCCACTTTCTAATCTGCATAGTCTTATAGGAAAAACCCTAAGCTTTCTGTTAAGACCAAAAAAAAAACAAAAAAACCTGTCTTATTTCGAAAAAAAGTCAAATTTATTTTTGACCTTCATTTTTGAAGGTCAAATATTTATTTTTGGAAAAAATGCGAAATAGACGATATCCACGAAAATCCCAAAACTTTCACCCCCTCCCCCTCGGTCAATACTTATCCGAATGACAAAATTTTTCCCCCATAAACTACTATCCAATAGCACAACGCTTTGCCTAAGTTCAACTTAGATCGGACAACTTTGACTTTTTGAGTGGGTACACTTGAGAAATAACGCCCCATATATACTTTGTATCTGCAATCGTACGAAGTGCGAAAGTTATCGTGTGCATTGTTTTTTTTACAAGTTTGCATTTATTTTCTCTTGTTCAACTGTAAGAAGTTGACAAGAGGAAAAATGGTGAATTGTGTAGTTCCTCTTTGCAAGAATCATACAGGAAGGAGGAGTAAGAAGAAAGATTGGAAACGGGTAAAAGCAACTTAATAAATTTAATGAAACCGTGTGACATTATCGTATAAAGGCTTTCAGTTATACATAACCTATCAAACTTAGTGAAGCTTTATAGGTTATGAATAGGTCATGAACTGAGAAGTTCCTACTTGCTTTCTTTGAGATTTGTTTATTATCTTATGCTGTAATATTTCAAAGGTTTCCAAAAAATCCAGTTAAAAAACAGGAATGGGCGGATAGAATCGGAGTACATGCAGGAGCTTTGACGAGATACACGAGGATTTGTTCATGCCATTTCCCAGAAGAAATGATTGATAGAACTTCCGTCAGCTGTGTGAGACTTCGAGATAATGCTGTTCCTTGTGTATGTATCATTTATTTACGAATCCATAAATGTAGTTAAATTTAAGGGTGTTGTAGGAAGAAGCCGTAGCCTTAAAAGTTGATTTACTTATTATACTAGATAAGAGGCCGTACTTAAATTACATAAGGAATTATAGGGACTTGGAACTAATGGAAATTTTTTGTCTTTAAGATAATATGTGCTTTACAGGGTGAAAACTTCACTTTCGAAAGTCCCTTAGTTTCAAGTTCAAATTTCAAATTCTTTCTGCTTAACAGTTACTTAACGTTATAGAAATTCCCTGACTTTTTCATCTTAAGCGAGGAGTATTATGAAACAGTAATAGATGTTTAAGTTTGTAATGTTTTCCTTCTCACAAAATTTGCAGATAAATTCGAGTGAGACACAAACGTCTGGAATAAGTCCACCCATATTTGAGAGGATGGACATCATAAAAAAGACCAATTTATCGGATACTCCTGAACGCGTAGCTCTAGACACCGCAGAAGAAAACCTACCTCGAACAGTTGGAGAGAATACTGCTCCTGGTGTATGTGCCATATATTTATTTGTGCATTCAATTTTTATTTTTGCATTCAATTTTTATTTTATACAAAATTTGTAGGAAGGCTTGAGTCAGTCTGAAACGTCCATTGGTGAAGGGATGACCGACAATAGGAATTCAACAGATTCTTGGATAGAATCGAATACTAATGTTATTTCTGTCGATTCTTCAAATGAAGTCCTGAAAGACTTCCTTTTTAATGGTCGAGATTTCTTTCCACAAATAAAGGACCATTTTAATGATCAGGCTCCAATCGAGAATCATGCCTTGCATCTTGCGAGAGCAGTTGTTGCTAAGTATTTGGAGGTACGTGTAAATTATAACTGCTCTCGGATTGTAGACAAATCAGAAAGTATTAGACAACTGTACGGGAAGATTATTCTGTTTAAAGGGCAGTAATTGCCGAATTGACTGCAATCATAGTTATAAATTTGATGTACGACACGTAATATGTATATATAATGTATATTAAATGAATTATAACCCGGAAAAAAAGTTATTTTTCTTTATCCTTCAACAGCCGATAGGAGCCAGTCGTGGGTGTGGTGAATCCAGCACTGGTAAAAAATAAATACACACGACAACCATGGCTTGGGGGGACCCACCCATTCGCGTTCATACACAATGGGTGGGTTCTGGCAAGCCAAGGTGCAGCGTGTACCCACCTAGAAACTATACCCGAACCAAAACTAAAAATCTTGTAAGGGAAAAATCCTGCTGCCCATTGGACACTGCAGCGATGACACTGCCCGCAAGGGATGTGTGGAATGATTCGCCTGCATAGGGCCAAAGGGGTATTGATGCCAGTAGGCGCGCTGCCTTGCAGGGGGACGTTAGGGTACGAGGATGAAACTGTAATGTGTCTGACGACAAGTTGACATGATCCTTGTCAGAGTCGGAAAGCTCCCATACTTAGACCTAGGGAGGTATGGGGGTTATCACTCCTGGGACAGTGGACACACCTACGATCGGAATAGGATCCTAACGTGCGGATTATCTTGAAACTACCATGGCTAACTTGCAAAAACAAAAAACTACAGTTAAAGATCTAAGGGTGGGAACTCTAAACGCGCGTAGTCTAAAAACTGGCCGATTTAGCGAACTCATTAAGATAGCAATTGAATACAAAACTGACTTAATAGCACTTCAAGAAACCTGCTGGTCGGGCGATTTCGCGTCAATTTCTAGGGATAACTATACTTTGCACTGGGGAGGAGCTAAGGGGAAAAGACTGGGGACTGGTTTTCTTCTTAATAAACGAATTTCGCAAGCACTTATCGACATGCAATTCATTAACGACCGGTTATCATACATTGTACTAAAGGGTAATTTCAGCAAACACGTATTAATCAATGTGCACTGCCCCACCGAGGACAAAGACGAAGACACTAAAGATCTTTTTTATGAAACAATCGAGCAGGTTTTTGACAAGTTCTCAACGTTTGACGCAAAAATAGTATTGGGGGATTTCAACGCGAAAATTGGAAAAGAACCAATGTATAGGCCTACAATAGGATCAGAAAGTTTGCATGACGTCAGTAATGATAATGGAACCAGAGTAATAAACTTTGCAGCTTCAAAGAACCTCGTTGTCAAAAGCACATATTTCAAGCATAAAAATATACATAAGGCCACCTGGACATCACCAGATGGTAATACTCACAATCAGATTGATCACGTTCTAATTGACAGAAGACGTCATACAAACATTCTCGATATAAGATCGTATAGGGGAGCGGATTTAAATTCAGACCATTTTCTCGTGATAGTAAAACTAAGATCTAGGCTAGCGTTAAGTAAGAAAACAAGCCGCACAGAGCCAACAGTTCGTTTCAATATAGATAAGTTCAAAACAGCAACAGAAACATTAAATTACCAAGTTGAGATTTCTAATAGTTTCGACGCTCTCCAAGAACAGAGAGACGATAACAATAATCACGAGGAGGACCCGGAAACCCTGTGGAGCAATACGAAAAAGGCGATAAAGGCAGCCGCGAAACTTACGATACGCTTTAAGAAAGTAACCAAAAGCAAACCATGGTTTGAAGAAGAGTGCAAACTCTGGTTTGAGAAACGTCGGAAGGCCAGACTAAGTAGTTTACAAAATAAGTGCGATCAAACACATAAGAAATATCTCGAGATTAGCAAAAGTACAAATAGGCTCTATAGATCCAAGAAAAGGGAGTGGGAAAAGAATAAAATACTAGCAATAGAAGCGCATAATAAACAAAATAACCCGCGTGAGATGTACAGGGGAATCAATTTTATAAGGAAAGGCTTTCAAAGTAGAACGGAAGTAATGAGGAACGAAAATGGCAATCTAGTAGCCGATGCGACAGAGAGACTGAATTTATGGAAAGATTATTTCGATAAACTATTAAATGTACGCGAAGCCCCCGTTGAAGGTAATCTCGGCGAAATCCACACTGCTGATCTATTAATTAACGATCCTACTGATATAGAAATAGAAATGGCCATAAAGAAGTTGAAAAATAACAAAGCCGCGGGCATCGATGACCTACCGTCAGAACTGATAAAAAATGGAGGCCCTTGCCTCACAAGGCAAGTTTGTAAATTGATACGCGCAGTTTGGAAAACAGAACGCATGCCGGAAGAATGGAATGCCTCTATCATTATTCCCATCTTTAAAAAAGGGGATAAAACTAACTGTAACAACTATCGGGGAATTTCACTTGTGCCTTCGTGCTACAAGATCCTGTCTAATGTTAGCCTAAGTAGACTAACTCCTTTTGCCGAGGAAATAATTGGGGATTACCAGTGTGGATTCCGCCGAAACCGATCTACAAGCGATCAAATGTTTACAATTAGACAACTGTTAGAAAAGAAATGGGAATTTAATGAAGTAGTGCATCAGCTATTTGTCGATTTTAAAAAAGCTTACGACTCTATTATACGCGCGCGAATGTACTGGATCCTAGAGTTCTTGGGTGTGCCAAGAAAATTGGTTAGACTTATCGAAATTTGCTTAAGCGGCAGTAAGGGTAGAATACGCGTAAACGGTAGTTTATCTGAAGAGTTTTCGATCCGCGATGGCCTGAAACAGGGCGATGCACTTTCGTGCGTCCTTTTTAACTTAGTTTTAGAATACGTGGTTAGGCAAGTGCAGGCGAATCCGACCGGTGCTACCCTCAATGGGGTAATACAAATTCTTGGATATGCGGATGATCTCGACGTACTAGGGGATGATAAAGAAACGGTAGCTAAAAATGCAGAAATCTTGATCGCAAAAGCCAAAGAGATTGGCTTGGAAGTTAGCGAATCGAAGACAAAATATATGACCGTCGTCAGGTCCGGACAAAGTAATCAAGACGGGGATCTAATGGCCGAAAATATGAAATTTGAAAGGGTTAACGAGTTTAAATACCTCGGGTCTATTATAACTAGCGAAAATAAGATTAAACGGAAATCAATGCGCGGCTACACGCTGGCAATGGGTGCTATTATGCAGCAAACACGCTACTAAAATCGCGATCGCTATCTAGAAACATCAAAGTAAGAATTTACAAAACGATAATAATGCCGGTCGTCATGTACGGGTGTGAAACGTGGGCGCTGACGAAGGGAGAAGAGAATAGGTTTAGAGTTTTCGAGAATAAAGTACTTAGAAAAATCTATGGTCCAAAAAGGGACGAAGAGACCGGCGAGTGGAGAAAACTGCATAATGATGAGCTGCACGCTCTCTACGGGTCAGCAAATATTAATAGAGTAATGAAAGCGCGTAAATTAAGATGGGCGGGGCATGTAGCAAGAATGGGCAATGAAAGAACAGTGGCGCAAGTTTTAAGAGGGAGACCGACTGGTAAGAGACCCCTAGGCAGACCGAGAAACAGATGGGAGAAAAATGTAAGGGATGATCTAAAAGAACTAGGACATGATTACTTAAACTGGATGGAGAATGCACAAGACAGAGATGTGTGGCGGTCTCGGGTAGATGAGGCAATGAACTTTCGAGTTCGAACTGCTAATCTATAATAATAAAAACACTTTATATTATTTTTTATATTAAATAGTTCATATTTTATTTA
>CAKNYM010050086.1:22846-33182 GCA_932195095.1 Andricus curvator
TATATATATATATATATATATATATATATATATATATAATACTCATTTATTATTTCATAATACTTAATTAAACTGCTTCGTCATGTTTCCTGTTTGAAATTCCCGCCAAACATTGACATGGTAAGATGGTGGACTCCCCCTTGTAAATTTTAGTCAATCCCCTCGCCATAGTTTGGGAGCACGCGCCCAGTCCCCTACCTTCCGGACACGAGGACATCCTCGAGACTTCAAGTTAACCGGCAGGGTTAAATTCTCTTACTATGAGTAATTTCGTTTAGTGGAGGAATCAGTTGCTATCGGGCTTTACTTTTTTTTTGTACTCGCTGAAAATCATGTATCACGCCTAGTTAGCCTTTTCGTGGTTCGTAGAGTTTTCACGACGCCATCTTGGCCTCGTGCCGACTATAAAATGTCCGTTCGAAAGTTTAATGATGTCGCGAAATAAAATTTGGGTTCTCATTTTTTTAGTACCAATGCTAATAGTAATTTGAGGGGACTGTCCCACTAATTTTATTTACTTAGACCCCTGGAGTATCGGCCGAACAGCTCAGCCGTATGTAATTTATTAATTTTTGCAGTAGCAATAGCCTCTAGACTATGTTTTATGAAATTGTCGTCGATTATTAATTTTGATTCACTTCCATGAAATTCTAAACTGGCGTTTCAATATGCTATCGCTTGAAAGTTTCCCGTTAGGTATTTTTCAAGCAGGCCAGGCGTGGCCATGAGCTATCGACCACTGTAAAATGGCTACCGAATTCTCTTGTGTTAAGAAAAGATTTTAATATCTGACTGCATGGTCCCACCTGCCTGAAAACGAAACTGTCGCATCTAGTAGATTGCTTCCCCTCTTTTCTTTCTAAATAAAAATTGTACACGCCACTTTTTTATCATAAATCCGTGTTTTATTTACAAGGAAGATGGTTTTCGCAAATCCTTGAATTTTTCCCATTCGGCTGACTCACTCCCCTCTATCAACAACTTTAATCAAAGGGCTGACGCTAGCCCGGGCATAAACCTGGCCCACGCCCAGTATATTGAATTTGAGTGTCCGGTTGCCGCAACTGCGCCTGGCGCCCAACAATCAATTAGATTAATTTTTGTTTGCTTTGAGAAATTTTAAAGTAATGGGCGTGGTCCCGTAAGAATAAGTTTCATTGAAATTTAACCTTACTATATATATTAGAGTGGTCCAAAAAAAGCGACTGTTTAAATGTTAATGGGCGCGTGGAAATTCGTATAGCCTAGGAAAAATCAGAATATGCCTATTTTTTTGTTTCGTTGTAGAGTCATTTTTCAGCTTGCTAAAAGCAATTGTTCCTCTTATGGAGTTTAACATGTAAAAATACAACTTTTTTTTCAAGTTCAATTTTTCATAAGAAGTTATGAACCAATTTATTCAATGTTGGAGTTATTTGTTCTCCGAGATTTCAAGATGGATTTAGTCAACTTTTCATATTTCAGAAATATTATGTAACAATTCTGCAACAAGGAGAAGTCTACAAAAATTTCAATATTTGCAGACTTTGGTGAACGCTTTGCACGCTTTGGTGAAGTTTGTCTGGAGTGACATTTTTACAGAGTGTACTTTAAACCCCTCAGAATAAATTTTGAAAAGAACAACTGAAATGGTCAAAGCTTTATATTAAACAAAGGGGTTTGAAAAATGGGTAAAAACTGATAATTTAACTATAGGTTCACCCGTAGGCTATACAGGTGAAGCGTTTATGGGGACTGTCATAAACGGCTAAGTCGAACCTATTCTATTGGAAACTCGAAATACAAATTGACCCTAAAGGGCCTAAAGAGAGTGGCAGAACTCGGCGAACCGGGTAAAGGCACGAACACGCCATAAAATCATAAATAACTCATAACTTTCGAAATTCCATAAATTCGGATATTGGAAAAGGAAAGTTGCATATCAAAATTTATCAATCAATGATATGTACAAAATTAAATCAACTACTACAATTTATTTAGCTATTCATGATCGTGTAATATTTGTAAAGTTCCGCGAACAAAAGGCTCTGAGGGCAACAAAAATATTTTTTCAGGTTTTCGATGCTATTGTTTTTTAGTCGTTCTTTTATAATGAGTAAAATCATTTTTCAATTTGCAAAAGTTGAATTATTATTAAACTACAGAGTATGGCCAATTTTCCTGAGTACCTACTTTCGTTTTTCTCATCAATAGCTCCTCTGAAATGCGCCTCAGCCTCCTTAGGGACTTTTTCTCCCGGAAAGTCATATTTCATAATTATTCAGTCCTTTTGGCATGTACTATGACAAGTGGCTTACACATTTTCTAAGATAGTCATTTGGGGTAGGTAAGGTCAGTTGAAGTATTGACAGCGTTTATATCCAGTTTTGCTTAAACCCTCGAAGTGTACGGATGACCGAAAAATGTCAGTAACGCGCCAAAATAATGATTCGGTAGAAATGCATTTAGTGGGGGCGCCGACGACAGATTTTTTCGGACGACAGTTACCATCTGAAAAAGAAGTGCTGCAAGTGTTTCTCCAGCAGCACAAAATATTTAAAAAAAAGTATACGTGAAAGTTCAACTTATACTATTAAGAAGTGTTTCGCATTTTGGACTAAAGCGAATAATAAAAGGGATGCAATTAGGACAGTAGAGCTTTTACATGCGAAGTGGTTTAATGTCGTGAAGAATACAAATAGAAAAGAACTAAGTGAAACTCAGTTATTCAAAGAAGTAGAGTTCGAAGATGAACTGAATAATCTATTTGATATTGGACATAAAAGCGGTTCGCCAGAAGGAAGTTTAAATGAAAATATTTAGTTGCCTTGAAATTCATATTGATTATGATTTCTAGATGTACTAGCAATATTCTGATCTAGTTTTTAAAATCAGTTCACGTGGCCAATTTATTAAAAATAGGATTTGAATGAAAAAATATTATTTTACGATAATCAGAATTTTTTATTATATAAATATAATAATAAATGAGCCAAGAACTGTCTCTTATTTAAATATTTTACATAATGTAATACATGGAGAGTACAAAGAAATTACAAAAAAAAAATTAATAGATGTTTATCAAATACAATGGATGTTATATTGAAAATAAGCTTCTATGAATCTATACATGCACATACTATTATAGCTGCGCACAGCTCGAAGTAAATTCGTCTTGTAATTTTCGTTGAGTTTCGATACTTTATAATATTTCATAATAAATCCTAGGCTCATCTTATGTTTTCAACAAAATTGTGCTACGTGAAAAAAAATCGTATGCAGTTTCGGTGTTACTGAAATTCTTAAAAGTTTATAACGTTTTTGAAATTCTTCAATGTGTTGTTCGAAATCTCGTAGTAATTTCGCAGTGAAAAACAGTCGTTAACGACTGTTTTAAACTTTCGAAAACTATCTCCGTACGTCGTACCCAATGTAACCTGCTAAACCTCCAACTGCTTTATCTAACACATATATTCTGAAGTTTGTCAACATTGTTAAGTAATGCATTACATGCATTTCCATCAAATCAAAACTGACCACTATTTGTGTAACTTCTTGCAACGTGACTTTTCTGCACCCATTGTAAAAAACAAGGGTGGATTGACAAAATTTTTGAAATCTTCAATCTTTTTTTTCACTTCCATGATTACACCAATAATTATAATTAGAAAGACAACTAGCTGGTGTTCTCAAAGTACCACATGAACTTCAATTAGGTTTCGTGACATCACACCAAATACACGGGCAATAACTTGCGTTATTTGTCAAACCAGTAATTATTATGTCACGATTTTCCACGTTCTGTTTACATTATTGTTACGTATTCTTTGTTTTCCATTGTTAAAAGTATTTTAAATTATTATAAATATGTTAAACAACATTAATTTTAATGCTATTTAAATGATAGTTAATTATTTTCTTATTTGCTATTATATTCATACAATAAGCAGATAATGATACTCGTAAAACAATATTTTTTTATTAAAATGCTATTTTTAATAAATTAGCCACGTGACATGATTTTAAAAAGTAGATTAGAATATTCCTAGCACATCTAAAAATCATAATAAATATGAATTTTAAGGCAACAAACCATTTTCATTTAAACTTTCTTCTAGCGAACCGTGAAAAGTGCTCTAGAAGATATGTTACATTTCGAAGACAAAGAATTCTTACGTGCGCAACGTCAGAAAGGACGGTGCGGATTTTTGGCTTTTCCCATTGATACTTCGACGTTATTCGAAAATAATGAAGAATCAAAAGGTAAGTTATTTTAAGCGAATAATTTTCCATTATTAAACTATTATAAACTTTTTTAATTCATATAATATAATTATATATAAAATTTAGGATTAACAAAAGTCTTCTTCTATATTTCAAAAATTCTACTCGAAAAAAGTGAACATGTTTATAGTAATTTGTACCGATTGGCTGCATTTTATTAGATCACTTGAAACTGCATAAGTGCACAGTTTCATGTGAATTTCATTGGTAATGGTGAATCCGAATTTTGAAGTCAAAATCATTCCCAATAACGCCTCCGTGGTTCTTTTTCATATTTTTCGTAAAATTGTCCCAGATAACAATTCGTGCGACGCACGTCACCCGCATTTCGTGATTCTCATGCAATGCGTGTGAGAACGCGTGCATCTCGCCAGCAATATATGATGGTCACTTAGCTGCTGATTGTTATGAGTCGCATTTCGCTAGCACGGAACATGGGAACATGCTGCGAGCTTTATGAGTCGCATTTCGTCATCATGAAGATGCGTGAAAATTAATTTATATTTAAACAATTTCTTAATCAATTGAATTTATTTTTCAACTTTTTTTTAAATTACATACATTGGTATAAATTAAAAAATTTCAATAATTCTAATCGCAAATAAATTTTAAGTGAAATTTATTTTCTCTTTGCACTTTTAATTTGTCATGTTCATCAAAATCACATAGAATTAATATATTTGTAAAACGCGCGGATCAGTGGCGCATCGTGTAATATATATTATCTCCGTCTCCATTCGTCAGGTTCGTTTTCCTTCTACACGACTGTCTACTGTTCACACACGCTATCAACTTGACGACGCCTGACCATCGTTGGTTTTTGTAAAAGTCAGTAAAAGTGTTTTCAGCATCTTTTGGCATCTGTCGAAGAATTTTACTATCGTGTTTTATCGTGTTTGTCGTGTTTTATATCCGGCATTCCGAAAATTAATAGACTTGTGGTAAGTACAATCGAAAAAATATATAACCAGTAAGTAAACCTAACCTATTTTTTTTTATGGTGAAGAAAAATAATTTACTGACTTTTCCCAGATTTTACGACTGACAAGATGGGCTCTTTGGTTTATTGGACGTATAAAAATATTAATATTACATAATTTATTATTTTTAGAGCATAACTAATCACGTCGTGCGAGCCATATGCGTCGCACGCGTGACCCGCACAACATGCGAGCGATATGCGTCTCAATTGATGACACATATGTCGGCGTTGGTGAGCGCATCTTGTGCGTGTTGATCGGCACGACATGCGTGCATAATGCGTCGCATATTGCTCGCATTTTGTTATCTGGGTGTGCTGAATTCAATTTTTAAAAATGTCCTGATTCGATTTTTCATACATTTTTACGTTCGCAGTCATTAGAGTGTTGCCTCAATAATGCAGCCACGTACGGTACCTTTTGAAGGATCCCAGGATGGAAGTCAAATTCGTTTACCAGATATTTCCGACCAAATTTAAAAAATTTACGGCACTTTCAAAATTTGAAGAAAAACAAACTTTTAAGAATTTTAGAAATTTTTGTCAAAGATTCTTGTTCATGAAAAATATATTTTCAAAGTATCCTAATGACATTTTGATTTCGATGAAAATGAAAAAAGTTATATACTTTTCAACATTTTGTAAATTTTCAAAAAATAGAAAAAACTATTTTTCGAATAGCTTAAGAAATTTCAGTTAAAATTTTCACTAGATATCAAAGATATTTCGAAACTGTCTCAATGAAATTCTTCGAATAGACCAAAATTCCAAAAATTTAGACACTTATTCAGAAATAATTGAGTTTTAATCGTGATTTTAAGTTGATTTTAACAAGATTTACAAATTATTATCTTAATGATATTTTTCAATTGAATACAAATATAAAATGTTCTAGATAATCAATAATGAAATAAAATCAATTAAATGGAATAATGATACAGTATGAACTACAATTTTTTATATTGCATAATTTGAAGCCTTCAATTTGAAATTGTTTCTCTTCAAGTTGATTTGAAAATGTTCAATATTTTGGAACATTTCAAAATAAAAAAAAAAATTTAATTTTCAATGCCTAGTTCTAAAACCTTCTCATTTTTCAGTCTTGAATTTGAAAAATAATTCTCTTATTTTTTCATTCTTTTCAATTTATTCTGGAGGCATTTAATTTGAAGCTGTTCAATTATAAATCCTTCAAATTGAAAATTCTGCAACAATGAAGTCCTTCAATTTGATATTCTACGATTTCGAAAATTTGTAAAAAATATAATTTTGCGCTTTCAAAATTGAAGCCAAACAATTTAAAATATTCAAATCTACAATTATTAAAAATAAAACTGACTAATAACGTTTTCGAAAATCATCATGCAATTGTGCAATTTTTATAGATATAATAGTAAAACTGTCACGACATTTTAAATATTCGTAGTTGAAGGTACCTTGTGCAAAATTCTAAAATTTGAAACAGTCGCGAGACAAAAAACACGTGAAAATCTGTCGGAAATATATGAGTTTCAATGTTAACAAAATGAACGAGTGAATGGTAAATTATTGTAGATATATAATTTTATAGTAATGAACAAAAATAAGAATTAGAAATAACATTTTTTTGCTCAATTTACAATTGCTTGAAAATGTGCAAGAAGCCCAAGAATCATGTCATCATTTTGCTTTTTCGAAAAACAGAATTATTTTTTATTGCATAATTTAGGGAATTCGGGAATTTTTATTGTTTTTTTTTGTTGCGGTTTCGAAACGTTTGAAACACCACCAATTTTTTTTCGATGGAAATAAAATAATAACATGTTTCTTCCGTTTGAGCTGATAAAATTTCAGATTCGACATATTCAACGTCATCCAAAAAGGGTGCACATTTAACTCAATCCAAGAAGAACAATTTTTTCCACAATTATCCAAAATTTTTAATTTGGCAAAAAAAAATTTAATTAGTAATCTTTTATCATTTTTTACTAGTAATTTTTGTACATACATATAAAAAATTTGCCATCTTTTTTTAAACAATAGGAAGATTTATTTGAATTTGTTTAATTTTTTCCCAGACGTGAATATACAAAAACTTGTCCTTAGCTTTGAAATGAATATGTTCCATTGTATTTTTTTTCAACACTTGTTCGTTTTGAAAAACTTTTTTCTTCTACAAGAAATTATTAAACAAATTTATTGATTATTATTTGAGTCGTACTTTTAACGTATTTGGTGTAATTCAATTTTCCTTAGAGTTTAACTGTTTTTGTTTTTTCACTTTTTCAGATAATTTTAGTTTACTAGAAAATGCTAATAATTACATTTGGTCAGAAGACGAAGATGAAACAGAGGCTGAGGAATGTAGTAATATAAACAATAAGGACTCTTCAAATTCGGCTGATACATTAAAATATGATGCATTCGTCAGTAAGCCGAAAAAAATAAAATTAATGTCTGCTGATTTATGCATGAACCTGGACCGAACCAGAATGAGTGACAGAAAAGCTGCACGTGTCCTGGCTGCTACTTCAAGAAGTTTAGGGTATGATTTAGAAAATATATGCATCAGCAGACAGACAATACGAAGAAGCAGAATAGCTTTTCGAGAAACCATTACTGCCCAAATACAGGAAAACTTCGAAGTCCCAAAATTAAAACTAATAGTTCAATGGGATGGGAAGCTTCTGCCAGATTTAGAAAGTCCAAATAAAAAATCTGATCGTCTTCCCGTTCTCGTATCCAGTGCTGATGTCAATAAGCTGTTGGGTATCCCCAAAATTGATAGTGGAACTGGAGAAGCTCAAGCAAGTGCCATAATGAAGCTACTTCAAGATTGGGGAATTGAGGAAGAAATTGCTGGTATGTGCTTCGATACCACAGCCTCGAACTCAGGACCATGTAATGGCGCTCGTGTACTTTTGGAACGAAAACTGGGACGTTCGTTGCTGTATTTAGCTTGTCGTCATCACATTCTGGAATTACCATTGAAAGCAGTATTCGAAGAATGTATGGGATGTACATCTGGACCGGATGTACTGATCTTTAAACGTTTTGAAGAAAAATGGTCTGCACTTAATTGCAAAAACTTCAAATTAGGCATGGATGATCCAGACGTAGCTGAAGCGCTTACGAATGAAAAGACAGATATTCTGCAATTCGTCTCTAAAAGACTGAAGGTATGATTATCATGTAGTAAATCGTTTTTCAAATTTACTTATCAGTAATTAGTAACAAGAAATTATAGGATTTCATTAAATTTTATTTCTCCTTCCAGGAAAAACATCGATGAGGAGACTACAAAGAGCTTTTGGAACTAATAGTCATGTTTCTCGGAGAAAAACCTCACGGAAGAATGTCCTATCGATTCAAGAAACCTGGAGCATTTCATCACGCAAGATGGATGGCAAAAGCCATCTACGCGTTGAAAATCTTTTTATTCAGAGGAGAATTTACTCTCACTATCGGAGAAGTCAGTGGACTCAGAGTAATTTGCATTTTTGTTGTTCTTTTTTATCAAAGAGCCTGGTTTACAGCAACAAAACCAGAAGCAGCTGCAAACAATGATCTTACTCTAGTACAAAGACTTCTTGATTGTGCTTCTCTGAATGAAAAGATTTGTAACGTGGCTTTGAAAAAAACTGTCAATCATCTGTGGTACCTGAGTAAACTGACAATCGGTTTAGCTTTTTTTGATAAAAATGTCTCTTTAGATTGTAAAAGAAAAATGTCTCTCGCAATTAAACAAAACCGCAGTAGCAAAGAAGTTCCGTCGAAGCCCTTGGAACTTAATCTAAAGCATACAAATGAAATTAAGGCTTTAACTCTTGACAAGCTTGTGACAAGAAGTATAGAAATATTTCAGAAATTGAATCTTTCATCTGATTTTTTAAACTTCGATCCAGAGACCTGGAATTCCAGAGAGGATTACAAATTTGCTTTACATGCAATTTGCGGATTACCCGTCACTAACGACAATGCAGAACGCGGAGTAGCGTTAATTTTCATTACAACTCTCACATAACAGCAAATGAAGAGCAATTGCAATGTTTGCTCCTAAATGTGAATTCTTATCGACATCATGTACCCGATAGTGATAAGACATCGTTAAAAAAATCTGTAGATGATTATCTCTTTCGTAATTAATTGTCTCGATGTGCGCCAAACAATAATTTCTTGAATGTCCGATATTGCTCAAAACTTAACTTTCTTTTTACATTCTCATCATTGCGTGAAAGAAGTTTAAGATAAGAATTAAATTTTTCTAAATATCTATCATTTTTCTTAAAAACTCTTTTTGATAGAACTCATAATTTTAGTTTTATGCATCAAAAATAAATAAGTAAAAAATTCTAATTTTAAGGTTAGATTTATCCAAAAAACTATGAAAAAAATCCCTATGAAAAAAATTTTATTGTAATATTGAATATTTTCTGGAAAAAATTATTCAATAAAGAGTACTATTTGCAGACATTAGATGTTTACTTTCATTTATTACATATTTCTCAAGACTAATTAGTTATGATATTCAACAATGAACCAATAAACTGACTATTTTAAATAAGTGCAGAATTTTTGGTCATAACAATTATTCCAAATTAAATTTACAAAGCTTGATATTTTCAACTTTTATAATATCCATTTCGACTATAAGTGCGAAGGAGACACACTTATACAAATAATTATTGCTGCCTCTCTTCGACCAAGAGCAGTTTTTCACAATTAGGGTGTTTACGGGTAGGGTCATATAGTCGGAGTAAGCTGCTGACAATGACACTTAAAGTTCCCAGTAATAAACTTTTAGGGCGTAGGTCTCTAGGTAGACAAACACATTAATGACTGTTACCACATTGGAACGGAGTGAGAAGAAGCCTCCAGTCGCCAAGCAGGTGAATCCTCAGAGTGGACTCACAGTTTTATCACTTTTACATTACATGAACAAAAATTTTTGAAACATTTTAGCAAGCTGAAAGATGACTCTACAACGAAACAAAAAAAATAGGTATATTCTGATTTTCCCTAGGCTATACGAATTTCCACGCGCCCATGAACATTTAAGCAGTCGCTTTTTTTGGACCACTCTAATATATATATATATATATATATATATATATA
>CAKNYM010050086.1:33282-51405 GCA_932195095.1 Andricus curvator
TATATATATATATGTATATACACAGGGTGTCCCAGACTCAAGTGTCCGGACTCATATAGGTACATAAAAATAAAAAAATAAATTCGAAAATTCCTTTTCCACAAATCAGTTGAAGTTTTAGTTATTGAGTTATTAAATATTTAAGCTGGACCAATCAAGAGCCCGGTATAAACAGTCGTGCGTACGTGAGCATGATTTCAACACAGTGTAATTGAAGCGAGTGCTGAGGTGGGGTTAGCGAGGGGAGAACAGCAGTCACTACACTACGTTGTACTCCCGCTCACGTACGCACGGCTGTTTATACCGCGCTCCTGATTGGTCCAGCTTTAATATTTAATAACTCAAAAACAAAAACTTCAACTGATTTTTGGAAAAGTAATTTTCGATTTATTTTTTAAATGTTTATACAGCCATATAAGTCCGGACACTTGAGTCTGGGACACCCTGTATATATATATATATATATATATATATATATATATATATATACACTGGGTGTTTTTTTAACTTGAGACATCGAAATATGTCAAAAAATATGCATCCTATGAAAAAAATATATCCGTAATAAAAACTTTTTATTTTCGAGGGGGAAAAGCGACTTTGAACAAATTTACCCAACGGCCATGCCACGCTGAAAAAACCAGTTCTCGTCAGATCACTGAAGTTAAGCAGCGTTGGGCGCGGTTAGTACTTTGATGGGTGACCATTCGAGAATACTGTGTGCTGTTGGCATATTATGGGTGTGGTGAGCCCAAACACTACCCGAATCGGGTAGTGTCACGCCTACCCTGAAAGGGAAATGGCTTAATGGTATACAATACCCGACCCCACTCCCCAGGAGACAGGAGTGGGGGTAACTTTGTAATTTCAAATGGGGAACCCCAATTTTTGATCACAGATTCAGATTCTCCTTTATGAAATACGTAAGTTTTATTCGAAAAATGTTTTTCGATTCGCGCCCCCCCTGCCTCTTTGGGGGGGGGGGGGTACATTTTTTCAAAGTCGTTTTTCCCCCTGAAAAAAAAGGTTTTATCACGGATATTTTTTTTCATAGGATCCGTATTTTTTTTTAGATATTTTGATGTCTCAAGTTAAAAAAAACACCCAGTATATATATATATATATATATATGTATATATATGTATATTTCGGTTTCGGTTTCGATTCCTTTGGAATAGAACTGAAGGGCCTATGACACAGCCACCGAACGCGTCCTCGGGTTGCGGATAGAGGATCCCTGTACCAAGGGTTTCTGCTGAATATGGTTACAATGATTAATGAGCTGTCGCGGACAATTGTCCAGGGATGGTCCCGAAGGAATAACACCTAAGCGAAGGCGTAACAACCGTGCCGAAATCTGAATGGCACCTGGGTAAGGTGTCTTAAACGGTGACTCTGGGATACCGGGCGGCCTCTCAGAGTACCAGCCTTATCCTTGCACGCGGGGCTCTACAAGAATGAACGAACCCTTTCCCTAGCTGCTCGTGGAAACAACAATGAAACCACCAAAACACCAAAATGTTGTAGATGCGGTTCAAAACGATCGAACGCGCGAAGCACCCGACAATGGGGCGGCAAACAATGCCGATCATCCTAGAGTTCGGGTTGCTGAAAATAATTTGGAGGGAAACACAACAACGAACCGGCGAAACGCCCACATTGAGTGGACGGATCAACTCAGGGATGACGTTCTAGACTGTTACAATGCCAGCATTATCCCTGTTCGCGGAGGCTTTATGGCGCGTATGCACATTCTGTGGTGCCAGAAACACCCAGAGCTTCAGCACGTTTCGCATCAGTCTTTGCGAAATCAAGCCGACAACCTTCGGAAAAATGGATATGTACGCGGAGCGCTTCCCCAACCGCTGCTTGATCAAGCTGCGGACGAAGATGAGGAAGCGACATTAAGACCAACCGCAGAAAGCAGGCACCTTCTGAGAGCTGATCGCATCTTCAGTACAAGGAGGAACATTAACATGCAAGTCCCTCCTAAGCCCCAAGATCTGGCTGAAATGGATGCCTCCCTTCGTAGAGATATCTTGCAAGAGTCCGACCTCTGAACCACCAATTGCTCAGTTTATGGTGCTGCGAGAGCTTTGGCTGATTCAAATCGAAGGCTAAAACCGACGACGCATCAACATACCAAGAGACGCTTGCATCAACTGAACAAGAAGATTAGATGGGCAAGACAGAATGCGTCCCGTGTTCAATGTGTGATTGATTACATAACATCTGGTAGACCGTTCCCGGAAAGGGTTCGAAAGTTCGCCCAAGAACTAAGGATCTTGAATCACACATTAAACAAGTCAAACCTGCTGACAATCAAGCAGCATATTGTTGACAAAATACGGCTGTTATCTGACGCAAGGAGGAGAATACAGAAGAAGGAGAGATGGATCAGGGAGAATCAACAGTTTCTCGCTGACCCACCGCGCCTCTTCAGCGATCTACCTGTTCCTGTAAAAAATCCACCCAAACCCAAGGAGGTAGAGACTTTTTGGAGAGAGGTGTACAAGATCCTGAAAACACTAGAGTTGAAAGAAGATACTGACAATATCATCCGCTTCATGGAGTTTTGCGACAACCTCATAAAATCTGAGGAGACATGTTCACCAATCATGGCCGAAGAGGTGAAAAAAGCACTTAGAGGCACGAAGAACTTTTCCGCTGCTGGACCAGATTGTCTCAAGAACTTTTGGTGGAAGAAGTTTACTTTTATACACCAACATTTGGCCCGCATATTCACCTCATATTTAAAGTCGGAGACGCCCATTCCGCAGTGGCTGGTGTTAGGACGCACTATACTCCTGCCAAAAAAAAAGGCAACTTGTCCAACCCAGAGAATTACAGGCCAATAACTTGTTTGCACACGCTGTATAAGATCTTTACAGCTGTCCTCAACAAAAGGATTGTTCGACGAATTGAGCCTGTATGGCGAGAGGTGTACGAACAACGTGGCTCGAAAAAAGGTATAGCAGACTGTCTAGAGAACCTGCTAATTGACAGGTGTGTCTGTAAAGACGCTGCAGCCCATCAGCGCTTCCTGTCAATGGCCTGGATTGACCACCGGAAAGCTTTCGATTCACCTCTCATAGACTTATCATCTGTCTGTTGGAAAGCTTGAAGATACATCCACACATAGTGACATGCATAGAGAGATTGATGCCTCTTTGGAAAAATAAATTTACTATCTCATCTAGAAATTATCGTGTGACAACGAACAACGTCACCTTCCAGAGGGGCGTCTTTTAAGGTGATACCATGAGCCCTTTGCTTTTTTGCATCACACTTCTGCCTCTATCTCTCGCACTACGAAATTCTTCTGGATACCTCTGTGGCGAAACTAATCAGCGCGAGCATAAGGTCACTCATGTATTTTATATGGATGACCTGAAGATATATGCCTCTGGTAAAAGCAAACTTCAAACTGCTATAAATATCGTCAAGAACTACACAGGAGAGATTGGGATGGACTTTGGTTTGGACAAATGTGCCAAAATTAATCTGAAGAAAGAAAAGATTACCGGCGTTCCCAACGACCCTGAGCTTGTGGATATAAGTGTTATTAGACACCTTGATTATGGAGAGACCTATACATACCTGGGTGTGCCTCAAAGCCGCATTCAGGACGTAACATCAGTAAAGGAGTCTCTCCGAAGCAGATAGAAGCATCTTCTGCGACAGATTTGGTCTTGCAATCTGTCGGCGTTGAACAAGGTATCTGCGACTAACATGCTTGCCGTCCCGGTTCTACTCTACTCGTTTGGAGTGGTTCAATGGACAAAGAACGAGCCTAAGGCCCTTGATGTCATTACATGTAAGATCATGCATATGCATAAAAGCTTGCATATCAATTCGTCATGCATATTTACCTAGAACACATACAATCAGGGTGTCCGACCCACGCAGGAACTACGTATATCTATAGACATAATGCGGCCCTAAGAGTACTTTATTACCATCTTCGTCGCTCTTACAGTGTTGGTCGCGACCCTGTCCTGCCCAACGCTCCAAGGGAGATAGAGTCAATTGCCCGAAACGAGAAGTGCTAAATTTTCTGGAACTACGATTCTCGGGCAGCAGTCTCCGTTGCGCACTCGAGGACTGACATTGTTCTCCAAGACTTCGAGAAACGAACTATATTCGTGATCGAATTCTCGGCTCCGTCCGAATACAACATCACTGCAAAGGAGAAAGAAAAAGAGGAGAGGTATCAAGACCTTAAAAGAGAGCTGCAACGACTGTACCCAAAATATTCGGTGCAAGTAATTGTCCTTGTGATAGTTGCTCTCGGAGGTGCGAAACTATCACTGGTTCGTAACATTGAAGCCATACCCGCGTGCCAAAAATATGCAAAGGCACTTGCGAGATGGATGCAGAAAGCTGTCATCCTTGGGTCGATTCGTGTCCTCAAGACACACGAGGGTTTCGCCGGCCTGTCGTTGTGATTTCGTCCTTCCTTGTGACCACCCATTTCACGGTTGTGAGACATGGCCATAGGTGTGATTTACCGCGTTTCTACTGGGGGCTATTGACATTTTTTTTTTAGGTGGCAGTTGCTTTCAGTGGGACCCTGCGGTGGTTGTTTAACTCTTTTTTCAATATATACCGCAAGGACAAGGTTATTGTAGTCATAGGGTTGTTGCGTGTATAAGGAATAGCCCCAAATGCAACCCGTAATGCACCCGAGTTTGGAAAAAGATATTTGCGCAAGAGCCATTTTTGAATTCTCGCATTTCATTGGTCGGCCGCCATGATGAATTGACATAGGTGCAGTGATACGGTGGACCAAGTTTTAAACGAAATTTGAATTCCCGTATTTGATGTTGCTTATTGTTAAACAAAGGACCCCGCACCAAATGTACAGAAAAAAGCCTTATGATAAAAAATTCTAAAAAAAAATTTTTCTTGTATTTTCGAACCTGCAAACTAAAAATTCGAAAGAAAAATGTCAGAAAGATGGACAGTTTTTAGACAAACACTTGTCCAAAGTTTCGATTTTTACATGTATTTTAATGGAAAAATGCTTATTTCAGCAAAATGTTTTTTTTTCTCAAAAACGCTATGATAGATTTGACTAAAACTTTTATATTTTGACGATCAGGCGTACCGAAACAAAAGATTCATACCCACGAACTAGAAATATTAACGATTCTTTGGATATACAGCATGTTTTTGGGGGTGTTTTTGTACCCTAAAGATCCAAGTAACATATGTAAATCATCATTTCTTAGTAACTAAAATAAATAGAGATTTTTATTCATCTTCTACGGCATGAAACGATTTTTCAATAAGTGGAGTAAGCGTACATAGCAAGAATATGTTTTGACTTAATTTTAGGGGATGTTTTACCATCCCTTAAACAATGAGTCTGAAGTTCCTAACGCATTAATCAATAACGAAAAATAATTTTATTTTTAAATGCATGAAAGCTGATATTTTATGACAGAAAATAGTCGCGTACAACCCTAAAAACTTCTTAAAGCACTTTCAACCCCTCATCAGATATAAAACTCACCCAAGCTACCCCTAAATATTTTTAAAATTCAACAAAACCAACCTAATTCAAAAATCCGCCCAATTTTTGCTGATAATAATTTCAATTGATGCCAAAGGGGCACACATAAAGTCACAGCCCTTCAGCACATGTAGAACTCACCCCAGCCACCCCCGAATATTTTAAAAGTTCAATAAAGTCACCCTAATTCAAAAATACGCCAGTTTTTTCTGATAATGTTTTCAGTTGATGCCAAAGGGAGAAAAAAGTGTCTCAATTCTTCAGCACATATAGAACTCATCCCAGCAACCCCTAAATATTTTTAAAATTCAATACAATCACCCTAATTTCAAAGTACACCAGGATTTTATTTGAAAATGTTTTCAGTTGATGCCAAATCTAAAATGCCAAAACTAAAATGATCATTTTCCATTAAAACACATGTAAAAATTGGACCTTTGATAAGTGCGTATCTGGAAACTGTCCTTTCTTCTTACTTTTTTGAATTTATTGAATTTTTAAAATATAAAAAAATATTTAGACTTGGATGAGTTCCACATGTACTGAGGTGTTGAGACTTTTTGTGTGAACCGTTCGCATCAATTGAAAAAATTATCATCAAAATCCTGGATTATTTTGGAATTGGGCGGTTTATATTGAATTTTAAAAATATTTAGGGGTGACTGGGGTGAGTTCTATACGTGCTGAGGGTTTGAAACTTTTTTTTGCCCATTTGGCATCAACTGAAAACATTTTCAGAAAAGTCTTGGTGTACTTTGAAATTAGGGTGATTGTATTGAATTTTAAAAATATTTAGGGGTTGCTGGGATGAGTTCTATATGTGCTGAAGAATTGAGACACTTTTTTCTCCCTTTGGCATCAACTGAAAACATTATCAGAAAAAACTGGCGTATTTTTGAATTAGGGTGACTTTATTGAACTTTTAAAATATTCGGGGGTGGCTGGGGTGAGTTCTACATGTGCTGAAGGGTTGGGACTTTATGTGTGCCCCTTTGGCATCAATTGAAATTATCATCAGCAAAAATTGGGCGGATTTTTGAATTAGGTTGGTTTTGCTGAATTTTAAAAATATTTAGGGGTAGTTTGGGTGGGTTTTATATCTGATACGGGTTGAAAGTGCTTTAGGAAGCTTTTAGGGTTGTACGCGACTATTTTCTGTCATAAAATATCAGCTTTCATGCATTTAAAAATAAAATTATTTTTCGGTATTGATTAATGCGTTAGGAACTTCAGACTCATTGTTTAAGGGATGGTAAAACATCCCCTAAAATTAAGTCAAAACATATTCTTGCTATGTACGCTTACTCCACTTATTGAAAAGTCGTTTCATGCCGTAGAGGATGAATAAAAATCTCTATTGATTTTAGTTACTAAGAAATGATGATTTACATATATGTTACTTGGATGTTTAGTGTACAAAAACACCCCCAAAAACATGCTGTATACCCAAAGAATCGTTATTCTTTCTAGATCGTGGGTACGAATCTTTTGATTCGGTACGCCTGATCGTCAAAATATAAAAGTTTTAGTCAAATCTATCATAGCGTTTTTGAGGAAAAAAAAACATTTTGCTAAAATAAGCATTTTTCCATTAAAATACATGTAAAAATCGAAACTTTGGACAAGTGTTTGTCTAAAAACTGTCCATCTTTCTGACATTTTTCTTTCGAATTTTTAGTTTGCAGGTTCGAAAATACAAGAAAAAATTTTTTTTAGAATTTTTTATCATAAGGCTTTTTTCTGTACATTTGGTGCGGGGTCCTTTAAAAAACCAATAAGAGGATAATTAAATTTTTTAAACGCTGCGGAGTTGTGAAGTAAGAATTTAATTAACTCATTTAGAGCCGATCTCGTATATTTTCGGGATGAAAAGTATCTTGTTTTTTTTTGCGAGGTTATGGTCGATGACAGTTTTCACAAAACAAAACAGACAAAGTTTCGCGTGCTCGTTTTCATAGTCTCGAGCTATTATTTATTGTGAAAAATATGTTAAAAAGTGCATAATTCGAGCTAGAAAAGGTTCGTGTACCGTCGACAAAGAAAGGTGTACTACATATTCTCGATGAAGTAAAAAATTTCCAAAAAATCGGAAGCTGTGAGGTTAGAGCTGAAAAATTATTTATATTGACATTAATGAAAACCCCACAATCATGCTTTTCGAAGCACCATTGACATTCACAACCTCCTCCAAATTTTAAAACAGGGATTCAGCCTTTTGCGCACACACTTTCGTCAATGAGACATGAACTGTCGTCAATCTAACGCGTGCTTCTGATTAGTTAATCTTTAATTGTTAATTACTCATTTCTTCAAGAAATCAACTTGGAATGGCTGGATATAAGTTAGTATATTTTGTTTTTTATAAGAATCTGCTATAGTTGGAATTTGCCTCGTGAATAAGATGTCATTTTTGTTTCAGAATCGACCGGATCCAGAAAATTTGTCGGAGAAAATTCAACTATTCATTTAAAAATTAACTTTTTTCTTGAAAATTAATATTTTTGGTATACAAATTTTAACATTTTGTTGAAAATTCGTGTATTTTGTTAAAATTTTAGTTTTTTTTGTAGAAAGTCCACATTTGATCAAAAGTTAAAATTTTTGTAGAAAATTCCTCTTTTTGGATTGAAAATACTAGAAAATTTAACTATTTGTTTGAAAATTTGCTTTTTTGTTGGAAATTTCACTCTTCTGTAGAAAATTCGTCTTTTTGGTTTGAAAATACTAGAGAGTTTAACTATTTGGTTGAAAATTAGCTTTTTTGTTGGAAACTTAACTCGTTTGCAGAAAATTCGTCTTTTTGGTTTAAAAACGGTAGAAATTTCAACTATTCTTCGAAAATTAACTTTTTTGTTGAAAATTAATATTTTCGTTATAAAAATTTAACCATTTGGTTGAAAATTCATGTATTTTGTTAAAAATTTAGGCATTTTGGTAAAAAGTCCAAATTTGGTTGAAAAATTGTTTTTGTTGGAAATTGAACTCTTTTGTAGAAAATTCGTCTTTTTTGTTGAAAATTAATATTTTCGGTATAAAAAATTAAACATTTGGTTAAAAATTCATGTATTTTGTTACAAATTTAGGTATTTTGGTCAAAAGTCCAAATTTGGTTGAAAATTTGCTTTTTTGTTGGAAATTTAACTCTTTTGTAGAAAATTCGTCTTTTTGGTTTGAAAATACTAGAAAATTTAAATATTTGGTTGAAAATTTGCTTTTTTGTTGCAAATTTAACTCTTTTGTAGAACATTCGTCTTTTTGGTTTGAAAATGGTGGAAAATTCAACCATTTAGTCGAAAATTAACCTTTCTATTGGAAATTAATATTTTCGGTATGAAAATTCAACCGTTTGGTTGAAAATTTATGTACTTTGTTAAAAAACTTAACTCTTTTGGTAAAAAATTCAAATTTGGTTGAAAATGAACTTCTTTGTTGCAAATTAATATTTTCGTTATGAAAGTTCAACCGTTGGGTTGAAAATCTATTTATTTTGTTAAAAAATTTAACTCTTTTGGTAAAAAAATCAAATTTTGTGGAAAAGTAACTTTTTTGTTAAAAATTCGTCCTTTTAGCTTGAAAATTCTTTTCCGGTAAAAATAATGTCACATTTTTGGGTAAAAGTACAACCGTTGGATTAAAAAATGTGACTGAAAAATCTTACTTTAACTAATGCCTATTTGTTTTTCAATTAAGTTTTTATGAATTGTCATCTTAGTTATTTTGATTTTTAAACTATAAAATGAAGGAAGTGAAGAAAGTAACTTTTTGGGTAACTTGAAGTTACTTTATCTAGTAACTGTAACTAGTTACAGTTAAAAACAACTTTTTTGTTGAAAATTAATATTTTTAATATAATAATTTAACCATTTGGTTAAAACTTTAGGTATTTTGGTAGAAAGTCCAAATTTGGTCGAAATTTAAATTTTTTGTTGGAGATTTAATTTTTTCGTAGAAAATTCGTCTTTTTGGTTTGCAAATACTAGAAAATTTAACTATTTGGTTGAAAATTTGCTTTTTTGTTGGAAATTTAACTCTTTTGTAAAAAATTCGTCTTTTTGGTTTGAAAATGGTGGGAAATTCAACCAGTTGGTCGAAAATTAACTTTTTCGTTAACAATTAATATTTTCGGTAATAACTGATTCCAAAGACTTTGAAATCTTGTAGGGTATTTTAAAAGATTCCAAAACATTTTTAAAAGATTTAAACAATTTCAAGAGTTTTTCACTTTTTTTGTTTACTAAAATCAATGGAATTTTTTCGATTTATCAAATTATTATATTTTCCATTGGTTCGAATTCTTTTGAATGTGACTTGAATTGTTTTGAAGTATTATGAATTTACCCTGCATTTTTTGCACTTTGAGTAAGAAGGTACCCTATGGGCGCGGCCCTATCACAGTTGCTTAAAAATTCATCTTTTTCTGGTAGAGAATTAATTTTCTTGGTTGGAAATTCAACGAATTGGGTAAAACTGTATGCATTTCGTTGAAAATTCGTATTTTTAGATAGAAAATCATTTTTGTTTGGTTATAAATGCAATTCTTTGTTTAAAAATTAATCTGTTTTGGTTGATTCAACTATTTTGTAGAAAATTCGTCTTTTTTTGGGTTAAATTCAATTGTATTTATTTAAAATTGAAATCTTTTTTGTTGAAATATCAATATGTATATATTATATCTTTATATATCTATATTCTACATATATTTCTATATCTATATATATATATATATCTATATCTATATTCTATATATATCTATATTATATCTTTATATATAATATAATATATTATATCTTTTTAGGTTGAAAGTTCAACTACTATCTTAAAAATTGATTTCTTGGTTGAGGATTTAAAATCTTGATAGAAAATTCATCTCTTTGGTTTAGAATTAAACTACGTTGTTAAAACTTCTCTTTTTTGGGGTTAAAATTAATTTTTTTAACTGAAAATGTAACTGTTTAGTTAAATATGAACTTTTTTCATTAAAACTTCATATTATTGGGTTGAAAATTTAAATAAAATTCGTCTTTTTATCTACGAAATTCAACAATTTGGTAAAAAATTCAAGTATGTGGTAGAAAATTCAACTTTTTTTTGTAGAAGATTCGTTTTTCTATTTAAAATGAATGTTTCTGTAATATAAATCTATTTAATTTTGGTTAATTGAGTTCAGAAATTCAACTATTTGGTTGAAAATTGATGTGCTTTGTTGAAAATTCGTCCTTTTCGCTAGAAAATCAATAATTCAAGTGTTTGATTAAAAATTGATGTAACTTGTTGAAAATTTCTTTTTTGGGTTTAAAAGTAATTTTTTAAACTAAAAATTTAACTATTCCATTGAAAATTAACTTTCTGTTGAAATTTTATATCATCGGATTGATAACTCCACTGTTTAGTATAGAAAATTCGTCTTTAATATAGATAATTAATTATTTTGTCTTGAAAATGCATCTGTTTTGTAGAAGATTCGTCTTTTTTTTTACTAAAATTTGAACTATTCTGTGTTTGATTGAAAATTGATCATTTTAGTGTAAAAATTCAACGATTTGGTTGAAAATTTATGCATTTTTCTGAAAATTTCATAAATTTAGACACCCTTTCGTGGAAGAGACAATACAGAAGTCTTGGCTGTTGGGAACGATGGAGATGGAGTCAATTATGTACTAGATGTGGTGGTGCGTATTTTAAACAAAGAAACTCATTACTTCTGGAAATTTATTTCATTGTGTTCACTTTACATATTTTAATTTTTTCTAGCATGCGCTTCACAATATTTGACAACTGGGCTGTAAGTCTGCAAAGGCGACTTGTTTAAATATAATTTAAAAAATTGCTATTCACTTACAAATATTCTTCGAACTTTAAAAACGAAAGATTTCCGAAGCGCCTAAAATATCCTTCTTTTCCTAAATTAATGGTTATTTTTGTAAAACAATATGTAGAAAAGATGAAAATATTTGTGAATATAGCAAAAAATGACTATGATTTATTTGATTTTGACTTCAGTGTTTCAAAACAGCCTCTCATTTTCAATATGATAAATTAGTATGGAGCGTTATTGGACGATTGCAGGGAGCATAGAAGCATATGAGACCATGGCCGTCTCATAAGACTTCAAAACAATTCAAGTTACCAAGGTTAACCAAGTTCAAGTTAACCAAGGAGTTGAATTTTCAACCTAAAAAGATGTAATAGTTGATATTTCAACAAAAAAGATTTTAATTGTAAATAAATACAATTGAATTTAACACAAAAAAAGACGAATTTCCAACAAAATAGTTGAATCAAACGAAACAGATTAATTTTTAAACAAAGAATTGCATTTCTAACCAAACAAAAATGATTTTTATCCAAAAATACGAATTTTCAACAAAATGCAAACACTTTTACCCAATTCGTTGAATTTTCAACCAAGAAAATTAATTCTCTACCAGAAAAAGATGAATTTTTAAGCAAATACTTAAAGTTTTAACCAAATGGTTAAATTTTTGTATTAAGAATATTAATTTTCAACAAAAAAGTTGTTTGTAACTGTAACTAGTTACCTAAAAAGTTACTTTTTTCACTTCCTTCATTTTATAGTTTAAAAATCAAAATAACTAAGATGATAATTCATAAAAACTTAATTGAAAAAGAAATAGGCATTAGTTAAAGTAAGATTTTTCAGTCAGATTTTTTAATCCAACAGTTGTACTTTTACCCAAAAATGTGACATTATTTTTACCGGAAAAGAATTTTCAAGCTAAAAGGACGAATTTTTAACAAAAAAGTTACTTTTCCACCAAATTTGAATTTTTTACCAAAAGAGTTTTTTTTTTAACAAAATACATAAGTTTTCAACCAAACGGTTGAATTTTCATACCGAAAATATAAATTTCCAACAAAAAAAAACAAATTTTCAACCAAATTTGGACTTTTTACCAAAATACCTAAATTTGTAACAAAATACATGAATTTTCAACCAAATGTTTAATTTTTTATACCAAAAATATTATTTTTCAACAAAAAAGAAGAATTTTCTACAAAAGAGTTAAATTTCCAACAAAAAACAATTTTTCAACCAAATTTGGACCTTTTACTAAAATACATAAATTTTTAACAAAATACATGAATTTTCAACCAAATGGTTACATTTTTATAACGAAAATATTAATTTCCAACAAAAAAGTTAATCTTCGACGAGTAGTGAAAATTTCTACCGTTTTTAAACCAAAAAGACGAATTTTCTGCAAAAGAGTTAAGTTTCCAACAAAAAAGATAATTTTCAACCAAATAGTTAAACTTTCTAGTATTTTCAAACCAAAAAGACGAATTTTCTACAAAAGAGTTAAATTTACAACAAAACAGCAAATTCTCAAGCAAATAGTTGAATTTTCTAGTATTTTCAATCCAAAAAGAGGAATTTTCTACAAAAGAGTTAAATTTCCAACAAAACAGCAAATTCTCAAGCAAATAGTTAAATTTTCTAGTATTTTCAATCCAAAAAGAGGAATTTTCTACAAAAATTTTAATTTTTGTCCAAATGTGGACTTTCTACCAAAAAAAAACTAAAATTTTAACAAAATACATGAATTTTCAACCAAATGTTAAAATTTTTATACCGGAAATATTAATTTTCAAGAAAAAAGTTAATTTTTAAATAAATAGTTGAATTTTGTCCGACAAATTTTCTGGATCCGATCGATTCTGAAACAAAAATGACATCTTATTCACGAAGCAAATTCCCACTATAGCAGATTCTTATAAAAAAGAAAATATACTAACTTATATCCAGCCATTCCAAGTTGATTTCTTGAAGAAATGAGTAATTAACAATTAAAGATTAACTAATCAGAAGCACGCGTTAGATTGACGACAGTTCATGTCTCATTGGCGAAAGTGTGTGCGCAAAAGGCTGAATCCCTGTTTTAAAATTTGGAGGAGGTTGTGAATGTTAATGGTGCAACTTCACACAGCAACTGCGCGACGAGATATTAAATCTTAGAAAATATCTTTTCTTCAAATTCTCTAAATTCTTCTGAATTCTCTGAATTGTTCTGAATTGTTCTGAGTTCTCTGAATTCTCCTGAATTCTTTGAATTCTTATAAATTCTCTGAATTCTCTGATTTTTCTTAATTTTTCTGAACTCTCTAAACTGTTATGAATTTTTTTGAATTCTCACGAGACCACTGCATTCTTTTAATGTTTTTTAATTATCTTAAAATCATTAGAATACATATCAAGTTACTTTGAACTCCTTTAGATCTTTTTAATTTTCTGAATTCTCTTGACATATTTAGAATACTAAAATAGACTGGAAATAATGCATTATTTCCTGAAAATAATGAACAGTTTGAATAATTTTCAACTTTGCTGAAATTTGGCCTCTTCTAATATATGGATAGGTGCTTCGGATAATTCATTTCGAATTTTTTCTATATTGTGTTTGTATTGTATGACTGTCTGCTGCGTGAGTGTTAATTTCTCTCTCTTGCGTTCGCATAGGTATTAACCCTGCCTTGTCTACCCTGTTATCTTCTCTCCTCACCGGACGAAGAGGTGATGGTCAGGGTCAGTGTCGAAAGTTACGAAATTCGGGTCGGTACCCCTTACTCGTCTTCGTTAAATAACTGTGTGAGCTTTATGTAGCCTTTGCTAGAAGCCAAAAACTTTTACTCTTTTTTTAATAAACTATGTTTTTGGTGCTCAACAAATTATCCTGACTCAGTGAATTTTTTTACCAGTAACTTTAAATCCTGCATGTGCATTATATAATTTTGTAAGTGCTTTTCTCATCATTATTGGTCCTTCGATAGCCGGATGAGGGCTTCAGCTAGTGGATTATGGTGTTCTTTGCAGGATTAAAGTGACTTATACTGTGAGGAGTTCTAAAGGTGCCTCGTTACACTTGTTCTTACGATGTGTATCCCTACGCCGGTGCGTGCGCAATGCTTGGTGTTGATCTGCAGACCATCACTGCCCACAAGTCGCTTCACAGAATGACAGGTTTGCGATAGCATGTGCTTTTCCATACTCTATGTTTGGTAAGTGTTTGAAGACTTTTGAATAGCTGACACTTTGCAGCGCTGTGCTTCGTAACATTCGACAGCTTCATTCTTAAACTGTATATTGCTCTGCTGTCATACTGATAGGGTTGTGTTTTTCTTTGACTTTTTAACGTGTTTCGACTTTATTCGAAATTTGACTTTTCAACTTTTGAAGACCTTAGAACAGCTGATCCTTTGCAGCACTATACATCATAACTCTTGTTGTGCATTTTTACTGTGTAGTGTTTCGCTGTCATACTGACAGGTTTGTGCTTTTTCTTTGTCTTTTTTGTCTTTTTAACGTGTTTTGATTTTATTCAAATTTTAACTATTTTTGTGTAACTTTTAAAGTGTATCAATTTTATTCGATTTTTCTATTGTTTTTGCGTTTATTGACTGTAGTGCCGTATCAAAATGAGCGTTAAGGACTATATTGCTCAGCAGTACGGGATTTACGAACTCATCTGCAATGTAGTTTCCAAATTGAAAAAGTCCGGTAAAACGAACGCTTCCAAGAACGTCGTCAACGTACAAACCATGATCAGCTTCTCATTGTGCGTGAGGACAATTCAATCAATCCATATTTTGCGCAAGATTTGTTTACTAAAAGAGAAGAAAAATATGTTGTTGCGAAGGTGTATATACAGGACGAGTTGGACGCACTTGGTGCTCCTTCCTCTTCCAATGGTACACACCCCGCTACCAATGATGCTCCTTTAACACAAGTGAAATAGATGCTTCCACAACTGTTAGTCAATATAAGTGTCACTGGTGATAACCTGGAGCGAGCATGGGCAACACGTATGGATCACTACGATAGTGAACGGGCCCTCATCAATGCGTATCTAAGGAAACTTTTCGGGATAGAACCTGTCACTAAGGAGCATGTTTTGGGACTTCATACTCTTTTAAATGACAGTTGTGAAGTGATTGGTGGACTTACCTCCATGAACAGATCAACGAAATACTGGGATGATATTCTGGTTTACATGACAGTGAACCGTTTAAACCGCTCCTCCCGCAAGGCTTGTGACGAAAAAATGGGATCACTTCCTACTCATCCTTCGTTCGAGACTTTAAGGACGTTTTTAGTTTCACGAGTGATCGCGTTGGAATCACTTGAGTTTGGGGAAGGTTCTCAATTCAAGCATTCGTTTACCGAAAGTAAATTTAAAATGACAGGCGTCAAATCTGGTAAGAAGGTTTTTCACACGCAAGATCATGCTGCTGCACTAAAAGAAGGTGATTGTCCGTTATGCCCTGGTAAGCACTTTGTTTTATTTTGTAGTCTTTTTAGATTCAAGACTCCTGATCAGCGACGAGAACTAATTCGTAAGTGTGGGTTATGTTTTAATTGCTTGGGAAAGTACATGATCCGAGAGTGTGTCGCACTCAAGCGTTGTCAAACTTGCTCCGGTCAACATCATACCATGCTACATCGGTCTTCTAGTAACGCTCCAGGAAGTGAATCTGGCACTACAGCTGTGCCTACCACGTCTAATTTAAATGTAAATAGCACCGCATTTACACCTGCTATGACTTTCGTCAATTCGCATGTTGCTAAACCTCCTCTATGACTAGATGGGCCCGTGCTTCTAGCAACAGCAATCGTTTCCACTGAAGGATCAGATGGCTATTTATATTCTTCTCGAGGACTTCTCGATCAGGACGCTCAAGCGTCTTTTGTTTCCGAATCTCTTGCTAGGAGACTTAAGTTAAAACGACTTCGTGCCATCGTCACAGTGGGGGGCGTCGGCGACCAACGCACAAAAGCCTCTCGAGGTTTGGTAAATGTTAGGGTGACGTCATGTGTTAATCCTGAGGCTAGTTTTTATGTACGCTGTATTGTTTCACCGAAGCTTACGTCTTATGTACCCCCTCATGGTATTTCTACGGATCATTGGCTCCACATTCAGGGGCTGGAATTGAAGGATCCGCTTGTCGATCGTGGTGGCTCGATTGCCATGATTTTAGGTGCAGAGGTTTACCCATACGTCATTGAGGAAGAAGTCTGAAAGGGTCCTTTGAGTTCTTCTACGACTCAGCAAACATCGTTGGGCTGGATCTTGTCCGGTCTATTTTCTGAGGAACCTTCTTCGTTCACTCGTCAGATTGTTGGACTGCAATGTACGGTTGATCACGAATTGTTAGACCTGCTGCGTCAATTTGTTGTACAGGAGGATCTACCGACTGTATCTCCTAAGTTCACCCGTAATGAGGAGTGTGAGAAACATTTTCTCTCCACTTATCAGCGTTCCTTAGTTGTTGTTTCTTAGTGTCTAATCCTGATGAGCTACAATCTACTCAGGGTTATTTTTTACCGCACCACTGCGTCACCAAGGAAATCAGTTCTAGTACAAAGTTGAGACCGGTCTTCAATGCTTCTCAGCGAACTGATTTGGTTATTTCTCTAAACGAGCTACTGCACTCGGGGCCCAAACTTTAAACAGAAGTTCTAGACGTCATACTTAGTGGAGATCCTACCGAACGTCTTGACAGCGGAAATTGAGAAGATTTTTCGACGTTTTTGGATGCATCCTGAAGACCGCACCTACCAGAAAATACTTTGGAGGTCAAATCCTGACGACGAGCTCCAGACATACTGTCTGAACACTGTAACTTTCGGATTTGCTTCGTCTCCTTACTTGGCGATCCGTACTTTGCATCAACTGACAGAGGACGAAGGAATCAACTTTCCTTTGGCCACGGATATTCTGAAGAACGAAATTTATTTGGACGATGTACTCTTCGGAGCCTACGACATGGCTACATCCATGGAGAAACACCGCCAAGTGAATAAGCTTCTCAAGGCGGGCGGTTTCATCTTGAAGAAATGGTTGTCGAACTGCGAGGATGTTCTACAAGGAGTCCCGAAAAATTACAAAGAAAAAGCATCGTCTTATGAATTTACTCATGAACCAACCCACAGGGCTCTCGGAATTCTTTGGCAACCTGTTTCCGACTGTTTTAAGTTCCAGGTTCAACTTCCTGAGGCGTCTGCGACACCAAAAAAAAGGAGCGTTTTCTCCGAGGTAGCTCGTCTCTTTGACCCGTTTGGATGGCTTGCACCAGTCTCAGTTAAAGCCAAAATTTTTATGCAGAGTTTGTGGAAACTTAAAATAGATTGGGATAAGCCTTGGCCTACTGATAATATTGCTACATAGGGGAAGTACAGGAACAAGCTTCCTGAACTGTCATCGCTCAGCATCCCTCGTTGGCTGGGATTTTCTTCGGACGTGCCTAGCTGCGAACTTCACGGCTTTGGAGACGCGTCAAAGGAAGCAATGCATTATTTTCTGAAAATCATGAAAATTGTACATAATTTCGAACTTCGGTAGAATGGCACCCACATCCCGACAAGGGCCCCCTGGCCACGAAATGTTGCTATGTATTTTGCTATGCAAAGGCGGGAAACTTAAATTTTAAATAGTGAATGGATTTTTGAACTTTATCCGTACAAATAAGGTGAAGTCTCTTAAAAGTGATTATTAGGTTAAAAATTCATATTGTAAAAACAGTAGCTGGTGAGCCGCGGGCCCCCCACGGTCCCGGGCCCCCTGACTGCAGCCAGGCCAGCCACCCCT
>CAKNYM010050086.1:51505-61760 GCA_932195095.1 Andricus curvator
ACCCCCCCCCCCCCCCCTCGGTCCTGGGCCCCCTGACTGCAGTCAGGCCAGCCACCACTATGTGGGGGCCATGTTCGGTAGCACTTCGCCTATTATGAATAATAGTTTAGTATGTTGCAAATATCACACTAGTGAAATCGTTGGCTCGACTCTTGTCATAAATACAATTTTCCATCATACCGATAATCAAAATTCGACGTGAGACGGTGGCCGTAGGTGTGATTTAGCACGGTTCTACTGGGGGCCGGTGTCATTTTTAGATGGCAGTTGCTCCCGGTGGGACCCTGCGGCGGTTGTGTCACGCTTGACTGAAAACCGTCTCCCTTTTGACCCGACAGCTCCTCTCATCACGAAACGGCGGTCTCATCACCCTCATAAACTGATAAACAAAATAAGAAACTTTTTTCATTATGTAAAGCTTTATATCCAAAGTGCATAATTAGTATACTCAACAATAGCTAAATTATGTTTATTGAGATGATATAAATGATTTAGTGGATCGATTACGTTGATTGTTAGCATCTCAACCAGCTGGAAATCCAAATCACACAAATACAATTATATCGATTATTAAAGAATTGCGAGAGGTTGAGATTATTTATTAATCACTGCTTTGTGAATATTTTGGTCACTTGCAAAATCATTATCAATGTTAGATTAGAAGGAATCTATATTATCATCGGAGTTGGTAACGATCGATCATGTGTGGATATCTTTCAGAACTGTGGTTCGATTCCTAGCGGAGCGAAGGAAAAAGATCAATCGTTACCAACTCCGATGACTATATAGATTCCTTCTAATGTAACATTCATTAAAGCATAACACATTGCTATGGAAAGAGTATATCTGAAAAAAATATCTGCCTTCGATCTCTCCAGTAGCTTAGTGGTAAGAGCTCCCGACCGGCAATGGGATGACCTTTGGTTCGATTCCTAGCGGAGCGAAGAAGAAAGATGGACTTTATGATATCGAAAGAAAAAGCTGTGCAGTGTGGATGATGCACATGATTTGAATGATGCAGTAAATTGAAATATTGTACAATATATGTTACAGCAAGAAACTCAGACCATCTGACTCAGACTATCTATGTTATAGCTTCCTTGCGAACTAAAGTCGTTAACAAGAACATGATGACTGAGACTCTGGAAACTTCTACAAATAAATGTTTAAATATTTTCGAAGTTGATGCTGAATCAACTCAAGAGCTGGTGCATCGCAATTCAGAGCTCATTTCTCAGTTGGTCACTAAACCGAACACATTCAAAAATGGATGAAAAGCTGTAGCTGGTGAAAGAGCTGCATAAGCCTGCTAGAAGAAACTACCAATGTCGACATTTTGATATCCGCAGCATCGATGAGACCTGGCAAGTGGAAATGCAACCTTACGAGAAAGAAAACAAAGCCTACAAATACATCTTAGCTGTAATTGATATATTTTCGAAATTGGCTTGGGCTTTTCCTGAAAAAACCAACAAGAGTGCAGGTTTACCTGCAGCAATGGAATCTGTGCTCAAAAACGGACATGTACAAACAAATTTACATGCTCATAGAGGCAAAGAATTTTACAACTTACATTTCGAGAATCTTGCGAAGCAATACAGCATAAATTTGTACTCAACATTTAGTAATTTAAAAGCATCAATATGCGGGCGATTTAATAAGAATACTCGGCATGTTCGAAAACCGTCTCATACTTCCTCAACAGCTGATGATATTGGAAGTACCTCAGGAGCGGCGTCATTGACTCTGGCGCCTGGAATCGAGGCAGCTATTGTCGATGCGGTGACGAAATGTCATGAAGCGGGTCTGACGCAGATCAAAGCTTTGTTTGAAGCATATAAGTATGATCAGACCACCTTCAATAAATCTCTTGACACTTCTATTAAGGGAATGAACGATGACATTATTAACAACGCTAAGCGCATTTATGTACTAGAGGAAACAGCCGCATTAAATTTGTCTGACGTCAACAAAGTTCTTGCGTCGTCAAAGAATTTTCAGGATACACAATTGATTACACTGCATCTCTCCCTTTGCTTCCACATATCGTTATAGCCACTTTTAACTCACAAGCTACTTGTAAGAACTTACTTGAACTAGATAAAAGAAAGCGTAGTCTTTCGAGTAAACGTATTGGTTGGAGCGAAGATCGAGCATTGTACATCAGAGAGTCGCTCACTAAGTCAAACCGGAAGATCTACAGCGCTGCGTTGCTACTAAGAAGAAACAACAAAATAAAATATCTGTTGATTGCCCATGTTCAGAATTTGGATGCTCTACGAAAATTTCGACGTAAGAAGAAAATATTCCCTTTTGACATCGTGGGGAATATGGTTTGCAGTAATTATATCTTACATACTGACAGTTATTTACATTATTTATTTTATTACTCTACATATTCTATTTGTTTTTGATCCTGTCATTAGAAAATTGGCAATTATTATAGACTTTATCTTTTTTATTTTGAAAGGGCTTTACTTGCGAGCGTCAGATTACTTCATTTTTATTTTTCTCTTGATTCTCCTGTTATGCTTACTTGGTATTTTAATGAACTTTGCTGATAAGATTACGACGCTCTGGTCAGAAAAAATTTTAACTTCTGATCTGTTATTCTTGCTTTGGTATACTCCTTATGTACACTTTTTGGTACTTTTCTCTATATGTTATTATCATATTTCGTACAACCCATTCCACATCTGCATACTTAACTTTATAGTTTCTAACAAGTTGTCTGCTGTACGGAACTGGAAGGTTTTTACTGTAATCACCTCTTATTGCAGGGCTCTTTTTTGTAAGTTGCCCTATATTTGGTAATGTTTCCTTCTTGTAATACTTGGTGGCCTTTCTTAATATATGCTACGTCAATGCTCAATCCCTGCCTGCTCATTTTGATGAGTTTGCTGATTATTTTGGACAGAGCTCCTTTCATATTATAACTGTATCTGAAACTTGACTGAAACCACTGTACCGGCTACTAAATTTTTATTTATTGACGTCTTTCAATCTCGTGAACGTCTACTTTTTGGGGTTGTATATAAACCACCCAATGCTAATTTTGGTACTGAATTTGAGACGGAGCTTTTTGATTACACACCTAATTATAACAATGTTATAAATAGAGGGGGTTTTAATACTAAATTAAATATGCGCTCCAACCAATACAAATACCTTACGTCTTTGGTCAATTCAGCTGGTTTATCTATAGTACTACATAAATCTACGCACCACTCCGGAATGTCAAATACACGGATTGACCTTATGGCTGTGGAAGATCTAACTAAAGTACAAAATTATTCTCAACACCCAGTTCCCTTCATGTTCAACCATGATCTTATTCAAATACATTAAAATTTTAATTCAAGTATAAATCTCGCCCCTTGTTTCAAAAAATTCAGAAACCTAATTAAAGTTAATAAAGATAGATTGTTCAATCTGCTCTCTGAAGCTGATTGGAGAAGTGTATTTTCTAATAGAAATTTAAATTCAAAGGTAAAAAAACTCAATAATATATTAATTTCAACATACGATGTAGTAGCCTCGGTACATGATTTGCAGGCGAGAAAAAAAACTTGACCAGGCACGATGGAAGGAATTCCGTGTCCTTAGGAATCTGGTTCAAACTAAGATAAGGGACTTTAAAAATAAATATAACTATAATGCAATTATTAACAAGAATGAGGATGAAAATATCTGGAAAGTCCTTCGGCGGCTCGGAATTATTCCCTCTCAGAGTCAAACCTTTGATCAGAAATACCCGGTAAATGACTTTATGAAACGTTTCTTGATTGAGACTTTACCAATTGATACTTTTCTATTATCCAGTGAATTACCTCCCTTTGCTTGTGCTAACTTTTACTTCTCTTATATTGGGCAGACTCTCTGCTTCCAGTAATTGCCAAGATAACCTCATAGTCTGGGATCCAAGAGCACTTTAGTGTCCATTTTAGGTCCGTATGATTTGATTATTGATTCTTGAGCAGAATGTTCTGCTGATTCCGAATATATTGGGTGCACATAGCAAATTCCCGATCGTTTTTTTGCTATTTGACATTTTCTGTGTTTAAATAAAAAATGTCATATCTCTGAAAGTTATAAAAATGTTGAAAATATTTTTTCATAACCATTTGAAGAAGTGTGATATGCTCAAATTTTATCAATGGTCTATGTTGATTCAATTGATATTTTTCGAGAAAATCAATAAAATAGCGTTTTAATCTAAAACGATTTCTACAGTGTATTTTTTGTCATTTCACAATTTCTTTTTTTTAATCATTTAGTACTCGGCGAGACGAAGACAATTTCTTCTGAAGTTTTGTCAATTGGACTATTAGTTTTTTTTTCAAAATTCGAAATAAATAACAACTTTTCACGTCTGTGTGTACGAGTGTCAGTAACATAGCATCGAATTGGAAATTGTATTGACTGGAATGTTTGCCTGCATGCGCCTGTGTGTGAGGGTTCGGCCGAGGTTTTAAACCTGCAGCTTCCAAGCCCCCGGCTGTCACGATTCGATGCTGTTACTAACATTCGTACACACAGACGTGAAAAGTTTGCATTTATTTGGAATTTTGTAAAACTTAAACTAATAGTCTAAATGAAAAAAATTAAAAAAAATTGTCTGCGTCTCGGCGAGTACTATATGATTGAAAAAAGAAATTGTGAAATGATAAAAAATACCCTGTAGAAATGGTTTTTCATTAAAACGCTATTTTATGATAACACACTTCTTCAAATGATTATGAAAAAATATTTTTAAAACTTTTATAACTTTCAGAGATATGACATTTTTTATTTAAACACAGAAAATGTCAAATAACAACAAAACAACCGGGAATGTGCTATGTGCACCCGATATATTCAGAATCAGGAGAACATTCTGCACAAGAATAAATCATCAAATCATACGGAACTGACACAAACTCTCCTCTTCGGATCTCAGACTATCAGGGGCTATCGGCATTGATGGTATCTTGATTAAAATGGTTAAAGTTTCTCTCCGTGTGATACTTCCTGTGCTACTTCATATTTACAACTGTTCTCTACAGCTTGGGATTTTCCCCAATATTTGGAAACAAGCACTGATTCGCCCTATTCCTAAGATCACTTATCCTTCAACTCTAACAGATTTTCGTCCCATCTCTATCCTCAATGAATTTGCCAAGCCTCTTGAGAAAATAGTGGATAACCAACTTACTGAATATTTGGATAAGCATAACCTGCTTGAATCTTTCCAGTCTGGATTTCGGAGGGAGCACAGTACCATCACTGCTTCCCTTAAATTTAATGCCGATTCAAAAGCTGCAATACAGGGTGTTTTTTTAACTTGAGACAACGAAATATCTCAAAAAATACGCATCCTACGGAAAAAATGTCTGGAATAAAAACTTTTTATTTTCGAGGGGGGAAAAAGATATGCTAAAATTTACCCCAACCCCACACCCACAGGAGGCAGGGGTGGGGCTAACTTTGTAATTTCAAATGGCAACCCCAATTTTTTATCACAGATTCAGATTCTCCTTTACGAAATACGTAAGTTTTATTCGGAAAATTTGTTTCGATTCGCGATAGATGGCGCTGCAATTGCGAAAAATGAAATTGTTGACACTACTTTTAGCTCTACCCAGGAATAACCACGCGGACGTAGTAGTTGTTTATTCCCTTCGGGGTGCTTAATTTCGGTGAGTCCCCTTGCCTCTCACCATCCATCGGGGTGCTTGAACTTTTGGCAACGGGACAGTAAAAGTGATAAAACTGTCGAAAACCATTCCCGAATGCAGTTGGTTGACGACAGTCGATTTTGGATGTAGACATTGCATATCATCGAGTCTCCACTGTCTACAATCCTCGACGTCATTCCGGCCGAGCGATAACCGCGTCTGTCCGTGCTAAACGTTTATTCATTAGGAAGGTTGATTGTGTTCATTTGATTTGGGTGTGTTGGTTGCTTTCGTTTGCGTTATTGTTGTTGGTCACGTTCGTTTGAGTTGGTTCGGGTGTCGTTCTATTTCCTCATTACCTTACTTCATTACTTTTACAATGGAAATTCTATCTCAGCAACAGAAGATTGAAATGATTCTCATTTATGGAGAAAGTGGCAGGAATATCAATGATGCTCTTACGCTTTATGCTCAACGCTTTCCAGAAAGTGTTCCTTCACGCGCTTCTTTTTACCGGGTTGTCCGAAACTTCATCACTGACGGAAGTGTACAACCGAAAAAAAGGAAACGTCAAGTAACAGTTACTGGAGTTGATAATGAAATTGCAATTTTAGCTGCAGTCACTCATGACCCTCATGTTAGTACTCGACAACTAAGCCGCGATTCCGGAATGTCTCTATCCAGTGTTTGGAAGGTATTAAAACGTAATAATTATCATCCGTATCATATTTCACTGCATCAAGAACTTCATGGCAATGATTTTCAGAACCGAGTGACATTTTGACAATGGGCGGTTCAGCAGATACAAGGAAACCCGAATTTCTTTTTTCTAGCACTCTTCACAGACGATTCGTCTTTCACAAACCATGGTAACGTTAATCGGCACAACATGCATTATTGGAGTGTAGAAAATCCACATTGGTTGCGTGAAGTTGAGCATCAGTGTCCATGGTCCGTGAACGTTTGGTGTGGAATAATTGGAGATCAACTTATCGGTCCGTATTTTATTGATGGAAATTTGAACGGTGAAAAATATCGTAACTTTTTAGAAAATCAACTCCCAATATTGCTGGAAGACCTAACCTTGGAAACGCAACACAACATGTGGTTTCAACATGACGGTTGTCCAGCACATTATGCGGCAATCGCGAGGAAAGAACTCAATCGCGAATTCAATAGACGATGGATCGGTAGAGGAGGTCCAGTAAATTGGCCTGCCAGATCGCCAGATCTTACGGCGCCGGATTTCTATTTGTGGGGTTATCTAAAGAATCGCGTGTATCAAGAAGTGCCCACAACTCGTGATAACATGATCGAGCGAATCAGGTCTGCTTGTGCACAAATATCACCAGACACAATTCGCAGTTGTGTGGAATCTTTCAAAGCTCGGATTAACAAGTGCATAGAAGTGCGAGGACACCATTTTGAGCACTTATTGTAAAATAATTAATCGAAATCAAGCATCCCTGTGGTGAGAGGTAAGGGGACTCACCGAAATCAAGCACCCCGATGGATGGTGAGAGGCAAGGGGACTCACCGAAATTAAGCACCCCGAAGGGAATAGACAACTACTACGTCCGCGTGGTTATTCCTGGGTAGAGCTAAAAGTAGTGTCAACAATTTCATTTTTCGCAATTGCAGCGCCATCTATCGCGAATCGAAACAAATTTTCCGAATAAAACTTACGTATTTCGTAAAGGAGAATCTGAATCTGTGATAAAAAATTGGGGTTGCCATTTGAAATTACAAAGTTACCCCCACCCCTGCCTCCTGTGGGTGTGGGGGTGGGGTAAATTTTAGCAAATCTTTTTTCGATTTGGTGAACCATGAGCTTTTAATCCAAAAATGAAAAAACCTTAATATCTCTAACAGTGCCATTAATTGGTTTAAATCTTACACAAGTAATCGCTTACAATGTGTAGCAAACAGTGATGGACTTTGCTCTGACTGAAATGAGGTGATGAGTGGGGTTCCCCAAGGCTCAATACTTGGCCCCAAAATGTTTAATGTGTTTACATGCGACTTTTCAGCTGTTTTACGCTACTGTAAATATCATCTTATGCTGAAGATAGCAAAATATATCTTTTTGGGCCATTTAGTAGCCTTAGGGACCTACTTCAAATGGTTCAAGAAGATGTTATTAACGTCCACAACTGGGTAGTATCTAATGGTTTGGAACTCGATCCCTCCCACCTGTGTACTTGTACGGCCTTGTTATTGACTTCTCTGATTCTGTCAATGATCTTGGTTTGATATTCAAAATGACTGTTTCTTGACAATATCATGTTGAACTAATATCACGCAAAACCTTCAGAGCTTTACATCAGCTTAGTCGGAGTAGGGACTCTTTGCCAACAGCTACGCGAATCCTCTTTGTAAGAGCCTTGATTCTCCCTTATTTTGATTATGGTTATGTGGTATATGATAGAATCTCTGATGACCTTAATTGCAAACTTGAACGTACTATCAATGCCTGCATCCGTTTTATCTATAACTTGTCCAGATTCGATCATATTTCTGAGTATAGGAAAAGAGCTGGTTTTATGACAGTTGCCAAGAGACGACGATATTTTATGAATAATTTGCTGTACATGATCTTTAAAAATGAAAGGCCTCTATATCTATTGGAATTCTTCTTGCGGAATAATATGAACCTTCCAGGTCAGCCTGGGCTGCGCGATATAGAAGAGGATATAGAGGAGAGGTATCAAGACCTTAAAAGGGAGCTGCAACGACTGTACCAAAAATATTTGGTTAAAGTAATTGTCCTTGTAATCGGTGCTCTCTGTGGTGCGAAACTATTACTGGTTCGTAACGTTAAATCGATACCCGCGTGCCAAAAATATGCCGAGGCACTTGCGAGATGGCTGCGGAAATCTTTCATCCTTGGGTCGCTTCGTGGACTGAAGAAACACGAGGGTTTGGCCGGCCTGTCGTAGTGATTTCATCGTGATCTGTGACCGCCCATCTCACAGTCGTGAGACGTGGCCATATGTGTGATTTACCGTGTGAGTTACGGTGTCATTTTCAGGTAGTAGTTGCTCCCAGTGGGACCCTGCGGTGGTTGTATATATACACTGCAGTCCCGCTTTACCCGTTCCCGATAGACCAAACAAGGTACTGCAAGGGGGCGAGAGAGAGGGGCTGCGTGGTCAGCAGAGAAACTCCGCAACAACGCAGGGTTGTATGAAAAAAGCAGGCAGTACCCTCGACGGTTTAAAATGCAGTCTTGATGACTTGAACAATTAACAATTAAAAGGGTTTTAATTTGAAATTTTTTGTACATTTATCATTTAACATGTATTATTTATTAAAATATTTAGATGTTCTGAAAAAAATTCAAAAATAATTTTAAATTTGAAAAAATTCAAAACAACTTCTAGATTTCTCAAGATTTGGAAAAAAAAATTTTGAAGCTTTTCAAGGATGTATTAACTATTTGAAATGAAAAGAATTTAAATTCTGATTTACGAAGTGTTCAGTTAAAAAAAAATTTTATTTTTCAATTTTCAATGTTTCTAGTTTAAAATTGCTTAAAACAATATATTTTGAAAATTTTAAAGTTCATTAATTGATTCTTTAATTTAGAGCATTGCAAATGATAACGTGGATTTATATTTTTGAAATTGAATCCGAATCCATGAACTCTGTAATTTAGAAAAGTCAAAAATTCTAAATTTTGCAGTTTATCTGCGTTTCATTTAAAATTGTTGAATTGAAAGGTGTTAGTACCTTCCATTTCCTACGTGTTAATTATGGATAATTCGAATACTTTGAGTGCTTTAATTTGTAATTTATTTTTTATTCCTTTAAATGGAAAAATGTTTAACTTCAGAGTTCGAATTTTTTAATTTTATTGACCGTGACAAATGTTTGCAAACCGAAAAAAAATCGGGAAATGACCGGGAATTTTTTTCTTCGATTGAAATGGCCATCCTGTTATATGTACGTACATACTTATAAATCAGTACTTTGATACAGTTTTATTTTCGAGCACAAACATTTTCACGTTCATTAGGCTATTATAAAACCAAAATGGCAAAAATACAAAGAAAATATTTTTTTGGAACAAAACTCCAACAGGAATAGTTCATACGGCCCTCATTGTTTACGGTTTGGCGAGTCCCGATGCACCAGTTTACTCTCATTTACACTCATTTATAATGAGGGGGGGGGGCGTGAGGTCTCACCCTGGCGCTTAAGCTTGAAAGCCTATTGTGCCACACCCGTGTTTATTCTCAAGGCAGTACTCCGAATCCGGCCATCTTCGCCGAGTGTTTTTGGATCTCGGTGGCTTTCGTTGTCACAACGTTCGGAGAATATACCTCTCATTGAGGTACCATTGAGGGTAACCCCAACACGATGGGTAAAGCGGGACTGCAGTGTACAAGGATTGTGTTTTCTTTAATAGGAACGAGGTTATTACAAGATAAAAGTGAACATAAAAAATGGTGAAATTCAAAATGGATAAGTAATTTATTCAAAAATACAAATTGCCTTAGTAGCTATCGCTCGAGATGCACTCGGTCACGACGCATTAAGGAAGTTTTGAGGCGGTATTCATATCTCTTATCGAAACGATTACCTTCAATATTATC
>CAKNYM010050086.1:61770-75819 GCA_932195095.1 Andricus curvator
TTAGCCAAAGCTAAGCCGTAGCCCCATCTTCATACAGTTATACCTTGGGTTTTCCTCAGGTCTGGGTTTTACCCAGGTCGCAGATGTCGTCGGCCCTGTTGCCGCCCGTCTGGTCCCATTTACAAGAGGTTATAAATCTACGGCCCATCTCCGGAAGACACGAACTTTATTGTCATCTCGACAATAAAGTTCGAGGCACGTACGAACGCGAAAAATATACCTACTGGAAGTAATTTCTCCCAATCTCACAGATTGCTTTTTATTGGTAGTATGTAAACAGGCGAAAGATGCATGTTATCTCAGAAATTGCCAATCCTGCCCTAAAATCGAAAAATTTACAGATTATATGATTGAAACTTTAGAAAGGAGAGGTATAACTGAAATTATCTGCAGCTTGTGGCATTCTACTGATAGATGTACTCTTATCAAGCAGTGTCTTTCAAAAAATGATTTTGTCTCTGAATTTGCTATACGGCTGCAAACATTCATCCCACATGATTTTATTTCGAAAAATCAATCAAACTATATATCAGATCGGAAGAATAAACTAACAAGTCATGAAGTTCTGGTTCAAGCAACCATTCATCCAATCGTAATATATTACAGAAATGACGAAGAAATAATATGCAGTAGTCACGTTCTGATATCAGATAGCACAACTCATGATACTGCAGCAGTGTATGTTATGCAAGGAATTTTGATTCCTGAAATAAAACGGATGGTGCCAAATGGTGAAAAAATTATTTATATAAGTGATGATGCTAAACAGCACTACAAAAATGAATACCAAATGTGCAACCTTGTAAACCATAATAATGACTTCGGTATCGAAGCCGAATGGCACTGTTATGCAACTGCTCACGACAAGGGATCACCCGATGGGATTGGAGCTACGTTTGAAATAGAAGCAACTCGTGCAAGTTTTCAAGCTAAACCAAATGAAGCAATGCTGGATTCAACAGCACTGTTCAAATGGGCAGAAAAATTTCCAAACCCTTAGGATTCACTATTACCGCGAGAAAGATTATACAAAGACTCAACGTCATGTTAAGAAGAGATTTGCTGAAGCTCCACAAGTGAAGGCCATTCAGAGTGAATACTCATTTTTGGTAACAGGTAAAAAATTAAATCTATATAAATGTTCAGGTGATAAACATCCAATAATGACTGTAGACTACTGAGTAAGACGAAACAAAAAAATTAAACAAAATTAAAAGAACAAAAAAAAAAGTAATGCAGCCTTTCTACAAAAAAATGATTGGATCCGATTGCGAACGATTGCAAAAAATTCCAATCGTTCCCAGTTGTGTTTCTTAATCGGGTCGCACCGATTCGGAACGATTGAGGCCGGCTACCGTTGCCTATCGTTCTCAATCGGGACTCGAGATGAAGTAAGTCTGCCATTATGTTGGTGGCAGCACATTGATCTCGCGGGAATTATTTGAAAAAGTTTATTCACTTTTTTTTAAAATTACATCTCTGTAAAAGATAACTTGTACAAAGATGTTAAATTGTTGAATAATTCCCTCGTGATCAAGGAACAGTCATCAACATATTTTAAAATAACTGATTTTGTAGTAATTGTCATGAGTTTTGCATATTATTTGTCATTACATGTTAATTTTTTTAATTCGGTTACGGCTTATATTTTGTTAAATGTCAACATTTATAAGGGCAATTATAGGCATTATAAGGGCTTTATTATTTATAATTTACCTAAGTATAATAATTAAACAGGTTATTAGAAGTTATTCCTCAAATAAATTAACTATATTATTTTATTTTGATTTCGAAATTTAGGTTACAAATTAACCCTTATGTGTCTGACAAAAAAACACCTTCATCGGTGTAACGGGGTACCCGGGTATCCACCTTCCTTTTTCAATTTTTTAATTCTTAAGAAGAGAACTAACGTGCGGAGCATCAAGGATCCATTATAGCTGCTTGCCAAATAGTTCCGTAGCACAGAACATCCCAAGTCATATTTCCCACAACGTAATAATATTTTTTAAAAGACCCCTAAGACAACCCCTACCACTTTTTCCTGAACAAATGCGAAGACCCTCCACGTAAACCACTCAACAAATTAAAAATTTGAAATTTTCACCCAAGTCAACTTCAGAAAACCACAAATTATATACTCAACCCTATTATAATATTCAACAACGCCGTATGACCACCCCTTCCACTTTGGCCTTAATAAATCCGAATAGCATCCACGTAAAACACTCAACAAATTTTAAAATTTTAAATAATCACACAAGTTACCTTCAGAAAACTTCGAACTATATTTCCAAACCCATAATAATATTCAATAACCCCCTAAGACCACCCCTTCCACTTTTACAATTACATTGAGTATAGAACAAGACTACATAGGACGAATAACAATAAACTAATAAATTATAAAAACTGCACGAGTTTTTAGTCGGTTTTTAGGGTTAGGTTTCTGATCGATGTCTCTATGCACTTACCCGATTGCGAACGATTCAAACGCTTGTCTCGATTGAAAATGATTGAGAACGATAGACAAAATTGGTCCCTATTAATACCAATCCCTGCCGATGAAACAGCACTGAAACGGCACTGGCGAACGGCACTGGGCCGCCAGTGCCGTTTCAGTGACTGTTTGTGCTGATTTCGGCACCTAAACGGCTAGTGCTCAGAATTAGTTTTAACCAATATGATCTCAACGTGAAAAGGACTCAGTCAAAATTAATCTTTTCGAGAAGTGTTTGACAAAAACGAGACGACCACATTGAATTTTCAACCCGTTTTCATTCGGGAGCTCATTCAATGGAGTTTCATAACATCAAACACGATTTCATCACGAATAAATTAATTGACCGTTCAAAATAAAAAAATACTTGTATGCTAGGAATTTAAAGAATTCCCAAAATGGACCCTGCATTTTTATTTCTTGAGCAATAAGGGCATGAAAAGACAATTTAAAGGCACAAAATAAGACCTGAAGATAATTCCTTTTACAGGATTCAAAATTTAGGAAAATGAGACGAAATTTCGTACTGTAGCAAACATTGCACCCAGCTTTGCACGAAATCGAGTCTCATTGATCAAAATAGAGATTCCAACGAAGTTCCAGTTGTTCCTCAGGGCCGCAAAATTATCACATGCGTATCTCAATTTAAAATAGGAGAAAGAAAGATAATCCTTGAGTCAAGAAATTAATTGAAAAATAAGACAAATTCGATCATAAAATTTGGTACGGTAAAACAGGGCGGATCGACCACAAAAATATAAACGCAATTCAATTTTTGCTTCTGTGAGCTCATTTCTCATGAAAGATTATAATTAATCAAAGTCAAAACTTTGAATGAAGACTTTTGATTTTAGAGCAATTATCGACGCTGAATCAAGGGGCAGCTACATTTCTAGGGAATTCCTATTAGAAAAGTACTTTAAAATTCAAGGATTAAAACTGAAAAAGAGTGAAGTCAGTTTTAATGCAAATTGGGAGCCTCATGTAGTTGATAGGGTATCTTTTATGGTTGTTGTAAATAATCGGGTATTTCGTTTCAGGTTTATCGTCCTCACAGTATTGGTGCCGACGTGCATACTCGGGACCAATTTCCTGGCTAGGACAAATTAAATCGTCGGCGCTATAGAATGCTCAGATAAAAGAATAACGTTATAATGGGTACACCCCCCGCTACCAATGATGCTCCTTTAACGCAAGTGAAAAAGATGTTTCCACAACAAGTTTGACAGATAAGCCTGCTCAGCTTGCGAGCCTGCGAGCATGGACAACAGTTATGGATCGGTACAATAGTGAACGGGCTCTATTCAACGCGTATTTAGGGAAACTCTTCGGGATAGTACCTGTCACTAAGAAGCGGACACGAGCTGTAAATGTTACATAACAAAAAGGGAACAAAAAGGGATTCCTTCTAATTTAAATTATATTCAAACATGACACCTTGCTATGAAAAGCGTATATCTGAAAAAAGTATCTGCCTTCGATCTCTCTAGTAGCTTAGTGGTAAGAGCACCCGACCGGCAATCGGAAGACCTGGGTTCGATTCCCAGCGGAGCGAAGGAGAAAGATCTTTTTTCGGAAAATAAAAATTTTAAAAAGGGAACATTTATACATAACATTGTTACAATCGTGTGCCATAACAATTAGTTCTGGAATTCTGTAATGTAACTAATATAGACCAGAATGATAGAACTGTTATGTAACTTGAATGTCACACGTGTTCCTTGAACGGAACATAAAGGTCACACTGTTCTGTATCGCTGTTAATGTAAGAATATGTAACAGTTCTGGAATTTGGTAATGTAACTGATATAAAACAGAGTGATAGAACTGCTATGTCACTAGAATGTCACACGTGTTCCAAGAACGGAACATAAAGGTCACACTATTCTGTAACGCTGTTATTGTAAGAATATGTAACAATTCTGGAATTCGGTAATGTAACTAATATAGAACAGATTGATAGAACTGTTATGTTACTAGAATGTCACACGTGTTCCAAGAACGGAACATAAAGGTCACAATGTTCTGTAACTTTGTTACTGTAAGGATATGTAACAGTTCTGGAATTCTGTAATGTAACTAATATAGAACAGAGTGATAGAACTTTTATGTCACTTGAATGTCACACGTGTTCCGAAAACGGAACATAAAGGTCAAACTGTTCTGTAACGCTGTTACTGTAAGGATGCGTAACAGTTCTGGAGTTCCGTAATGTAACTGGTATATCACAGAGTGATATAACTGTTATATCACTAGAAGGTGACAGGTGTTAAAGGAATGGAACATAAAGGGCATACTGTTCTGTAACGATCTTAGACCAGAATTGTGACAATGGTCGGGCCAACCGAGAAGAAAATATTTTATTTTATAACATTTCATTTTTAAAGGGTATAGGCGGGTAAGCATGCCAAAAATTCCCCCAAAGGGAATCAAATATTAAGTCAGCCATTTAAAAGCATACATTCAAAACTACAATTTTTTAAAATTTCAAACCTTCAGCCGCCATATTGGATGAGTTAGAGGGGGTAAAATCCATTTTCGTTTTTATTTTTTTCTCTGTTTCTATCGTTGGAAAAAATCTGAAAAATTTCACAGGACTTCTTCCAATCATTCTGAACATGCATGATTTTTTGGAAAAAAATTTGGCGGGAAATTCAAACTAAAAAAAATGTTCAAATTTTTTTTTGAATTTTTGTGTGTGATAAAACTTAAGTACTATCTCAGTTTATTCACCACATTTATACATTACTAGATACATCATATGTATATACATAATGTATATATATATATATATACAATATACACTGTAAAAAAAAGATACAATGATTATTCGTGGTACACTATCATTTTTGAAATTTTTTGGAAGCTTCATTTATTTATCTGATTTAATTTCATATTGATTAAAAATTTAATCATCGCCACTGTCCTCATTTATCACAGTTACACATTTTGTTTCTGTGAATAAACTGCTCAAAATTTCTGCCGGTCTGATTATTCTCGATAAATATTGACCATAAGCTAAATAGTACACTACCGTCGGAAATTGTCGGTACGATCCGCAAAAGTACTATTAATAATGACTGCTGATTTTGAAACGTGATTACTCGTTCTCAAAAGGAGCGAGAATTTTGATTTTAAACCCGTTAAAAAGCTTATTATATTACACGTCGAATAAGCCATAATTAAGCTATTTTTGATATTTTGAAGAGAATATAACACGTGAGAAGTTTAAAAAAAATGGAAGAATTTCTTGAATTTTGCACCCTGACTTCAACTTGTATCATGACCTAGGAAAGTTGTAGCAAAAATTTCAGATTCATACCACACAGTGTTTAAGGTCTTATCTTTAATTTCAACCAATAAAACTTCAAAAATTTCCACGGTTGTTCGAGATACGAGTACAAATTTCCAAACTTGTCTGCGCCGAATTCCAGTCGCTTTAGCAGCAAGTCTGGCCATCTGCGGTGTTCGCCGACTGAGACGCGAAGCAGATATGCTTGAACATTTATGTCATATCTTGAGAATCCGTGAATATTTTTGAAGTTTTATCGTCTCAAATTAAAGATGAGATTTAACAGATCACGTCCTGTCAGTTTCAGTTTTTTCCATTGGTATAGTAAGTCACAACACGAGTTAAAGTTAAGAAACAAAATCTGAAAAATTCTCGACGATCAACGCTTTCGCGGTCAACAGCAGTAATCGCCGACTGAAAATGGAAGATTGAGACTTCGACATTTTAAGACGTATCTCGAAAACCCGTGGAGATTTTTCAAGTTTTATTGGCTTAAATTGAAGATAAGACCTTAAGACCTAGGTCGTGTCACAAGTTGAATTAGAAGTACAAAATTCGAGAAACTCCTGCATTTTTAATCTTCTCACGTGGCATATTCTCTTCAAAATATCAAAAATATCTTTATTAGGTTAAAATAGACTACAACGCTGGCAGCTCACCAGGCAGATGTATGAAGATTTCTGGACCAGATGATCCTCTGAATACCTGCAAGAATTTCAAACTCGTCCGAACTGGCAGAGATATGTGCCTCCAATCAAGATCGATGATCTCGTGCTCATCTTGCACGAAAATCTCCCTCCCATAAAGTGGGCTCCAGGTCGCGTCATTACTATACGTCCGGACGCTGAAGGTCATCTCAGGTCCATTACTCTACGGACTGCTAATGGGACTCTCGATAGACGAATTTTAAAGTTGTGTGCCTTGCCGGTTCACCCTTTGTAGGTGCATCGTACCGCGTACATTTTTTTGTGACTATAGTGAGTGTCATTTTTGGTTTTAATCGTCGAACAAGGGGGGAGGGGAGTGTTCCGGATAATTCCTGTCGATTTTCTCTATTTTTCTGTACCGTATGACAGTATTCTGTGTAGGTGTTATTTTCTCTCTCTTGCGTTCGCATAGGTATCAACTTTGCCTTTTCTACCCTGTTATATTTTCTCCTCACCAGACGGATTGAAGTCGTCAGTGTCAGTGTCGAACGTTACGATGTTCGTGTCGGTATTCCTTACTTGTCTTCTTTAAATTAATTGTGTGAGCTTTATGTAGCCTTTGCTAGAAGACAACAACTTTGAAGTTTTTTGAATAATTCATAATTTTTTTGGTGTTCAACAACTAATTATCACGACTCAGTGACTTTTTTACCAACAAAATTCAGATCTTGCATGTGCATTGTTTTATTCTAGTGCATTTTTCATCAGTAAGTTTGTTTTAGGTCTACATGCATGTAGAAAATGTTTATCATCACTAGAAGCGTTCAAAAGTTCTTATCCAATAAATCGTTTTTAAAAAAGGAATTGATCATTATTAAACCTTAGTAATTTATTTTTAATTAAATTTTATATTTGTGCTAAATCGGAAAAGTCCGATCAATTTTTACGATTTTATCACGCCAAGTTCGATTCACTGCTCTTTCCAACCGATTACAGAAAATAACCTACTTCCGAATAAAATTGACGCTTCTATAATTCATCATGTTATGTAACCAATCGGTGTCAATCGGCAAACTTCTTTTGGGAATGCCGATTCAAAATTTTTTTTCCAGGAACTATTAAGGCCCTTAGGCCTTCAAATCATGCTGTGAAATTTTCAGCAGTATTCACTTAACATTATTTAATAATTTTTTATTTATAAAGCAGCACTATACCCTACTGAAAATCTGAGGCCGCATTTTCGGGTGCGTATAAGAAACAGCATTTGCAACCGCGCCTTATTTGCGACCACATTTGCGGCCGCATTTTGAAACGAACAAAGTTGATTGAAGTACGTAATAAACTTGCTTGGAGTAAATTTTTAAAGTACATCTTCAAAGTCAAGGCACATTTTTGAAGCGTTTCATAATTTTTCGTGATGCGTCCGCAAACGCGGCCGAAAATGCTGTTTATTATACGCGCCCGAAAATGCGGGCGCAAACGCGACCACAGATTTTCAGTAGGGTATACTATCTTTATTTCAAATTTGTAATTTTTTGAAGGTTCTCAAGTTCTACATAAACTCTGCCAAAGATCTTCTCCGTCAATTTTTTAGTATAATTCCTGCACAGGAACCTCGGAGGATCCTACACATGTTCCTGTACAGGTAATCTTGATGGTTCCTGTGCAGCAATTTGGCGAAGGAAACTGTACATGATCCTGCAAAGGAACCTGCACCGACAAAGGAACCTTGAGAAGGATCCTGTACAGGTTCCTTTGCGAAGAAAATTGGGGCGCAGGTTCCTGTACATAAACTTGTATAGGGTCCCTTACAGAAAGCCACCAAAGGAACCTTTGGAAGGATCCTGTAAGAAAGGCGTATAGTTTTCTTTACAGAAGGTCATCATCAAAACTTATATCGCTTACAGCTATCAAGTAGCTTTTCTTTAATTCCCTTGAAAATCCAACTCACTATCGAGAGAGAGAGAGAGAGAGAGAGAGAGAGAGAGAGAGAGAGAGAGAGAGAGAGAGAGAGAGAGAACCCCCGCGGATCAGTTCCTACGTGAGTTCATGTATATGACGACAAATAATTAATTTCTGAACAGGAAGTGATTGTGAAATAACCTAATATGCTTTATACTTAACACAAAATTAAAAAATTGTAAATCAGCGGGCGCGTGAAATAAATTATATAGACTCAACTCTCGAGTTAATGCGGGTTTCGGGCATTGCTTGCCGCATCTATTGGAGGAATCCAAACGTGAACAGACAGGGCCGTATGATGGCTTTCCATTGGATTGCCAGGCATGTCGTAACCTGATGCCACGAACGCGCGGAGAGTGCGTCCCTCCTGATTGTTTGTTACGCTTTAGCGAGTAGCCTCCCTTGCACCGCACATCACCACATTTCGAGGTCACACGAGGCTAGCAGTACCAGAGTCTCGGATTCGGTTATGCATTTCCATTTCGAACAAATGTTCGATCAGTATCATAAAACGATATTTCTTTCTTAGGAACTAATTGTACCGACAAGGTATAATGCCACATTGAAATGTCCAATCCGCGATCTGACAACTCTGGATCAGGGATGGATACGTATAATATACATCATGTATATTGCATGGTTTTGTATATTACTACGTATAATACGTCTTGAGATTTCTACACATGTATTTTACGTTTTATCATGCGACTAAAGAAACACGAATTTTGAATGCAGTATTGTGGAAATATGCCACTGTCAACAGAAACAGTCAATACTTAGATAAAAATGTGAAACGCATATGCGACTCACAGTGCACGCACGCATGCGGATTAATCCGCACGCGTGCGTTCACCACGGATGACAGATGCGTCCTCATATGAGACGCATATCGCTCGCACGGGTGATGGTCGCACGCGTGCGTGTGAAACGCGATCATCGTGCGACTGTACCCTAAATCCTAAAATACTATTTATATATTTAAATATCTATGTCAAATGAATAAATTGTTATTTTGGATTTACAACCAAAACCAAATTATAGTTTTCAACCATAATTTTTCCACTTCACCCGATGGAAAATCACACAATTTTGAAGGTTATATATTTAGCGTGGTCTAAAGGGTGCAAAGCGTGGTATAAACATTGTATAAACATGCCATCTGACTAAATGTGATTCCACACTGTCCGAGTTATTCTAAGTTATTTAAAATATTATCTTTCTATAACATTGATAGTGAGCACGATTATAATGGCACGATAATATAAGAAAAAAATAAGGTTATGTAAAGCGCGGAAAACTATAAACCAGCCCCGTGACACTCTAAAACGAAAGTGACGGAAATGTTGAGTATGGCCGAGGGTGGCGCTGGCTGTACTTTTAGGCTGAAAATTATTCAAATGCAAGGGGAAAGTGTCCAAAATGTGAAATGTTGTGCTTTTTATATTATAAAAACGGACTTTTTAAATTTTGTTGCTTCAGAATTTAAGTTTTAAAGCTTTTGGACTGAAATTTTATCAAGTTTTTTTTTGTGATGAACGAGAATAATGGGGTATCAGTGCGTTGTTCTTGGATGCAATTCTGGTTACGCGAATTGCTAAAGATTGCTAAAGACGTGTTAGCTTATTTGATCCAATATTACTTGGAAAACCGAATGCGGCAATTTGCTAAAGTTAAAATTGCTGATCTAAAGAAGACTAACTTGTAGCAAAAAAAGCGGGCAAAGCTTGCTACAACTTGAATTGCTTAAATTCGCAAATGTAAATAAATTTGTTTAAATGTTTTTAAATTTTATGTAAATACCTACAATTTTCCAAATGGTAGTATTTATTCGCTTAACATTATGTATATTTATTCTTTATTTATTCCAAATTGAATATTGTTCACAAATGTACTTTTTTATTCTCCAACTTTATCAATATTTATTTATTATTGATTTTAGAGTTACAAATTTTGCAGTTTTTCATTTTCTCTACTAAGAATAATTATTGGACACAAAAAAAATATCCGGAAAAATGTTCCGTTTTCTCATATTTAAAAAAAATTATTTTTGTGACTTTTAAAATTTGCAATATGTGTAAAACGATCGGACTATAATTATTTGGCTGTTTGCAAACAGCAACTATTCTTAACTTATTGTAAGCGAACATTAATATGTGTCATATTTCACACAAAGGCTATTGATTTTAAATACCAAATCGTTGCGAATCACGAAAAAATTACTCTTATTCATTAGCTTGTTTATAACATTGTAAAAAAATTTGTCTTGCTATAATCAACTGGAAATTATTTGTAGTTACATTGATTCGTGAACTGTTTTTGTAATGAATTTGAAAGTCTTAAAATAAATGATATCACTGAAAAGTTAGACAAAAAATTAAAATTTGTTGTTGAATGAAAAATTTTTATTTAGTTTGAGTGAAATATTCAAAGTCACTAATTTTACTTGGAAGATGTAAGGTCATAATAAAAAAAAACATCAAAATGCGTTAAGAATTGTACTGTTGGGCGATCACAAATGTAAATAAATGTTTTTAAATTTTACGTACTAATAATATTTTTTTAGTTTTTAACACTAATTTTAGGTATGTGTTCCAAATGGTAGTATTTATTCGTTTATCATTATGTATTTTTATTTATTCTCTGTTAATTCCTAATTAAATATTGTTCACAATAAATACACTTTTTTATTCTACAGCTTTATCAATATTTATCTATTCTATAAATCCTATTCTTTATAATATAAATCGTTACAAATATTCGACATATTTGTAACAATAGATATTTTTTATTATTATAATTAATTTTTATAAACGTCTTATAACGAAACAAAATAAATTATTTTCTAGCTTTAAAAAAAATATATAAATTTTTATAATTTAGTTCAATTAAGCGTTAATTTCAATTTTCAATAATCATTATATATGTCAATAAAAATAAGATTTAATTGAAATTTACTATTTTCACAGTTTACAATATTTACATATGCCAATGCTAAAAATTTAATGTTCACTTTGTAGAATTATTATTGGTACTATTAATATGCTACAAAATATTTTTCCGAGATAAATATATGCAAAAAAGGTATTTTAACAATTAAAATAAATTAAATTTGTATTTTCCCCATGCATTTGAATAATTGTCGGCCTAAAAGTACAGCCAGCGCCGCCACTCGGTCGTCTTCAAATCTCATGACACATTTATTCTACAGGCCTTCATAGGAGAGCCATCCCCCTGCTATAAACAAAGCGGTAAACGCGGGCTGATGGTGGGAGACTGCGGAAGACAGAGCGGGGAGACTACGTGGGCGCGCGACGGCCATCATCATTTCAAAGATATAATTTTCAACAACTGAGCGCGCTTTTTGAACTTCTTATCTCAAAGTGAAAGTATTAACATCATTATAAAATTCATTAGAAAATTGAAGATCTATTAAAGTATTCAAAAAAGAAGTACTCAAAATTACGAAAATTCGATTAAACATTTAAATTGGATTTCTGCAAAGACTTCAACAAATTTCTAAACAGTAATTCTAAATTTTATGCAATTAAAATTACAAAATTGCAGTTATAAAAAATGAAAAGTATTTCATGTGCTATTTGAAATTAAAATTCAAAATTATAATTTTAACAACATTGTCATTTAAAAAATACTCATTTAAAATTCAAATTGGGAATTTTCAAAATATTATTTGAATACAAAATAAACATTTTTGATTAATTGGAACTGTTTAGATATCCCAATAAAGTTTAAATTTAAGTTTTTAAATAAATAAAGAACGTCGAAGATATTAAAATAGTACAGGCATGCGTTTTAGGCATCCTATTCTCATGGAGCAAACTTTCAGAGTTCAAAATATTTTTTCTAACCACATAACTACGATTGACTTAGTCGTTTTCTTGCCTCGAAATTTTGTTTTTGTCGAAGTTAATTTTCCAGCTAAAGAAAAGTAAGAAAGAAATTTTCTTTTTAATGTGGAAAAAATATTATAAACATATATTAGAAAAAGTATTTGGAAATTTTTCACATTTTGTTCCATGAAAAGGCGGACCAATAATTTTTATTATTTTCTTCATATGATACAATTTGGAATATTTCAATTTTGATAAATAAACAATATCTACGATCTAATTAGATCATTATTATGGAATTATTTATTATCTACAGGATGAACGCACGCATGCGTCGCAGACAGGCTGTCATACGCAGTCATACGTGAAGTACGTCGTGATGGCGGTATGAGACGCATTACGCACGCACTTTACCTACCCATCACAGCATTGCGAAACGTGATGGCGACATGCGTGCGTTATGACTCGCACAGCGTGCCTCGCACGCATGCGAGTACTGTGTGTCGCACGATTATTATCTGGGTATGAAACAAATTAATTATTATTTGTTCTTATTTATCAGTTTTATAGCATACTTTGTAAACAGTACATATATGTATAGGCGTCCGCATGAAAAGGGCCCTTATGGCCGATATGGAGTTACGTATAGGGGTATACAGCCCGATAAATTCCCGATATTTTGGCCCAAAATGAACCCTTAAAGTTGAAAAATGAGTCACTGGCGCATTTTTTAAGTTGGAACTTATAAAAACCGTTTTTCGAGAAAAACGCATCTAAACTTGGCGAGTGCCATAAACACACATGTTATATTTTTTCTTCCAACATTAAATATACCTACTTCCGTTTACTATCTGGATATGAGTATAGTCCCAATTAATTCACTATAGGTCCCAGTATCACCCCCCGCTCAAACCCAAAAATAATCATTTTGACCTCAACTTAGAAAAACGCGAATGTCTCCTAAACTAGAACCGATAACAAGGGGCCTTTTCATGCGGACACCCACATATATTGAAGTTCACATCGTGCAATTTTTCCGTGAGCATCGGAGCTTATGTTGAGTAGTGGACGTAATGGATGAGGAGTACCTTAACTGACATTTTGTATCAGATTGTTTATTATGTGATTAGTTATAATGTTCATAACAAACAGTTCTCTATTATATAAAATGTATCACATTCCTTTGCATACATAAAACGATTAAACACAGAAAAGAGGTTACGTTATGTGAGAAATAGGTGCGCCATCTTAATATGTATTATACATGGTTTTATACAATTTCATACGTATATTACATGGTCAGCTTTTCGCGATTATATAAGGTCAAAATGATTTTTTTTTAATAAACATATATAGATCACGAAAAAAAAGTTTATATTATGCATGACATTTTTTACATAATTATATATCATGAATTTATTTGTTTCACATTGAACTAATTTGAGGTTTATTTTTTATCACAATAATTATTTATTTAAGGGTGTTGGATAGATCCGACTTGGAATTTTTTTTTTCTAGGCACGGCACTGACTCCATATATATTTTTTCCCAAGCATTTGAGAACGAAAGAAAGAAAACTTGTCAAATATCCGGGGTTTTGCGAGAGCCTGGGATCAACAAAATTCATAGGAATGAAGCCTTTTGCTGAGGCAATCATTATTTCCACGGAAATGATAAATTTTGCGAAAGGGAGAAATCTGCGGATAGCAGAAGACAGCATTTGAACGGCGAGAACCGTTCGCAAATTTATTTTTTTACTCACAATTCTGACATCACAGAAGCATTTTCGGAGGTCCTGCA
>CAKNYM010050086.1:76219-116078 GCA_932195095.1 Andricus curvator
TATCCGCAGATTTCTCCCTTTCGCAAAATTTATAATTTCCGTGGAAATAATGATTGCCTCAGCAAAAGGCTTCATTCCTATGAATTTTGCTGATCCCAGGATCTCGCAAAACCCCGGATATTTGACAAGTTTTCTTTCTTTCGTTCTCAAATGCTTGGGGAAAAATATATATGCAGTCAGTGCCGTGCCTAGAAAAAAAAAATTCCAAGTCGGATCTATCCAGCACCCTTAATCTTGGACGTAACACAGTCAACTTTCATTTTAAAATTCAAACACCACTTACTATACGAAAACGGAACAGTTGTGGGCTTATATGCAGCTTGAAATAAAAATTGATATAGAACTTAAAACCGCAGCTATCCGCAGCTGGTTTTTTGATATGTGATAGAAAGAAGCCTAATCATTATCTTAAACTAAATACCTCGGTGGAACTCAGTGGAACATTTTTTATATTCATCAAATTATATTACTTCTCGTTTTTTCTTCTAGGCAATTTCAGTCGACTTTACATGTTCTTGTAAATTACGATCAATAAAATCATGATTCACCAATTACATAATAGTGAATTACTTACTTTTCAGAGACGATTCCATGTTGAAAAACAGAAATTTGTTTATTATTTCACAAGTCATGCGTTTTTTTTGCATAGTCGTTTTTTCACTTGTTTCAAACGCGTTGAATATTACTCGTGAAACGCTCACTCTCAGACTAAATCGCGGAGTCCAAAAAATGATATTATTGTTATTGAATGTGACAATAAATTACAAATATAATACTGAGTCATATCTATAAGTGAAAAGCCCTTAAAAAAATATTTTTGAGAAATTTGACCACCTTTTTCGGATTTTTGACCATAATAAAATGAAAATATTTTTAACACTTTTGCTTCTATTGTCGCTTCCGGTTAAGAGGTGGGTGAAAAGTTCATATGACTCGATTTGTTGGGCAAGTAGAGGTACAGTGCCGGTTATGGACCGATTAGTGTTAGTGCATGTGCGTGTGAGGGTGAGTTTTTTGTTCTTATGTGTGATTGCGTATGGATTGGGATGTTCGGGTTCCGAAAATTGAATAATTGACCAGATGCTGAATTTTCTTTCGTTTCAGTCGGCTGTAGCTATAAGGGAAAGGAATTTAGTATCTTCAAGCTGCAAGGGTTGCTTTTAGTCACATAGGCCTCATTGCTGTCAAAAACTCTCCCTGTAACTCCGTTAGTTGACTGCTTGTAACATGAGGCATTAGCACATTTCGACGTTGGTAATTTTCTAACTTTCGTCCCAAAATGTCCTTTTTGTGCGGCAACACTGTAAATTGACGAGACAGCTTTGGGACTTCAGCTTTCGATCATAGGTCAGTGATCTGAACACTGTTATCCTAAAGAGAGGCAACACTAATGTGAAAGCTCCATACCAAATTTTCTGTAATTCTTGAATCACATTTCGTAGTGTTCAAATAAATTGAATTAAAATGTACCATCCGCAATCCTAAATCCATGACAATAGTTCAACAAAGTGCATGGAAACGTGTAGAAATTCAGAAATCTTTTAACTTGACTTTGCATGCGCAACAGGGATGATGTATCATGTTTTTGCTAACGTCATAAGAAAATACCACAGAGTGTTTTCCTGTGTCATACTGTATAGGTATCAAGGAATTTAACCCGTGGTGGCCACACCTCCGAAAAATAACGTATTGGTCACACTGGGTCCAGAAGACCCCACGCAAAAAAACTGTTGCGATTTGCGTTCTTTTCGATATATCGGCTCAAGCCTTGCATGAAAATGAAGTTTAAGACTTTCTCTTTATAATCCAATCGGTTTTTTAATTTTTTTATTAATTTTTTTATTTTGAAAAAACGCAAGGAAAACAAAATTTTGAAAAATTTGACTTTTTATTACAAAATTTCTAAAAATTTCAATTTTTGAGATAAAGCAAAAAAACTTTCTAGGTTTTGCTCTTGAAATAGTATATTTTTAATGAAAAAATAGCATCATATCATATCATAAATAGTATCATATATTAATTTTAAAAACAATATATTTTATGAAGTATCACATTTAGAAAAAGTAAAAAATTTATGAAAAACATATCTTGGAAGCTGCATCAACTCTAAAATTGCCTAGGATCATCTAGACCCAGTGTGACCAATACGGGTTAATATAGAAAACAATGGTGTCAAGTTGCATAAAATTCAGAGAATTGTTTTCAAAGTGGTATCATGTTACATGTATTACTGAGAAAATAACGCAATGTAACATGCTTTTATGCAATTTCGAACAAGTTTCGCCTGTACACCTCAGGCAAATCGCAGAAGTCGCTGATAAGCGTCTCGTATTCAAGCTCATCATCCCTTTAACCAATGCCGCTTATGTGATATTATAACTATACCGGGCATTTTTAAAATAAAGGAAGGTATCATATTAGATAGATAAACGTTTATTTTCCAGCTTGCTGACCTTAAAAAATTGACTTGCTTACACTTCCATTTTGACAGAATTTTCTTAAAACTAACCCTTAAATAACTAACATCCATCCATACCTTATGTCTAAGACCGCACGCTCTTATCGCCTTGCCTTCCTCGCTTCGCCTCGCCTCGCTCGCATGTCCCTACTTTTCGCATTACCTCGCATTGCCTCGCATTGCCAAACTCTGCTTCCGCGGCTAATACCTAATACTTATCTACTATTTACAATATTTACAGATTACTAATATATACTTCCTCTCCTATTTACAATCTTTCCGTCTCCATTCCTCTTCCTCCTTCCTTCTCTTTTTCTCCATCTTACGCAACACTCCCTTCACCTATGCTACTGCCCTATTGTCCCCCCTTTCATGCATCAATACCTCCATACTTATCCCACTCCTTTCCACCTCTACGAACTCCTCCAACCAGTGCTCCACTCTTGCATCCCCCTTCCCACACAGTTCACACATCCTCTTCTCCCTAGAGAGCCAGCACCTATTAAAACCCTCCATGCAACCACATCTCATATACCTTCCTTCCTTCCTTCCTCGTGCATCCTTCTGACTTCATCCATCTGCAGTCCATTCGTTCTAAAATACCTTTCCCTTTCAACCTCCATCTTCCCACCCCCTCTCCTGTTCTCCTTCTCCCACCAACACTCCCTAACCAGCTTACTTCCCCCCTCTTACAAAAATTTCTCCTCATATTTACACGCCCAACTCCCCGCTAGAATCCCTACACTCGTTCTCCCCGTCTCCCTCCTGACAATATAATTAAGCGTGTTCCTTGCCAGCCCCAGTGTCCATTTTACATAACTCTCCTGTGTCCCATTTACCTCTTCACTTTCCTAATTCCACTCCCCTCCCTTATCCCTTCCCCCTACTTTACTGAACACCATAACCTTGGACTTTTCCGGCATTCAGCTCTAACCTGTTCTTATCCAGGTATCTTCTCAACCTCTTCATCATCTCCTTTAAGGCCTCCTCGCTTCCTGCCAGCAACACTATGTCATCTGCATACGCTAGTGACCGAATTCTAACACCTCCTACCCTGACTCCTCCTACCACGCCGGCCTCCAGCTTACTTTCCATATCCGCAATTAAAATCGCAAAAAGCGTTGGGCTAAGCGGACACCCTTGCCTCAACCCCCTATCCATCCAGAATCACTCCGAAATCCGCTCCCCTCCTCTCACCTTATCTTTGGTCTCTTCATATATCTCCCTTACCCTCTCGATCAGGCCTCTCTCCACTCCCCTATCCTCCATCGCCTCCCACAACCTCCCCTTATCCACCGAAGGAAACGCGCCTTTTAGATCCACAAAAAACGCGTACACTCTCGACCCCTTCTTCGCCAATTCTCTATCCACCACGTGCTGCAGAACGTAGATATTGTCAATAGTACTCCTACCAGCCCTAAAGCCCGCCTGCGTCTCCGGCAATATCCCTTTCCCCTTGACATCCTTCCGCAGCCTCTCGGCCACCACCATCGCGTATACTTTATACGCCGTATTCATTAGCGTAATCCCTCTATAATTTTCCTGTATATCTCTATCTCCCTTCTTATACAGTGATACCATTAATCCTTCTCTCCACCCTGCTGGAAATCCCTCCCCCTTTCATACTTTCTTCCCTGCTTCCTTCAGCCTCTCCCTAACCTCTTGTGTACTGAACACGGCTTCACGATTCGTTTCTTCTTCTTTCTAAATACCTTCTTTTGCACACACCCTTTCACCTTCTCTTTTAGATCCTCCCATATCTCTTCCACCGGCTCCCCTTCAAAGCGTACCTTTCCTAACTGCTTCTGATACTTTTCGATCGCCTCCCTCGACCAGGTCACCCTCTCCCCTATCGACACTTCTTCCCCACCTTGCCTTCCGGCGATCTCACCCCTTAACCACAACCCTAATGGCTGATGGTCTGATTTTACCCACCCTTCTACTGCGAATCTCTTCATCTCCTCCCACCCTTGCATATTCATGACTACATAGCCTATCACCGATACCCCCACCTTAAATACATATGTGTATTCTCCCTCTTTGTCCCCAGTTACCATACCATTTGCCATCGCCCAGCCTCTATCCTCCATCCAGTCCCTTAGAATCTCCCCCTCCTAATTTATTAACTTATCCTTTGAATTCCTTTCGAAGCTCTCCCCTTCCCTGTAAAGGCCCCCTTTCCTCCCCATCCTCGCGTTAAAGTCCCCACCCTTTATTTAATTATTTCCATCTCATCCTTATTGTACACTGTCACAAGCTTACACTTTACCCCTCCTATCCTGACTCCCTTCATTTGCACACCCTCCCACTCTTCCTCTCCATGAACTTTTTCCTCTAATCCATCTCTAGCCCCCGTTATAATTCCCCCACTGGCCCTTCCTTTCTTCTTCACTCTGAACGCCCCCTGGAGTCTCCACCTGTACCCCGTTGGCAGATGTGGTTCTATTCTATCCCATTCCTTTCTTTCTACCCTTTTCTCTACCAGTCCCATAACATCAAATTCCTGGATATACCTCCAGAACTCCTCATCCTTCTTCTTTACCCCTGCTACGTTCCAGTACGGCACCTTCACTACTCCTCTACCCTGAATTACCCCCACCCCCTACTTCCTACGAAATAAATCCTCCTGCACTTCCTTCACCTCCTCTTTCTCCTCGTCCCACACCCACATTTTCTCGTCTACTCTTATTTTCCGATATCCTACCTTCGCTGATCTCCCTTCTCTCCTCTCCTTCCTAGCCCTGTCGTACAGCGTTCTCTGCACATCCCTTTCCTTTCTCGTCAAATCGAGATCAATGAAAACTCCTTAATCCTTTATCCTATTCTTATTTCGCGTTACCCCCAACTTTTCTTCCCAGCGCTCCAACTCCACAACCGTCACATCCTTCTCCTTTCTCCCCTCCAACTTAATTTTCCCTTTCATGCCTTCAACCCACCCTATGCTCTGTAGCAGCGCTTCCACGCCCTCCCTTTCTTCTCCGCTCTTTAGCTTCAACCCTTTTATCACGATATTATTTCTCCTGCCTGCCTTCTCTTTTCTCTCCATTCTTAACTCCATTGCCCTTATCCTTTCCCTATCCGCCCTCTCCTTCTTTTTATTCCTACGCTCTCCCAATTTCTCTTCTATCATATTCTCTACCCTCTCCCAAATACCTTTAATCTCACTCCCCCCACCCCCGTCTCCTACTTCCTTTTCCGTCCTGCCCTCCACCTTCTCAAGTCTTTTTTTGTCCTTTCCTTCCACACCATAATCTCCTCTTCCATCTGTTTCATTTTAACTTCTTTTTCTTTCCTTTCCCTCTCTAACCCTTCTACTCTCTCCTTCAGCTCTTTCACCTCCTTTTCCCATTTCGCATCTCTAATTCTCAAGTCCTCCCTCATGCCTTCCATCTGCTCCTTAGTCCCCCTTACGTCCTCCCTCAGCCCCCTGATCTCGCCTACCAGCATCCCGAGAGCCTCCTTCTCCGAATTCCCCTCCATTTTTCGGGGAGGGGGTGGGACCTACGTGTTACCCCGCTTTTTTTAAACGGGCTCTCAATTTTGGAAAATTTTTTCCCCGTCAATTTCACTAGCAGCACTGCCAGCACTGTCACTGCCCACATCCCGCCCTGTCGCTGGTAACTGGGACCTCTCCATGCAGTACCTTCCGCAGCCGACAGATGTCTCTGCACAATCGCCGCCAAATTTTCCCTTTATTTCCACTTTTTTTTTCTTCTATTTCTCACAGCCCCTGCAGACACCCCTTTCTCTCCCTTAGCATCCCCTCACTCTGCGAGACCCACCCTTGCCCCCTAGAAGGCCCAAAACTCCCGACCACAAACTCCCCCGACTTCTTGCCAATCTAACCTCACTTTCTCTATCTACCTAAATCCCACCTCACACCTACGCTGACAATTACTTCTTATTTTCCCAATTCACCCCACACCACCCTACTCATCTCCTAGGTTTCCATCCTCACACTTCACTCACACCTTCCACACAAATTCCGTAAAATCCTCTCACAACCTGTCACTGAACATGTTCTCACTACCGCCACCAACATGCAATTCTCCGGAAGGTATCATATTATATTACATTTAATTAAAAATTCCTGTCATTATTTAATGTGCAAGTAATCCTTGGCACGTAACCAGCCTTTTGTGAGGGGACATACAGTTTAAGGTGGGTTTCAAACCACCAAAGCCACGGTGGAAGCACATAGAAAATTTTCTATTGGTACCGGCTCAGGAATCGAACCCCAGTAATATAGTTTATAGAAATAAAGGATGATTTATTGCTTTCTGTCCAAATAATTATGAATAGTTTAATTTGAAAACATATTTTAATAATATACTAATAATAATATATAATAATTATATAATATAATACTAATGGATAGAGATAATAAAATTAAATGAAATTATTTCACAATGCACAACATTGTGTGTAAATAACTTTGAGGTTATTTATAATTTCAATTATGCATTTTACGTAAACATTTTCAAGGTTACATTTCAAATTATCCTTCAATTTACTGCCGTGAATATCATGATTTTCTACACGTTTCCAGAAAAAGTTTCGAAAACATTCCTCATCTCATCAGTCACTTGACTTAGTCCGTGGCTATGACGAAAAACCGGGTTCACCCGAGAAAAAGTTTGAATAATAATGATAATCTGAGGCTATAGCATGCAAAACTATTTGATATATATTCAGTTTTTATTGGAAGAGCTTGCTCAATTGACGCTAATAAAAGCCAGTTTGAATTAAAAAATATTTGTTAAAAGAACGGTGCCGGTTGTTTTTTCGATAATGGCTTTCAGTGAAAATTTTATGACTAATGAAATAACATTCGTATTTAAAAATTTTAAGGATATGGAAGGAAGAGATATAATACTAGAGTTGGTAATACGTATACCTCTACCAATACAATGGAATGATGATATTGTATATAGTGGAGAATTATGTTTTATGGCTACAAATGCATATATTGCTTTCAACGAAAGAAAGTAGGAGAAGGAACTTATTTTTTCGATATTTTACTGTGATTATATCATACATAAAAATTAAAAAAAGATGAATATACTATAGAAGAGTATAAATCCAGCCACGACAAAGAAACATCAAATAAGTGCTGGCGCGAGTGCTGCTATGCTAACATTAATGAAACCATCTCAATGATCTAAGCATCAACGCCTATGGCTTGAATAAAGAAGAAGAAAAAAAGAAGAAGCAGTAACAAAAATTTATTGAAGTGAAACAGTTTCAAGAAAGTCACTAGAATACACCTTCTTATGGTGAAGAAAACAAAGGATAAATAATAACATGTGTTATGAAGAAGTTTCCATTTAAATATCATCTACCATTTTATATGGATCAAAAACTTACATCATCAGAATCCTAAGTACATAGCACACAGTACAAGTCACACACATACACACGTATATCCGTGTACGCAAATTAGATATATATAGCAAAGGAAGATTATAAGGAACATAAAATAATAATTTATTTCTGAAAGTGAGGTTATATAAGCGGAGCGCCTACACAACCGCAGCCAGAACAAGCCGGCAACAGAGAAAGAGAGGCGACACTGAGACCAACCTCGACCAGGCATCCAATAGAGGAAGAACAATGCTTCAAGACCCTGAGAAACATCAACATTCAGGTTTCCCCCAAGCCCAAAGATCTGACTGAACTGGATGATGAGCTTCGTGGATATTTTTCCGAAGAATCACAAAGATAGGCTGGGCAAGACAGTACGCGTCCCGCATTCAGTCTGTGATTGAGTACATTACATCTGGCAGGACTTTCACTGCCAAGTTTTGACAGTTCGCGCGCGAACTGCGGATCCGTCATCACACAATCATCAAGTGAAAACTACTGACCATCAGGCAGCATATTGTTGACAGAATACGAGTACTATCTAACGCTAGGAGAAGTCTAGAGCGGAGAGAGAGGTGGGTCAGAGGAAATCAACAGTTTTTGTCTGACCCATCTCGACTCTTCCAAGACCCTCCAGTTACTGTCGACCATCCGCCCAAACGAGAGGAGGTCAAAGCATTTTGGAGAGAAGTCTACGAAGTCCAACATCCACTTGAAGAAGGCTCAAAGAACATGAATAGCTTCAAGGAGCTGTGCAATGCCCTCGTAACAGCTGAGGAGGAATGCCCACCTATCACTACTGAGGAGGTGAAAAACGTATTAAGAGGCATGAAGAACTATTCCGCTCCGGGACCAGATGGTATCAATACCTTCTGGTGGAAGAAGTTTCCTTCAACCCACCAGCATCTGGCCCGAATTTTCACCTCATATCTAAAGTCGGAACAGCCTATTCCGGGGTGGTTGGTGGAAGGACGCACAGGGCTCCTGCCGAAGACGGGCAACTTAGCTGACCCTAAGAATTACAGGCCAATAACTTTTCTGAACACACTGTATAAGATCTTCACAGCTATCCTAAATGATAGGATTGTTCGGGCAATTGGACCTGTGTGGCGAGATATGTATGAACAACGTGGCTCAAAGAAAGGCGTAGCAGGATGTCGGGAGAACTTGCTCATCGATAGATGTGTCTGTAAAGACGCAGCATCCTATCAGCGATTACAATCGACGGACTGGATTGATTACCGGAAAGCTTTCGATTCAACCTCCCATAGACTTATCATCTATCTGTTGGAAAGCCTGAAGGTTCATCCACACATCGTGAGGTGCATAGAGACATTAATGCCGCTTTGGAAAACCAGATTTATTATCTGATCTGGGAAACATCGTGTGATCACTAACAGTATCACCTTTCAGAGAGTTGTGTTTCAGGGCGACTATATCTCGCACTTCGCCATTCCGAAGGATATCTCTGCGGAAAACCTGGAAACCGAAATTATAAGGTCACTCATGTATTTTACATGGATGATCTTAAGATCTATGCTAGAAATCAAGAGAAACTACATCTAGCTCTAAAAATTGTCAAAGAGTACACTCAAGAGATTGGAATGGAGTTCGGGTTAGAGAATTCCGCTAAGGTTAATTTGAAGAAAGGAAAACTGAATGGCATCCCCGAAGATCCTGAGCTCGTTGACAGAAGCGCTATACGACACCTTTGCGCTGGAGAGACCTATACATACCTGGGCGTGCCACAGAGCCGCATTCAGGACGTGACATCTATAAAGGATATTCGCCGATGCAGATACAAGCGTCTCATCCGACGGATATCTTTCACGGGATGTTGGACTTCGTAGACTCCTCTCGAAAATGCTTCGATCTCCTCTAGTTTGGGCGAATGGTCGACAGTAACTGGAGGATCTTGGAAGGTATGAGATGGTTCAGAGAAAAACCGTTGGTTTTCTCTGAGCCACCTCTCCCTCTGCTCTAGACTTCTCCTAGCGTCAAATAGTAGCCGTATTCTGTCAATAATATGCTGCCTGATGGTCAGCAGCTTTGACTTTTTAGGTGTATGATAACGGATCGCCAACGGCGATACCACGCTGAAAACACCAGTTCTCGCAAGATCACTGAAGTTAAGCATTGTTGGGCGCGGTTAGTACTTGGATGGGTAACCGTTCAGGAATACCTGCGTGCTGTTGGCCCGTCGTGGGTGTGGTGGGCCCACATTGGTAGTAAATATCCACCTAGAAACACTACCCGAATCGGGTAGTGAGGCAATGAACTTTCGAGTTCGAACTGCTAATCTATGTATGTATGTATGTATGATAACGGATCCGCAGTTCGCTCACGAACTGTGCAACTATGGCGGTGAAATTCCTGCCAGATGTTATGTATTTAATCACACTCTAAATGCGGGACGCGTACTGTCTCGCCCAGCTTATCTTTGTGGTGAGTTGATGCATTCATATTTTGTCTTACGATCAGCCGTTGGTTTTGTTTTACGGTTTGCATCCGCCAATGCTCTCTTCGGAAAAATCTTCACGAAGCTCGTCATTCAGTTCAGCCAGATCTTTGATCGTGAGAAAAAACTTAGTTGTTGATGTTTCTCCGGGTCCTGAAGTATCGCTTTTCCTCTATTGAATGCCTGCTCGCGCTTTGTCTCAGTGTCGCCTATTTTTCTCTGTTGCCGGCTTGTTCTGGCTGCGGTAGAGGAGGCGCTTCGCTTACATAGCCTCTTAACCGAAGGTTTTCGACATGGTTTCGCAGACGTTGATGCGAAAACTGCGAGAGCTCTGGGTGTTTCTCGCACCACAGAGCATGCAGTCGTTCCATGTAACCTTCTTGTTCACGGGCCATACTGGTATCGTAGCATTCTAGCAGGACGTCATTGAGCCGATCCCTCCACATAAAAGTCCCGAGATTCCAACTGTCCATCGCATTGACTCCGTCTTGACTGGCACTTCTCGTTTTGGATAATTCACTCTATCTCCCTTGGAGCGTTTGGCAGAGCAGGGTCGCTGACAACACCGTAAGAGCGACAAAGATGGTAATAAGGCACTCTTAGGGCAACATTATGCCTATAGATATACGTCATTCCTGCGTGGGTGGGGCACCCCGGTAGTATGTGTTCTAGGTACTCAGCGTGTGCATGACACGCTCTGCACCTATTGATGGAAACTTCTTGACATAAAATGCGGTCACGGTACGCTAAAGTGGGAACGACACCGTCCTGGCATGCGGAAAGAAAACCTTTGTACCTGAATTAAGCCCTGATGATCTGTGGAAAGCAAAAGTTTGCTCCTTCGATAGGGACTGTTTTTCTACATTTCTGTGAAAGTTTCCGTCCATTTTCTTGACGAGTAGCTGTTGGTTTTAATTTTTCAACCTCTGCTTTCTTCACTTCGGCTTTTAGAAGTGAAGTATCTAGATGGAGTAATGCACATTTCTTAATTCTGATGTAAAAATTGAGGCCAAGGGTCTCGGCCGACTTTTCCGCGGCTTTGTAAAAGAACGCTCCTTTGCCAATCATGTCAGGTTTTCTGACCATTTTCACGAGATGATATCTACCATTTGCAACGATACAAAATGTACTTAGTGTAATTTGGTTACGAAGGCATTGGAGATTCAGATGACCGCGTCCGCCTTGAAGGCGTGTGATGTATAATCGTGGAACGTACAAATTGATATGCAAGCTCTTATGCATATGCATGATCTTACGTGTGACGATATCAAGGGCTGTAAGCTTGTTCTTCGTCAATTGAACCACCCCAAACGAGTAGAATAGAACCGAGACGGCAAGCAAGTTAGTCACAGATACCTTGTTCAACGCCGACAGATTTGAAGACCAAATCTGTCGAAGAAGATGCTTGGATCTGCTTCGGAGAGACTCCTTCACTCATGTTACATCCTAAATGCCGCTTTGAAGCACGCCAATCCCTCCTGTGTACTTCTTGATGATATTTAAAGCATTCTGAAGTTGGCTTTTACCAGAAGCATAGATCTTCGGGTAATCCATATAAAATACATGAGTGGCATTATGCTCGCGATGATTAGTGTCGCCGCAGAGGTCTCCTGGAGAATTTTGTAGTGCGAGAGATAGAGGCAGAAGTGTGATGCAAAAAAGCAGAGGGCTCATGATATTGCCCTGAAACGCGCCCCTTTGGAAGGTGACGTTGTTTGTTGTCACACGATAATTTCCAGATGAGATATTAAATCTAGCTTTCCAAAGGGGCATGAATCTCTCTATGCATCTCACTATGTATGGATGAACCTTCAAAGTTTTCAACAGACAGATGATAAGTCTATGAGAGGTTGAATCGGGAGCTTTCCGGTAGTCAATCCAGACCATTGGCAGGACGCGCTGATGGGCTGATGCGTCTTTGCAGACGCACCTGTCAATTAGCAGGTTCTCTCGGCAGCCTGCTACACCTTTTTTCGAGCCACGTTGTTTGTACATCTCTCTTCAAACAGGCTTAATTCTTCGAACAATCCTGTTATTGAGGACAGCTGTAAGGATCTTATACAGTGTGTTCAAGCAATTTATGGCCTGTAATTTTCTGGGTTGGACAAGTTGCCTTTTTTCGGTAGGCGTATTGTGCGTCCGAGCACTAGTCACTGCGAAATGGGCGTGTCCGCCTTTAAATATGAGATGAATATGAGGGCCAAATGTTAGGGGTTATTCCTTCGGGCCCATCCCTGGAAAATTGTCTGCGACTGTTTATCAATTACTGTAACCATATTCAGCAGAAACACATTGTACAGGGACCCTCTATCAAAACTGTTAAATAGAAATGAATGGAGGAAAAAACCCTCCAGTTAGAAAACGACGATTAAGCGTTAGTGAATATTGTGAACAAAATAGTGCTTTTGTATCATGTACACAGACAGCACCATAAAAATCAGCCACACTTTTCTTACTATAAAATATACGTCGAGTGTTATGATTATTATGTGTATTCTATTTTTCTTGTCAAAATATTCTGCTCAATAAATGTAACTACATTAGAATGTTTGATGCTTTTTTTTCATTTAAAGATCCTAACCCTTTAGTATATAAGTAGCATTTAAGTACAACATTGAATAGTTCAAATTATATCTCTTCGTCATAAAATACATAATTGGATGATAGAAATTAAATTTGGGGTCCACTCTTGAGCGATATATGATATATCTAAAAGGACTAAAGGGAGTTAAATGTTCATAGTCATCGCACGAGTCCAAAATTTTCTTCATACATGCACGTGCTGCTCGGGTAAGACAGAAAGTGCGTAAACATTAGAGCGAGATAATTAGGGTCATATGAAGTAAAAAGCGTCAACTCTTCATAGTCACACAACCTACGGGCGTAGGTGTTTGTGTAGGGGGCCCCCCCCCCCCCCCCCCCCCCCCCCCCCCCCCGGGTGAGTAGTGGAGTGGGTGTCTGGTCGAAGTGATACTTTATTACTCCGAGCAAATCCCGCTTTGCGACAATGACTCATTGGACCAGTGTGTTAATGCATGTAAATTAGAGAAGACGGTATTTCAATTTTGAATCTTTCTATACGTACAAATACGGTCCAAAAGTTTGAAGTCAGTGAATTCACTCCAATGCTTCAGCACGCAAACGCTTCAACATAGGTCGATGCGTCTGAATTCGTGAGGATAAAATACATACTTGAATTGGCCCCAATTCGTCAAGGCGAATTTCAGCAAGTGTTGATTTATACAATTTAATCCGTAACAGAAAAACCAACTTGCGCGGCATACAGAATTTATTGTAAATATTTAGTTAATTTTCCCGTAGCTCAGTGGGGAGACTGTGGACTGACATACGAGGGATCGCTGGTTCAAGTCTCGACGTATGCACTTTTCATTAATTTTTTTCGAATTGACCTTGACCACGCATTCATTTTAATGCATGCGCATTCAATTCGCGCTGTCTCAAATCATCTAAATGCGTCTAAATTCGTTTAAACGAATCAGAAAACGGGATTCACGCGCATTCAAAAATGTTAATTCGTATCAATTCTTTCTTTTTTGCTGGTGAACTTGGCGTCACCCGGCCATCTGTGAAAACCATGCATACACAGACAGAACTTACATGCGCGCGCGATATCTTGAACGACAGAGTTTCAGAGTAAGTTTTAAAAGATATTATATTTTTTAGGTGAAGTTCTTTTGAGATAATATAAAATAATATTCCAAATATTGAAGCAAAATAATAGATATAACATGCTAAATAACGTTAAAGTGTTATTTTCCTCTTACAGAATAATAAAAGAAGACTTAAATGAAAGTTACAGAATTTTTTAAAAATCCGCACGTTACTCCGAGACTTTGATGGAATGGAGATCGCATGCTATGTGGCACATCGCGCACATCGTGTGCAGGCATTTGCGGTTTTATGTACGATCTGTAGATCGCGCGAGCATTGTGTCGGCACTCCCGCAAAAATATCACGCTCACACATCGTGCGGCCCGCGTGCTGCAGCTCGCATTGTTATCTGAGAGAGTATAAAGCTTCTTTGAATTAGTTGAGCCCCACTCCGGGTAAAGAAAAGTTCGTGAGCGCTAATACACAATAAATTCAGAGTCGAGATATGTGAATGTAAACGTTATAGTCTATCCTTTTCTACTGCGATATGTTAGAAAATATAACAGACTGACGCTAACGTTCACTTTTCCCGTTGGCGTCTTAACTGTTTTTTCTCTCTAAAGATACTAACCTTTGGTATTATACTAGAGATTTGCAGAAAGCAAGTGTAACTCACGTGTTAGTGCTGTTTTGAAATGAGCGCTCCGATTTTGAATCCCGCTCGCTGTGAGATACTGGGGGTCATCCGTTACCTACTTACAAAATAAAAGGCGCCCTTCAAGATTTTTCACGATATCAATACTGTTTATGGGGATGGTGTTATGAACCGTACAATGGTCTTCAAGTGGCGTCAGTCGGCCCGAAAAATCATAATCTCTGTGTTTTGCGACCGCAAAGTAATTCCCTTATTGAATTTTTGCCTCAGGATGAAACAATGAACGCCCAGCGCTACTGTGAAACCTTAAAAATACTTCGCAGAGCCTTTCAGAACAAAAGAAGAGGAATGTTAACGAAAGGAGTGAGTCTGTTGCACGACAACGCCCGACCCCAACAGCCTACGTCATAATGCAACTATTTTATTCATTCGTATGGGATTTTATCAACAACCCAACTTACAGCCCCGATCTGACACCATCATATTGCCATCTCTTCACCTCTCTGAAGTTGTTTATGTGTGTAAAAAGGTTTCGCACGACGTGCATTGTAAGGAAAGGCGATTTCATTGAAAAATATTCTATCCAATACATATACAACCCTGTAATTTTTTTGAAGGGAAATTGCTTTTTCGAGTTTCCAGAAATTGAACACACTTATGAAGGTCATTCCAGAAGTAAGTTCCGATATTTTATAAATTCGCGGGAAAAGGTCGGGAAGGGAAAAATTGGACGTGGATATTTTCGTTTGTATCTCAGGACATCACTGAATTTTTATCATGTCTTTATCAGCTGTTTTCTCTTGTCAGTATCATTGTAATGATGGATTTTCCCTTCACGAGCGTTTCCGATTGTGAAGTGTGATCTGTAATCAAATTTTTAGTCTCAGAAGGTGTTGATGGGCCGAAATTCAAGGGTGCAATGAACAAGGGTGCATGACAAGGCGCGTAGTGGGCGGCCTTCCACCTCCCGTGGGAACGACACTGTTGCTGCAATTCGTGCGCTGTTGGATGAAGATGCTTGGTACACCCTACGCGATATTGTTGAAAAACTTCATCCAAGTCTTCAACTGGCCCGATTATCGGTTTATCGAATGATTTATGAAGATTTGAAGTGCTCAAAAGTGTGTGCAAGGTGGGGGCCGCGTTTCTTGGCAGACGAACACAAACAGAACCGGTTGGAAGCTGCACACAGGTTTTTGGAGATTTCACCTTACTCCCCAGACCTTGCTCCGAGTGTTTTTTTTCCTGTTCCCCCACCTCAAGACTCATCTGGGTCGAAGAAAGTTCCGTACGAACGCCGAACTTGAGGAAGGAGTCAACCGCTACCTAACGAAAATGGACACGAAGTGGTTCACTGGTGGTCTGCAAAAACTTGAACCGCGATACAAGAAATGCATTGAGCGGTTCGGCGATTATGTTGAAAAATAATATAGATCCTGACCAATCAAAATACATAATTTTTTTCTCGGAAGCTTTGCCGCCGCCAATAAAACAAAAACCTACTTTGAAATTTACGTACACGTGGGATCAGCACTGGCAGGTAATTTTGAAATTTAAACAAACACTCAAAATTGTAACGCTTGACATATACTCATGGATGGAACAAATGTAGGGTTCAAGAACATATTAGTTATATAAATAACTTAAAATGTATCAACTGCGTGAGAAATAGAGGATAGAGTATAACTAATAATGAAGATCAGTAAAAGCATGCAGCTTATGATAAGGAATGTCCTTGTTTTGTAAGAATAAATGACATTCTGGATAGTAAGATTAATTATCCAATCAGGGAATCATACTTAGTTTAAATGTACAAAGTTTTATAAGTAAAAAAGATCAGCTAGAAGATATTGTTATAAAAAACTTGAAACCAATGACATTGGCTTGAAATGAAATACATATTTATGATGATGTGGCAGATCATGAATAACAAATAAACGGGTACAAATTAGTCAGATGTAACACGTCTTACAGAAGATCGGGTGGAATATTAATTTACATGAAAAATGGAGTAAGATTTGAAGCAATTGAAAGTATAGAATATGAGAACGTCATGTGGTTATCTCTAATTAGAATATACGGATGGAAAGATGGTGAAATTATTGGAGCAGTTTATTATTCGCCTAGTACCAGCGATGCAGAGTTTATACGATTATTAGAAGATAAATACGACAAATTAACTGAATCTAACCAAGTATTGATAATGGGCGATTTCAATATAGACATTAGTAAGAATACATTCTACGGGCATAAGATAATTCATATGATGCACTCTTATGGACCAAGACAATATGTTGAAGGATATACGAGAGTCACGGAAGTATCTAAAACATGTATTGATTTAGTTTTTTTCTGAATCCAGGCAGGTAGTTAATATATTGCATACACCAAAGATTACACAGGCCGACAAAATTTGACAAAAGTCAAAAGCCAGAAAGCAGACCAAACATTTCCGAAGGATTTTGATGCGCTGAATGCGAATCCGAACTCAAAATTGCTCCTGTACGTCAGGTTTTCAAGATATCCTAACCTAAAAGTGCAAAAATGGCTATTTTTAGCCATATTTGAGGAAATATAACACGATCAACAATTTTTTTTCTAAAAACTGCTAACGTTATCGTTTAGCACTCCTTTTTATCTTCCATTTCCATTTTTGATCATCCCGAAACAAATTTTTTTCTCCGAGATATCACACATTAACCATTTCAGTTCCACAATGCATTGTGGAACAATGCAAGGTGAAGAGAAACTGAATGGTTAGTGTGTGATATCTCGGCGAAAAAAAATCGGTTCGGGATGATCAAAAATGAAAATGGAAGATAAAAAGGAGTACTAAACGATGGCGTTAGCAGTTTTTAGGGAAAACAATTGTTGATCGTGTTATATTGCCTCAAATATGGCTAAAAATAGCCATTTTTGCACTTTCAGGTTAGGATATCTAAAAAACCTGACGTATATGAAAAATTTGGATAACGGATTCGGTTTTAGGATACCAAAATCCTTCGTGGTCACATAGTCCGGTCTTTGGCTTTAAATTTTGTCGGCCTGTGTTAGCGATCACTCGATAATTCAAATAAAAGAACATAGTAATAGAAGTTTAAATTCAAAAATCAGTAGAAAAGTTACGTTTAGAGATTTCAGCAATATCAACGAGGAGTTGTACTTCAATCAGTTAAATACATTGAAGAATAGTAGTATATTAAATATAGCTGAAGATTAAAGTTTGAATACAAATTCAGACAGATTTGTAGAAATATTAAAAAAGCTTTAGATAAATGGGCACCTTATGGAACGATATTAAAAAAAACTCAGTTAAAAAGAAATGGTTTACACGTAATAGTAGTAGTATAACATTAAGCCATTTCCCTTTCAGGGTAGGCGTGACACTACCCGATTCGGGTAGTGTTTCTAGGTGGATAGTTTTCTTGTAGTTCTAAATAACTACAAGTTTGGGCTCAGCACACCCATAATATGCCAACAGCACACAGTATTCTCGAATGGTCACCCATCCGAGTACTAACCGCGCCCAACGCTGCTTAACTTCAGTGATCTGACGAGAACTGGTTTTTTCAGTGTGGCATGGCCGTTGGCAATATATACAGCAATATATACGATGAAATAAAAAAAGGGATAATTTATATTTGCTTGCTAAACAATCAAAAAGTGTCGAAGATTGGGCGAATTATAAAAGCTGCAGAAATCATGTAGTCGCATTAATAAGAAAAACAAAAAGGGAATATAATGAAAACAGATTAGCAGAAAACAAAAATAACCAGAGAGGAATGTGGAAAATAATCAAAGAGCTTGTGAAAGGACAGTTTACAAATAATTTAGGTACTCTCAGCCACTTAGTCAGGTTAAAAAGCAGATGCGAAATTTATCAAATGTTGACGAGATTAAATTTCAGGAACACCTAATGACCTTCGACTGGGAGAAACTGATACTCGAGGTTGATATTAATAATAAACTTAATTACTTATATGAATATATATATATATATATATATATATATTCGTGGGTGTGGTGAGCCCACACTTGTAGTTATTTATAACTACAAGAAAAGCCTAGAAACACTACCCGAATCGGGTAGTGTCACGCCTACCCTGAAAGGGAAATGGTTTAATGGTATATATAGCAGCGTTGGACGCGGTTAGTACTTGGATGGGTGACCATTCAAGAATACTGTGTGCTGTTGGCACATCGTGGGTGTGGTGAGCCCACACTTGTAGTTATTTATAACTACAAGAAAACTATCCACCTAGAAACACTACCCGAAGCGGGTAGTGTCACGCCTACCCTGAAAGGGAAATGGCTTAATGGTATACTTATATAACTATTTAATATCAGCATTCGACCAGTTTGCGCCGTTACACATTCCTCATAAATATAAAAAACCGGCTCCCTGGATTACTTACGAAATTAAAAATCTCATGAAGGAACGTGATAACATGCGTAGACTGGCTAAACGTACTAAAAATCCCATATTCCAAACTCAGTTTCGCAAACTAAGGAATTTAGTACAAACCAAACTTAGAGCTGAATCAAACAAATACAATTATAACTCCATCAAAAACAGAAATAAGAATGAAAACATCTGCCATCTACTTAGGCGTTTATATCTCATACCTCCTAAACATGAATCTACTATTAATCATTTCCCTCCTAATGAACTTTTAAATGTATTTTTCACTTCGCCCCCATCATCCCCTATAAGGCCTTCTGCTCTCAGCTTACAGAGCTCAACATTTAACGACACCGATTTTTATTTTTCCGATAAAACTCCTGAAGCTCTCTTGGAAACGGTTTTAGCAATTAAGTCTAACGCTGTAGGAACAGATGGCATATCAATTAAGATGATTCAACTTGCACTTCCAGTAATTTTCCCTATCCTACTCCATATATACAACACATCGCTCCAGGTGGGTATATTTCCCGATTGTTGGAAAAATGCAATAATTCAACCTGTCGCCAAAGTACGCAACCCATCCTCTCCAAAAGACTATCGTCCGATCTCAATTCTTTGTGCGATTTCTAAACCTCTTGAACGGATCGTCCACAAGCAATTTATTACATACCTCGATACAAATAAACTAATAGATCCAATGCAATCGGGCTTCCGGGCTAGGCACAGCACGGAAACGGCAACTATCAAAACAACAACCGACTTTAAAATTGCTATTGATGAAAAAAGATCACAATAGTGGTATTATTTGACTTTTCTAAAGCGTTCGATATGGTCAACCACGAGCTTCTCTTATATAAAATGAAATCGTTAAAACTGTCTAAATCGGCCATATTATGGTTTACATCGTTTCTATCTAATCGATTTCAACAAGTAAGAAATGGGAAAGGCGAACTGTCAGATTGGTCTGTGGTCGTGAGCGGGGTACCTCAGGGCTCTACCTTGGCAACCCTACTTTTTAATATCTACACTTCTGACTTGGGAAGCGAGCTAAAATATTGGAAATGTCATAAATATGCTGACGATTTTAAGCTTTATCTTTCTGGTCCAATTTTCAATATAATAAGGATGCTAGAGCAAGTGCAGGAGGATATAGATTGCGTAGTGCGTTGGGCACAAAACAATGGGCTGCAGATTAATCCTGAGAAAACTAAGGCTATTATTATCGGACCTTCATCTTCCCCATTACCAGAAACAATCGCAACCTTTCCACCCCTTCTAATTAATTACCGGGAAATTGAATTTTTGGAGGTGGCAAGGGAGTTAGGTTACCTGCTTAACCGTACTCTTTCCTGGAAAGAGCACGTAATAAACGTCTCAAGGAAGACCTTTAGATTACTCCAGCAACTAAAAAGAAATATGGAATCATTGCCAACACCTACAAGGTTACTCCTAGTTAAGAGCTTAATTCTTCCATTTTCCGACTTTGGGTGCGTCGCTTACGACGATATATCGTTCAAATTAAACTATAAATTAGAGCGTGCACTGAATGCTTGCATTCAGTTCATTTACAATATACCAAAGTATGAGCATATAACACCATACAGGCAGCGCGCAGGCCTTCTAAATGTTGCCAAGAGAAGACAATTTTTTATGGGCAATCTTCTATATAATATTTTTCATAATCAACCACCTAAGTATCTCTTGGACTTTTTTTAAATCTAGCGACAAGAAACAATCTAATCAGCCAAAACTTCGTGAAAGAAAAACGGTCCTTACTGTTCCACGTCATAGTACCTGTAAGCTGTAGAGATCCTTTATCGTGAGGGGAGCGCGACTCTGGAACAAGGTACCCTTATCGATAAGGAATGCACCGACTAGCTTTCACTTTAAAAAATCTTTTTACGAATATCTCTTTAATATGGATAGCTCTATCCTTAAAATCACTCATTTGTAGCTTTCACTACATTACATTACTTAGTCATATAGATCCCTAAGTATGCAAACTTATAATTCCAACCTACATCACCATTGTTACTTTTGACTCTTTATGTCAATTATTCATTACTTTGTTTATTACTTATGTTCGATTTTTTGCATTATTTTATTTCATATTGTTTTGAATTGTTTATAAACTAGAAGTTACATATTTGAAGTACAAGCTACATATTTGGACTACAAGCCAACTTATTAATTTGTGATCATCTGTCATATATATTACGTTACTAATCTACCATATTAGATATATTACGAGTACCTTCATTAGACCAGTGACTGTACATTTAGTCTGATACTGCATTATCTGTTCCTGTTGATGGTAGATCCTGAGTTCCAGGGCGAACTTTCGGACCGTTTCAGTAAGCGGCCTACCACATGTTATGTTGTGAAGTACACACTGAACACTGAACACTTGCCGCATTCTGTTTGCTCAGCCAATCTTCTTGTCCAGTTTATGCGAGCGCCTTTTGGTATTTTTATACATCGTCGCCTTTACCCTTCGATTTGAATCAGCCAAAGCTTTTGCCGCATAATAAACTGAAAAATTAATGATCCAAATGTTGGACTCCTCTGCGAGATCCTCACGAATGGCGACATTCATTTCAGCCAGACCTTGGGGCTGAGGAGGAACCTCGATGGTAATGTTCCTCCTTGTCCTGAAATCGCTGTCATCTTTCAGGGTGAGTCTGCTTTCTGCGATTGGTCTCAATAGCACTCCTTCTTCTTCGTCTACAGCTAGTTCTCTTCTTCACGTACATATCCTGTTCGCGAGAGGTAGTCAGCGCGATTTCGCAACGGCATTTGAGAAACGTGCGGAAGCTCTGGGTGTTTCTGGCACCACAGAGTGTGCATGTGCGCCATTAAACCTCTGCGAACAGGGCTAATACTGGCACCGTAGCAGTCCAGTCATCGGGTTCCGGATAGAGGGTCCCTGTACCGAGGGTTTCTGCTGAATATGGTTAGAATGATTAATAAGCAGTCACGGACAATTGTCCAGGGATGATCCCGGAAGAATAACCCCTAAGCGGAGGCGTAACAACCGTGCTGAAAGATGAATGGCACCTGGGTGAGGTGTCTCAAGGATGGACGAATCCTTTTCCCTAGCTACTAGCGGGAACAGCAATGATAACACCAAACATAGTTGTAGTAAGTGCGGTTCAAAACAATCGAACGCGCAGGGCTCCCGACAATGGGTCAGACAACAATTCCGACTACCCTAGAGTTGGGGGAGCTAATCAAGACAGAGTCAATGCGATGGACCGGCAGAATCTTATTACTTTTAAGTGGACGGATCGACTACCTGAAAAGAGAGGCGACACTGAGACCAACCGCGAGCAGGTATCCAATAGAGGAAGTGCGATGCTTCAGGACCCGGCGAAATATCAACATTCAGGTTTCTCTCCAGCCCAAAGATCTGGCTGAACTGGATGACGAGCTTCGTGGGGATTTTTCCGAAGAATCCGACTTCTGGACTATCAATTGTAGTGTGTATAATGCAGTGAGAGCTTTGGCAGATGCAAACTGTAAAACAAAACCAACGGTTGATCATAAGACCTAAAGACGAATGCATCCACTCAGCACAAAGATAGGCTGGGCAAGGTAGTACGCGTCCCGCATTCAGCGTGTGACTGACTACATAACATCTGGCAGGACATTCACTTCCAAGGCTCGACAGTTTGCGCGCGAACTGCGGATCCGTCATCATACACTCAACAAGTCAAAGCTACTGACCATCCGGCAGCATATTGTTGATAGAATACGAGTACTATCTAACGCTAGGAGAAATCTAGAGCGGAGAGAGAGGTGGGTCTGAGAATATCCACAGTTTTTGTCTGACTCATCTCGACTCTTCCAAGACCCTCCAGCCACTGTCGACCATCCGCCCAAACCAGAAGAGATCGAAGCATTTTGGAGATAAGTCTATGAAGTCCAGCATCCACTTGAAGAAGGCTCAAAGAACATAAATAGCCCACCTATCACTACCGAGGAGGTGAAAAACGTATTAAGAGACGTGAAGAACTATTTCGCTCCGGGACCAGATGGTATCAAGACCTTCTGGTGGAAGAATTTTCCTAAAACCCACCACCATCTGGCCCGAATTTCCACCTCATATCTAAAGTCAGAAGAGCCTATTCCGGAGTGGTTGGTGGAAGGGCGCATAGTGCTCCTGCCGAAGAGGGGCAACTTAGCTGGCCCTAAGAATTACAGGCCAATAACTTGTCTGAACACACTGTATAAGATCTTCACAGCTATCCTAAATGAAAGGATTGTTCGGACAATTCGACCTGTGTGGCGAGAGATCTATGAACAAAGCGGCTCAAAGAAAGGCGCAGCAGGATGTCGGGAGAACCTGCTCATCGATAGATGTGTTTGTAAAGACGCAGCATCCTATCAGAGATTCCTATCGATGGCCTACTTTGACCTTCTGACGTTTTTCAAACCAAAGTTTGCACTCTTGGTCAAACCATGGTTTGCTTTTGGTTACTTTCTTTAAACCTATAGTAAGTTTCGCGGCTCTCTTTATCGCCTTTTTCATATTGCTCCACAGGGTTTCCGAGTCCTCCACGTAATTATCGTTATCGTCTCTCTGTTCTTGGAGAGCGTCGAAACTATTAGAAATCTCAACTTGATAATTTAATATTTCTGTTGGTGTTTTAAACTTATTTATATTGAAACGAACTGTTGGCTCTATGCGGCTTGTTTTCTTACTTAACGCTAGCCTAGATCATAGTTTTACTATCACGAGAAAGTGGTCTTAATTTAAATCCGCTCCCCTGTACGATCTTATATCGAGAATGTTTGTATGACGCCTTCTGTCAATTAGAACGTGATCAATCTGATTGTGAGTGATACCATCTGGTCATGTCCAGGTGGCCTTATGTATATTTGTATACTTGAAAAATGTGCTTTTGACAACGAGGTTCTTTGAAGCTGCAAAGTTTATTACTCTAGTCCCATTATCATTACTGACGTCATGCAAACTTTCCGACCCTATTGTAGGCCTATACATCGGTTCTTTTCCAATTTTCGCGTTGAAATCTCCCAATACTATTTTTGCGTCATACGTAGAGAACTTGTCAAGAACCTGTTCGATTATGTCGTAAAAAAAATCCTTAGTGTCTTCGTCTTTGTCCTCGGTGGGGCAGTGCACGTTGATTAACACCTGTTTGCTGAAATTACCCTTCAGTATAATGTATGATAACCGATCGTTAATGAATTGTATGTCGATAACAGCTTGCGAAATTCGTTTATTAATGAGAAAACCGGTCCCCAGTGTGCGCCGATTAGCTCTCCCATAGTGAAAAGTATAGTTATCCTTAGAAATTGACGCGTAATCGCCCGGCCAGCAGGTTTCTTGAAGTGCTGTTAAGTCAGTATCGTATGTATGTGCTATCTCAATGAGTTCGCTAAATCCGCCAGTATTTAGACTACGCGCGTTCAGAGTTCCCACCCTTAGATATTTTACTGTAGTTTTTTGTTGTTGCAAGTTAGCCATGGTAATTTCGTGGAAATCCGCAGGTTAGGATCCTATTCCGATCGTAGGTGAGTCCACCGTCCCAGAAGTGATAACCCCCATACCTCTCTGGATCTAAGTATGGGAGCTTTCCGACTTTGACAAGGACCGTATCAACTGGTCGTCAAACACATTACAGTTTCATTCTCGTATCCTAACATCCCCCTGCAAGGCAACGCGCCTATTGGCATCAATACCCCTTTGGCCATGTGCAGGCGAATCATTCCACACATCCCTTGCGGGCAGTGTCATCGCTGCGGTGTCCAATGGGGCAGCAGGATTTTTCCCTTACAAGATTTTTAGTTTTGGTTCGAGTAGTGTTTCTAAGTGGATACACGCTGCACCTCGGCTTGCCAGAACCCACCCACTGCGCATGAACGCGAATGGGCGAGTCCTCACAAGCCATGGTTGTCGTGTACCCATTTTCTACCAGTGCAAGCTCACCACATCCACGACTGGTTCCTATTTGCTGCCCGCGACTGCTTATTCTTGTATTCGCAGTTAACCTTAGGGGCTGTTCAGCCTTACGGGCCGTTCCTCTATCCGCAACCTGAGGACGCGCTACGTAGTGGTGACAGACCTCATTACAAAATAATTAAATCTAATACTTACGCTACTTCCTCTTTTTTTATTCTAAATTTGTTAAAAAATAGAAAACATGGATTGAGGAAAAAAGCAAGGCAAAAGGTTGAGACAGTCGAATTTAAGATATAAAATTATGTTTATTTAATATGAATTTTATAAATGTGTAATGTCCGAATCTTGTTTAAATTAATTCATTTATTGGTTTTAAATTGGTTTGCGTATCATGGGATTCTCAGAATTTCAGAGAAACCTCGTCTTGGTGTCCACCCTTTAAAAAAAGGAAAAAACTTTAGTGACGAGATTTTGATGATGATTGTCGCTTGGAACGTTTGTAATCCTTTATTTGCTGGTTGTGGAGGTGGACAGTTCTTCTTTTGTTAATGGACCCCTTGAAGAACTTCAGGAATGCTGGCGAGGGATACGGCTTCCAGAATTGGGTTGATCTTTATTGTTGGAGCATTGTATAGTATAGTTCATACTTGTTCTTTTAGGTTAAAACTGAACCTACTGAATTTAAGTGTTTTATAATTCATTGACTTTTCACTAAGTCCACTGATTTTGTATTTCTTATAATAATTTCACTTTTCATTTCGTAAAACAGTTTCACCTTTAAAGAATTTTAACTTGAAGATGTTCCGGAGAGTTTTGGGGCAGCGATTCGACGGTAGAAATAATCTTGTAGATATTCCGGAGAGTTTTGGGGCAGCGATTCGACGGTAAAAATAAACTTGCCGTAACCCTTCAAGATGGGATATATATAGGCAAAAATCCGATCAGGGGTGGAAAAATAATCCCCTCGTGGACCACTTTTTTGACATGATTTATGGCATTCATGACACAGATCCTGGAATAGTACATAGGTGGGAGGCTACGTGCCGCTGTTTCCGATGCATTTCTTGAGGGGTTGTCGGCCGCCACATATCATTATGACGTTTATGGCCTTTTCACCAATTGGGGCATAGTAGATGGACCTCGCGTGTTCCTTCGTGGGGCTTCCGACCTTCTGATTGGTTGTGACGTCAATGATCGCGCATTCACATATGTATGACTTGATATTTCTTAGAATTTGACATAGAATTTATAATATGATTCAGAATATAAATAGTAAATGTTTATAGCAATACTAATTGATAATAATTGATCCCGGTAATTAAGAATAAAATACATAAAGGATAATTTATCAATGAAGCAGTCTTCGGATATATATATATATATATATATATATATATATATTCGATAGCGCCTACTCAACCGCAGCCGGAACAGGCCGGCAACAGATAATGAGAGCCGATACTGAGACCAACCGCGAACAGGCATCCAATAGAGGAAGAACGATACTTCAGGACCCGGAGAAACGTCAACATTCAGGTTTCTCCCAAGCCCAAAGATCTGACTGAACTGGATGATTAGCTTCGTGGAGATTTTTCTGGAAAATCCGACCTCTGGATTATCATTTGTGGTGTGTACAATGCAGTGAGAACTTTGGCAGATGCAAACCGTAAAACAAAACCAACGGTTGATCATAAGACCAAAAGACGAATACATCAACTCAGCACAAAGATAGGCTGGGCAAGACAGTACGCGTCCTGCATTCAGTGTGGGATTGACTACATAACATCTGGCAGGACTTTCACTGTCAAGGTTCGACAGCTCACGCGCGAACTGTGGATCCGTCATCACACAATCAACAAGTCAAAGCTACTGACTATCAGGCAGCATATTTTTGATAGAATACGAGTACTATCTAACGCTAGGAGAAGTCTAGAGCGGAAAGAGAGATGGGTCAGAGAAAATCAACAGTTTTTGTTTGACCCATCTCGACTCTTCCAAGACCCTCCAGTCACTGTCGACCATCCGCCCAAACCAGAGGAGGTCGAAGCATTTTGGAGAGAAGTCTACGAAGTCCAACATCCACTGGAAGAAGGCTCAAAGAACATGAATAGCTTCAAGGAGCTGTGCAATGCGCTCATAACAGCTGAGGAGGAATGCCCACCTATCACTACCGAGGATGTGAAAAACGTATTGAGAGGCATGAAGAACTATTCCGCTCCGGGTCCAGATGGTATCAAGACCTTCTGGTGGAAGAAGTTTCCTTCAACCCAAAAGCATCTGGCCCGAATTTTCACCTCATATCGAAAGTCGGAAGACCCTATTCCGCAGTGGTTGGTGGAAGGGCGCACCGTGCTCGTGCCGAAAACAGGCAACTTAGCTGACCCTAAGAATTACAGGCCAATAACTTGTCTGAACACACTGTATAAGATCTTCACAGCTATCCTAAATTATAGGATTGTTCGGACAATTGGACCTGTGTGGCGAGATATGTATGAACAACGTGGCTCAAAGAAAGGCGTAGCAGGATGTCGGGAGAACCTGCTCATCGATAAATGTGTTTGTAAAGACGCAGCATCCTATCAGCGATTCCTATCGATGGCCTGGATTGATTACCGGAAAGCTTTCGATTCAACCTCCCATAGACTTATCATCAACTTGGAGATCGAAAGCATAAGGTCACTCATATATTTTACATGGATGATCTCAAGATCTATGCTAGAAATCAAGAGAAACTACATCTAGCTCTAGACATTGTCAAAGAGTACACACAAGAGATTGTAATGGTGTTCGGGTTAGAGAAATGCGCCAAGGTTAATTTAAAGAAAGGACAACTTAACGGCATCCCCGAAGACCCTGAGCTTGTCGACAGAAGCGCTATACGACACCTTTACGCTGGAGAGACCTATACATACCTGATGTGCCACAGAGCCGCATTCAGGACGTGACATCTATAAAGAATTCTCTCCGAAGCAGATAAAAACGTCTCATCCGGCAGATTTGGTCTTTCGAACTGTCGGCGAGGAACAAAGTATCTGCAACGAACATGCTTGCCGTCCCGGTAGTATTCTATTCATTTGGAGTGTTTCCATAGACGAAGGACGAGCTCAGATCCGTCGATATCGGGTCCCGAAAGGTTATGCACATGAACAAAAGCATTCACCTTAAGTCTTCAGTTCCACGACTTTACATCTCACGCCGTCAAGGTGGTCGCGGAACACTGAATCTTGAATGTCTTCACAACAGGATTATTCTGGGTACAGCACATATAGTCGCAAACGGACAAGACCCTTTTCTTAAAATGGTCAGGAAACACGAAAAAGTAGGCAAAGGGGCGTTTCTGTACAGAGCAGCGGAGGAGACTGCTGAAACACTCGGCCTTGACTTCAATATCAGGGGTGAGCGAAATGCATGAAATCTTATCCATCTTGAATATTTACTCCTGAAGGCCGGGATTAAGAAAGCACAGGAGCAAAACTTCAGCGAACAGCTCCTTGAAAAGAGGATGCACGGCATCTTCCACAGAAATGTGGAAGATTAGTCGATGTCGTATGAGCCAACGTTTGCTTACCTTAGATCACGCAGATTGAAGTCGGGCACGGAGGGCTTCATTTTGGCATGTCAAGACGGTGTCATTTCCACTCTAGCATACCGTCGCCACATTTTGAGCGAAGACATTCCCGGTGATAGCTGCAGAGCGTGTCATTCACACCCCGAACTAAAAGTGCTTTATTACCATCTCTGTCACTTTCACGGCATTAGCCCAAACACCTCTCCGCTGAACGCTCCTAGAGAAATAGAGTCAATTGTCGAAAATGAGAAGTGCCGCATATACTGGAACTTCATATTCTCGACAATTGTTTCTGTTGCGCACTCGAGGCGTAACATAGTTCTCTTTGACTTCGAGAAACGAACCATGTTCATTATCGAATTTTCGGCACCAGCAGACAAAAACGTCACAGCCAAGGAGAAAGAAAAGAAAGAGAGGTCTAAAGACCTTATAAGGGAGTTGCGACGGTTATACCCGGAATATTCTGTTGAGCTAATCGTCTTGATCATCCGCGCTCTTGGAGGTGCCAAGGTTTCACTGGCTAATAGCCTGAAAACGGCGTGTCAACAAAATGCTGAGACACTTGCGGGGACAACCGCAGGATTTCACCGGGAGTGGGTGCTAATCTGAAAAATTGCACCCGCTCCCAGCGAAATCACGGTAAATTTCAGCTGTAACCACGTCTAACGACCGTGAGATAGGTGGTTACAGTCGGTTTGTACTCGAGTGCGTAGGGAGGGGAGTACTTACATTTTATCATTTATCGGTGTGCGTGACGTGCCAGTTGCTGCTTTTCCTGTTGATGTGTGTTTCGTGATATAAAGTGACATAATGAAGCTTTTCCAAAATGTGCGTAATTTTTTTCACCCTGGATATGTCTTACTTGTCGACCATGGCTTCCGTGATGCTCTTTAACCACTACGCAACTTGCACTTGGACGTTAGAATTCCGGAATATGTTGATTGTGATGAAAGCCAACTAACGGTTCAACAAGCTAATCATTCTAGGCTTGTTACGAAATGTCGCTTCATCGTTGAAGTATGTAACGGCAGAATTAAACAAATCTTTTGATATTTTGATGAAGAGTTTCAAAATAAATCTCTCCCACACATTAAAGAAGACTTCAGAAACGCTGCGGCTTTTATTAATGCATTTTTTGACCGTGTGGAGTCAGACAAGAATGACGCGGAAGCCATTGCTATTAGAATGTTGTCGCTTATGGATGCTCCGAACAGTCTAAAGGTGTTAGCAACTCAAATTAAGTTAAACAGCCTGAGAAAGGATTTCAAACGCTTTGTAGTTATGTCTCATGAAAGTATTCCAGAGTTTCCTCATCTTACAGAATCAGACCTGCGAATCATCGGCTTAGGCTCTTACCAACTCTCTCAAGCCGAGTCTTATTATGCTGAACACGTAAATTAAGATGGAAAGTATGTCTTCGACGTTTACAAACACCCTGACTCTTTACCCATTGACAGTGTCAATATTCAAGCCATTAGACATTTGCTAGTGAGGGCAAAGATTCGTTCTCGTCATTCCTCGGCTACAAAATACATCCTATATATTCTCGTCGATCTTGAGAAGTCTGAACATGAGTCAATTATTGGTCATTACTGTCACTGTAAAAACGGTAGTAGAACAGTAGGTTGCTGTGCCCATATAATGACACTCCTATGTTATCTTGGATATGGAAGGTTCCAAGAAAGAATTAAAAATCCAGCAGCCAACTGGAAAAATATTTGTATTCTCCCAGAATTCTCGGATGACGAGTAATCATCGTCATCTGAAATTGAGGCGTCACGGTACATCTAAGCCGAATACTTAAAGAGGGCTACATTCTATTACATTCATCAGATAACAAAAATCTACCGTTTGATACCTTTCTCAAGAATGGGGGATGATGGGCCATTTTTGGTATCCTCTTTTTTGATTTTTTGATAAAAAAAAAAAAAAAAATGAAAACAAAAAAACACTTATGACAGACTTAAAGTAAATGAAAAGAGCTTTCCAAAAAACTTTAATGAAAGTACAATCGTATATTCCTAATAGAAGTTACCCTAACGTGAAGGTGAACAAGCACCTGAAAATGTAAAAGCTTCAGGCCCCTGTATATTGACAATCGCTTAATAAATGGACCTATGGTTTGGTGAATTAATAAACGTCCACTAGGACTATAATTCAGCCAAGTTTCAACACTATGAAAGAGAAACAATCAGCTTAGGTGGGGAGACTTGACGCATTCTGCCCCACATATTACTTTTAATTTTAGTGTCAGTTTTGACATTTAATGGCAGAAAACAGTATGAAGGCTAAATTCTACAACGTTGTGCTCATTGTAAAGTTTGATCTACTCAACAAGAGCTTTCATTTGGTACCAGTCTCATTAGTGGGGGGCGTGGGGCCAATTTTCGGTACCCTCCTTTTCTCAATGTTAAGTTTTGGCATCACTCGTTTTAGATATGGACATTGTAAATAGTGCAATTATGTAACGAAAATTAATTCTCAGTGCCAAAAAGTGCCCAATATGTGATAAATTCTTCTCACTGAATATGAATAGTCATAACATAAATAAGCACATAGACCATTGCTGTGACGCTTTCAGTATCAAGTCCAGGAACAAGATTTACCCATTAAAATCGTGAGGGCCATTAATTTGTTTTCCAACGAATGCCCTTTGTTGTTAAAAATCCTCCGTTTTGTGTAGAAAATAAAGGAATGTTGAACGAGGGTCCTTTTTTTTTGCTCGTCAAATTGCGATTTGTGGATTTTTCCTGGAGGGGTGGGTGGCTGGTTCCGTGAAGGAAGGAGGTTCGCTCCCCCAGCCGAAATTTCAATGTGCGCCACTAAAACTAGGCATTCATTTTTATCTGGGATCCTTTTTTGGGCGTTCTAATATGATCTCACAAATAGTCTATTTTAGTACCAGTTTCTGTCTTGTTTAGTTTGCTAACTTCAGACTGATAAATGATCTGAGATAGCGAACTAAATTGGGTCAGAGGGTGCATTGTTTCAATTGTTCCGAACTTCAATCTTACAAAAAACAAAAAATAGATTCTTAATAGTCCGGACCCGGATCCTTGAGACATACGGATGCGCAGTATAGTTACACGGTACTTATTGTTGTGCAGTAAAGTTAGGAGGTACTTATCTATGCACAGTAGAGTTAAATAGCAGTTATACCTGCGCAGTAGAGTTACATGTCTTATACGGATGCGTAGTAGAGTTCTATACTACTTATGGGTACGCAGTAATGTTAGGAGTACTTGTGTATGCGCAGTAAAATTGCACAGCACTTACATCAGCGCAGTAGATTTTCATGGCTTATACGGATGCGTAGTAGAGTTCCATACAACTTACGGGTACGCAGTAATGTAACGAGTACTTGTGTGTGCGCTGTAGAATTGCACAGAACTTACATTAGCGCAGTATAGTTACACGTCACTTAATGGATACGCAGTAAAGTTAGAGGATACTTGCATATGCGCTGTAGAGTTCCATGGAACTTGTGGATGCGCAAGTGAATTACGTGGCAAGCGTATTTGCGTATTTGCAATCGAGTTACTTGACATTAGTAGAGTTACTCGACATGTATGGCTGCGCAGTAGAAGTACATAACACTCAAACCTGCGCCGTAGAATTCCATGACTTCTACGGATGCACAGTAGAGTTCCATGCCACTGACGGATGCGCAGTAACGTTAGGGGTACTTATGTATGCACATTAGAATCACACATCACTTATATCAGCGCAGTAGACTTCCATGGAACTTACAGATGCGCAGTATAGTTACATGCCACTTATTATGGATACACAGTAAAGTTATATGGTACTTACATATGCGCAGTAGAGTTCCATGGAACTTGTGGATGCTTAATTAAATTACGTAGCAAGTATGTCTGCGTAGTAGAGTTACGCAGCGCCCATGGCTGCGCAGTAAAGTTACATAACACGTACGTCTGCGCACTAATGGTAGGTAGTACTTAGGGGTACAGAGCATGAATTTGGGGACAGAATTGAAAAATTCCAAAATTTGACTCCAATTTTGAAACTTATTAAATTAGTAGATTTCCGTGAAATTCAGTACGAGGGGGGTTTTCTGGGCACAGAACACGAATTCGGGGTCAAAATTAAAAAATTCGAAAAGTTCAATAAAATTTTGCAGATTTTATAAAAGTGGTTACTTTTCATGAAAGTCATAACAAGGGGGTTTTTCGAGTGACACAACACAAACTTGAGGTAAAAATCTAAAAATTTTAAAAGGAAACCTACATTTTGAAATATTGATTAAATTAGTGAGTTTCTATGAAAGTCAGTAAGAGAAGATTTTCTGAGTCACAGCATACAAATTTGGGGCAAAAATTCCGAAATTCCAAAAGTGGACTTAAATCTAGGAAATACGATTAAACTGGTAGATTTCCATAAAAGTCGATTATGAGGGGGTTTATCAAGTCATAAAACACAAAATGTTATCCTAAAATTTTGAAAATGATATTAATTTGGCAGATTTTCATGAATTCTAAAACAAAGGAGTTTTTCAAGTGTCAAAATACGAATGTTTACCCCGAAAAAAAACACTCGTATTGAGTTTCACAGAAATATACCAGATTATTAACATTTTCAAAATTGATGTCAGCTTTTTGAATTTTGGGCCGCAAATTCCTCTTTAGTTACTCAAAAAACGTTCTCTTACAGACTTTGCAGAAAATTTACCATTGAAATAAAATTTTCTAAATTTGTTTCAACTTTTTCAATTCTAACCTCAAATTCGTATTCTGTTACTTAAAACCCCACCTCTTACTGACTTTCATGGAAATTTACCAATGAAATAGAATTTCCGAAACTTAGGTTGCTATTTTAAATTCTTGAATTTTGAACCAAAATTCGTTCATGAGACTCGAAAATCCCCTCCTTTCCTATTTTTATGAAAATCTATCAATTCAATAACATTTTACCCATTTTTAACCAAATTTTGGAATTTTTGAACCCAAATTCCTTTTCTGTTCCCCGAAATCATTGGTACTGTCTATCATAGAAATCAAATAATATAATGAAATTAAAAAAATTTTAAGTTAATTTCTTGAATTTTTTAATTTTGACCCCAAATTTATTTTATGTGATATGAAAATCCCACTTCTACTGACTTTAATGAAAGTTTAGGTAACAACCGTGCTGAAAGATGAATGGCACCTGGGTGAGGTGTCTCAAGGATGGACGAATCCTTTTCCCTAGCTACTCGTGGGAACAACAATGGCAACACCAAACATAGTTGTAGTAAGTGCGGTTCAAAACAATAGAACGCGCAGGGCTCCCGACAATGGTTCGAACAACAATGCCGACTACCCTAGAGTTGGGGGAGCCAATCAAGATGGAGTCAATGCAATTGACCAGCAGAATCGCATTACTTTTAAGTGGACGGATTGACTCAGGGACGACCTTCTGGAGTGCTATGATACCAGTATGGCCCCTGAACGAAAAGGTTACATGGCGCGACTGCATACTCTGTGGTGCGAGAAATACCCAGAGCTCTCGCATTTTTCGCATGAACGTCTGCGAAACCGTTCCGAGAAACTCCGAAAAACGAGCTATATAAGCGTAGCGCCTACTCAACCGCAGCCGGAACAGGCCGGCAACAGAGAATGAGAGCCGATACTGAGACCAACCGCGAACAGGCATCCAATAAAGGAAGAACGATGCTTCAGGACCCGGAGAAACGTCAACATTCAGGTTTCTCCCAAGCCCAAAGATCTGACTGAACTGGATGATGAGCTTCGTGGAGATTTTTCTGGAAAATCCGACCTCTGGATTATCATTTGTGGTGTGTACAATGCAGCGAGAACTTTGGCAGATGCAAAACGTAAAACAAAACCAACGGTTGATCATAAGACCAAAAGACGAATACATCAACTCAGCACAAAGATAGGCTGGGCAAGACAGTACGCGTCCTGCATTCAGTGTGGGATTGACTACATAACATCTGGCAGGACTTTCACTGTCAAGGTTCGACAGTTCACGCGCGAACTGTGGATCCATCATCACACAATCAACAAGTCAAAGCTACTGACTATCAGGCAGCATATTTTTGACAGAATACGAGTACTATCTAACGCTAGGAGAAGTCTAGAGCGGAGAGAGAGGTGGGTCAGAGAAAATCAACAGTTTTTGTCTGACCCATCTCGACTCTTCCAAGACCCTCCAGTTACTGTCGACCATCCGCCCAAACCAGAGGAGGTCGAAGCATTTTGGAGAGACGTCTGCGAAGTCTTACATCCACTTGAAGAAGGCTCAAAGAACATAAATAGCTTCAAGGAGCTGTGCAATGCCCTCATTAGACCTGAGGAGGAATGCCCACCTATCACTACCGAGGAGGTGAAAAACGTATTAAGAGGCATGAAGAACTATTCCGCTCCGGGACCAGATGGTATCAAGACCGTCTGGTGGAAGAAGTTTCCTTCAACCCACCAGCCACCAGATAAATATTTGATATAAAATTTGGAGATAAAATACTGATGTATTTTGAGACGCTGATTACGAATATGATAGTGCAAATATCCGCAGAATTCAATTTTCAAGGCCAAAACCACAAAGAACTGGTTTTTTAACGATTTTTGGGTTCTATTTTGAAAACCGTTGATCTGAACAAAGAAGGTTTTACATAGAAGTTGTAGGGCATGAAAAATACATATTTTATGTTAAATGCGATTTTTCTCTAAAACCATTTCTTCACGAGAAAACTGATATTTTTTTTTAAATGAGGCATATCCATAGATAATGAAAAGGATAGGAGTTTAACTTAAACAATTTATTGACCAGTGAAGGGCATGCCTTCCCATCCCCACAAGATATTGGAAAAGGGTAACGGGTGTAACTCAAATTATTTATGTGACCGGACACAGGGGTGCCTTTTCACCCACCATATGACGTTGGGAAGGGGTCGGGGTTTGACCAACATTATTTCTGCGACCAGTCACAGGAGTGCCGACCCCCCCCCCACACACACAAGACGTTGGAAAGGGGAGGGGTTTCACCAAAATTATTTCTCTTACCATTCACAGGGGTGCATTCCGCCTCCCCACAAAACGTTGAAAGGGGTAGGGGCTTCACCAACATAATGTCTGCACTAGTTATAGGGGTACCATCCCTCCCACTAAAAGTTGGAAAAGGGTAGGAGTTTGACCAACATTATTTCTCTGATCAGTCACAGGGATGTCATTCCACTCCCCACGAGACTTTGTAAAAGGGTGGGGGTATGACCAACATTATTTCTGTGAACATTTTCAGGGGTGCCCCCCCCCCCCACGGGACGTTTGAAAGGATTAGGGGTTTGAAAACATCATTTCTGTGACCAGTCACAGGTGTGCCCAGAGGCCTAGCTAGGACGTGGCAGGCATGGCACTTGCCCTGGGCCCACTGGAAGAGGGGCGCCAAATTGGCTCCCACCTGAGCTAGTTAAGTTTATTAAAATAATAACTTAAAGCACTGATATGCCCTTCATTCTATGTTTCAAATTTTTTTTAATTTTTATGACAATTTATATGTGAATTGTGAATCTTAAAATATAAATATAAATATGTCTAGCATAGTCAAAATCTGCATTGACTAGAATGTTCTGTTTACCAGTTTTTTTTTTATTCGAGTTTGAATTTTCTGTTTATGTCATATTATGCCAAGTAGGCCAGCATAACTCAAAAGCCGTTTTTTTCGTAGTGTACACAGATACGGCATTTTTGCCTTTTGGAATTTTTTAGTATGGCAAATTTTGCCACACTTAAATTTTCTAGTACGGAAAATTTTGACATCAACGAAATTTCTTTTCGCATTTCAACTTTTTTGACAGTGAGCATTGCTTTAAAAAATATTAAAAACTTTATTGGTTAACTTCTCGTGATATATCATATCTCAAAGCCTTTTCCAGCTCTCCCTTCAAAAAATACTTGTTAGTATCTGGTCACAGAAGAGTGATTGGTCACATCTCGAAACCTTTTCCAGTTCTCCCTTCAAAAAAATACTTGTCAGTGAGTGGTCACAGAAGAGTGATGTGTCACACCTCAGACCCCTTTTCCAGCTCTTCCTTCAAAAAAATACTTGTCAGTGAATGGTCACAGAAGAGTGATCTGTCACATCTCGAACTCCTATTTCAAGTCTCGCTTTAAAAAATACACGTGTTAGTGACTGTTTATAGAAGAGTGATCTGCCACATCTCGAAACCCTTTTCCAAGTCTCCCTTTAAAAAATACGAGTATTAGTGACTGGTCACAGAAGAGTGATCCGTCACATCTCGAAACCCTTTTCCAAGTCTCCCTTTAAAAAATACAAGTGTTAGTGACTGGTCACAGAAGAGTGATCTGTCACATCTCAATCCCCTTTTCCAAGTCTCCCTTTAAAAAATACGGGTGTTAGTGACTGGTCACAGAAGAGGATATGTCACATGTCGAACCCCTTTTCCAAGTCTCTCCAATACTTGTTAGTATCTGGTCACAGAAGAGTGATGCGTCACAACTCGGACCCCTTTTCCAGCTCTCCCTTCAAAAAAATACTTGTTAGTGACTGGTCACAGAGAGAGTGATCAGTCATGTCGAACCCCCTTTCCAAGTCTCCCTGTAAAAAATACAAGTGTTAGTGACTGGTTACAGAAGACTGATCTGTCACATGTCGAAACCCCTTTCCAAGTCTCCCTTTAAGAAATACGAGTGTTAGTGACTGGTTACAGAAGACTGATCTGTCACATCTCGAACCCCTTTTCCAGGTCTCCCATTAAAAAATACGCTCGTAAGTGACTGGTCACAGAAGGGTGACCTGTCACATCTCGAACCTCTTTTTGGATAATTTGAAGATTAAAAATCAAGTTTTTAATTGTAAAACTTAAAACTTATTGTATCATTTTTAATTGTATAGATCACGAGACATTGACCAATAAAGTTTTCAATATTTTTTAAAGCAATGCTGACTGCCAAAAATTTGAAATGCGAAAGAAATTTTGTTGATGTCAAAATTGTCCGTACTAGAAAATTCAAGTCCGGCAAAATTTGCCGTACCAGGAAATTTAAATCCGGCAAAAAATGCGGGACTACAACATTAAAATCCGACAAAAAATGCTATAAGCAATTATTCAGTGTGCTTTTAGTGTTCCTTATTTTATGATAAAATACTAAATATTGTACTATCTTTCCAAAGTAGCAAAAAACGTTATCGGAACAGAAAGTTCCTTATTGACACAACAATTTGCCGGACTAGAAACTTTAAATACGGCAAAATTTGCGGGAGCTCAATACTCCAACTTTTTTTTGCAGTAAAATGACTTTTTTACAGCCCTTACGTTTGAAAAGATTTCCCCAGATTTTGGTGGCAAGAAAATTTTTCTGAAAAAGTTATTGACAAAGAAAATTTAATGTTACAACATGATCAACACCTTTCTTGTCAACGGCTGAAACGGATTTTAAAGATTCTTCAGTTAAAATTTTCGTTTTAGAACGTAGATTCCAGAAATGTTCCTTCGGAATATGAAAACAGTGACTTTGTTAGAACAAATATTAATTGTTTATGAACGATTTGTACTTTTGTTCTCTCAAAAGAAATTTTTTTTGCAAGTTATTCTACATTCTCTATGTAGACATATTTTTAGTCAGATTGGCTTCTCTCTTGAACTGAACCAGTGAAATTGTCACTGGTTGAATCAGTAGTTTGAATTATCACTGGTGAACCAATGATAGATAGCCAAATGATAGATTGAACCAGTGATATAGCGCTCCACGCGGGCAACACATGAACCTCCGTCGTCTGGTACGCGCGCGTCGCCGGTTAGGTCTTGGCATTTCTCGAGAGAAAACAATAGTTATTTGTGATACAAGTGCGAAAAATAGGTGATTGTGTGCGAGTGTGAATTTTGCAGCATAAGCCGGAGACTCGAAGCATGAGTCGGTGGTTAGCGCACGAGCGAAGCGAGTGCGAAAACGTAGACGAGTGCTTCGAGCCGCAGGCGAATGATGCAATCACACGAGTTACCAGTCACCTATGCACACGTGTATCACACGCTATTTTTTGCAAGCCCCGTCCGAAAAAGTTGTTAGGAGGAGGTAACGAAAAATACTAATTTTATATTGCATAGAGTAGAGTGAAGAAATTTCTTTGGAAAAAACTTTTAAAAAAAACTTTTTGAAATTTTTTTTTTTAATGTTTGAAAAAAAAAATATTCTGAAAAAAAATTTTGTGCAAAAAAATGTTTGAAAAAAAATTGGTGAAAAAAAATGTTTGAAAAAAAAATTTGGAAACAAAAAAATTTGTTTAAAAAAATTGTTTGGAAAAAAAATTATTAAAAAAAATTTTGGCGTTTATGCTCTTTTGCCGGGGGGGGGGGGGGCCAAGAAACCCTAAAAACAAAACTTCAATCAATAATACATTTTTGCAACACCCACCTCTAAAGTTGACGTTCGCATGCTTCTAAATTGTGCCTAAAGGACCTTATTTGAGCAGACTGTGTGCGAATAATTTTCTCGCATGCGCAGTTTGAATATGGCTTACTTTAGGCACTGGTGAAAAAGCTGCGCATGCGCACTTTCGAGATGAGGTACTTTAGACACTGGCATAGGTAACTTTAAACACTTGTGTTGGTATCTTCTTGAAATAAATTTAGATTTAACTTGAACAAATGTTTTAATGATTGTAGTTTTGTTTTTAGGGTTTCGTAGTCCCCCCCCCGGAAAAAGAGCATAAACGCGAATATTTTTTTTAAATAATGTTTTTTCCAAAAAATTTTTTTCAACAAATTTTTTTTTTCACAATTTTTTTCTCAAAAATTTTTTTTCAACACTTTTTTTTCACAAAATTTTTTTTCCAACATTTTTTTGCACAAAATTTTTTTCTCAAAAATTTAAAAAAAAAATTTTCAAAAATTTTTTTTTTAACTTTTTTTTAAAAGAATGTCTTTACTCCACTCTATGCAATATAAAATTAGTATTTTTCGTTATCTCCTCCTAGCAACTTTTTCGGACGGGCGTTGCAAAAAATAGCGTGTGATACATGTACGCATAGGTGATTGGTAACTCGTGTGATTGCATCATTCGCCTGCGGCTCGAAGCACTCGTCTACGTTTTCGCACTCGCTTATGCTGCAAAATTCACACTTGTTACGGTGGGTCCCATAAAAATTCTAAATCTGTAATTATAAAGGCCCACGCGTCAATGGCTAGTACACCGTGACCGTGATCTCCCCTCTGTCCCACCTAGCCTCTCGCCATAGTGAAGATCGCGGGTCGCTTGAGAGGAGGAAGGGAGGAGAGCGCAAAGGCGAGAATGCAATGATCCTAATTCCTCTTGCCACTTCTTTTATGGTCTTAATCTCCTGATACTATCGAGTCACAGTCTGGCTAAAAAATTAATTAATAATAAATACATTTATCAATAAACATTAATAGTTTGACTAAGGTAAAATTTTTGTAAGT
>CAKNYM010050086.1:136078-152777 GCA_932195095.1 Andricus curvator
TTACCTATGACTTGCCCCTACATAGAATCCTGTATTTGAACCTATGAATTGCTCCTACATAAAATCCTGCGTTCAAACCTTTAAGCCCCCCTACATAAAATCCCGCGTTCGAACCATGCGCAGCTCCTGCAAGAAATCCTACGTAGGAAACTACAGCCATCTTCTACATAAATTCCTATGTTTGAACCTACAATCCGTCCTTGTGTAAAATCCCTTTAACTAAACCTGCATGAAACACCGTGTACAATAGGGTGGCTCAAAAACACTTTTTTTTTAGAGGGCAACGATCCCCCCATTTCATTCCAAATCCGAAAAAAGAAATTCCTTAATTCTATTTATTTTATTTTCACAGGTCCCGGGTTTGACTTGAAGTTTTCCATTTAAATACATAGGGAAAAATCACTTTTTTGAGTTTTTGGAATAATTTTTTAGGATTTGGGAAAATGTGATGGGAAAGTATAGAGGCTTGTAGAAAATTATCCAACGAAGAATTTAATGTATCAGACATATGGGTTTGACACCCCTAACACACCCCTACGAGTCCCTGAAGACTACCCTTAAAACCAAAAATGTCAATTTTTCATAAAATCGACCTTTTGAGTACTGTATTCTCGTCTTTTTACATTCTCATCTAGAGAAGGTATTAGATTTGTGTAAAATTTGCCCCCCCCCCCCCGATTTTTGTCAAATGTCCACGTTTTAAGACCCCCTGAACCCAAAAGCAGGTTTTTACGAATGTGTCTGTCTGTATATATGTCTGTCTGTGAGCACGATAACTGAGAGAGCATTTTGAAAATTTTTTAGACCATTATTTTAAAAATTTGGAAATTATATGTACGGCCGCTAATAGTAATTGAAAATTCAAATATTTTATTCTGATGACATTTTTCGATAAAATGAAAATTTGGAGAGTTACAGCATTTTCAAAATCCAAAACATAAAACGAAAATTCATATTTTCAGCCAAACAACGCACGATACGAAAAAAAGTCACGACAAGAAAAGTGTTTCTTTTTGCACGCCCTACAAAATTATTATAACGACTTTTTTAATTTTCTTGAAAAATCGAAAATTCACATTTTTATTGCACGAGAAATAATGAAAAATCCAAAAAATCAATTTTACGGTCAAACTATGCAAGATACGACAAATGATGGCTGGACTAAAATTGTGCATTTAAAAAAGATCTACAAATTTCTCATGGGTCACTTTTTCATAGGATGCGTAGTTTTTGTTTTATTCCTAAAAAATAACATTAACAGTGAAAAAATCGGCCCGATAAGCGGGCACATTCTCATCAAAACTTTGCTTATTTACTTTATTTTTCATCTCGGGTGTGTTTTTTCACAATATTTCATTGTTTTAATGTTCTCAATACTATTTCTAACGATTAAAACAATAAAATAATCATCATTATTGCTCATGGTACTTGAAAATTTGTATTTTTACATTCTCATCTAGAGAAGGTATTCGATTTGTGTAAAATTTGACCCCCCCCCCCCCCGGTTTTTGTCAAATGTCCACGTTTTAAGACCCCCTGAACCCAAAAAAAAACAGGTTTTTACGAATGTGTCTGTCTGTCGGTCTGTATGCCTGTCTGTGAGCACGATAACTTTCGAAAGAATTGACCGATTCGATTGACCTTTGGTATACTCTTTTAGTCTCCTAAACTAAAGGTCAAGTTCGTTAGCCAGCCATTTTGGATGAAAATTCAAAATGTGAGAGCATTTTGAACATTTTTTAGACCATTATTTTCAAAATTTGGAAATTACATGTACGGCCGCTTATAGTAATCAAAAATTCAAATATTTTATTCTTATGACATTTTTCGATGAAATGAAATTTTTCAGAGTTGTGGTTTTTCAAAATATTCAATTTTTGTATGCCCTCAATACTATTTCTAACGATTGAAACAATAAAATAATAATTCAAACAATTTATTCTGACTGAAAATCTGACTTTTATTTCAGAATGCATTTTGATCTTTGTTTACTAAAATAATTGCTCTGAAAAAATTCGACTATTACATTTATATTTCAAGAACTATGCTCCAAATAGACGAAATGAATATATATATATATATATATATATATATATATATATATTTAAGAAAAAAAAAAGAGTTATTAGTTCCTCGTTTAGAGGTGGGCCGGGAATGGGCAGATGGAAAAATATGAACTCCTATCTTAATACAACGCTGCTGAAGGCTGGTGACCTTCTCAGCATAAAACATCAACCAATTGCGACTCTCTCTTTGTTTCCTTTCCTTGTCCTCACCCCCCTTCCCCCATTAACAGAAGTTTTGTGGGACTAACGTTACAACTAGACTCTACACCGTACGACGAATAACTACTCAACTTGGACATGATTTCGACTCGCAAAACAAATGTCGCGCATAAAGGTGGTAATTAGGTGTACAATCTAAACATGAACAATACAAACAATAAAGTAGCCTCGGAATTGACTGAAACTTTGATTGACGAAATGCATACACACGGTAAACGTAAAGGTCGAGTTTCAGCCGATGAATGGTGACTGGGTGTCTGGAATGCTAGGGGGGCGAATGATCTTAAGATAAGAGAATTACGAGAAACTATGCGCGTAAGGAAGCTAGATAATTTATGTGTACCTGCGACAAAAAAAAAGGGATGCGAAAGTAGAAACATAGAAAATGGGGTGTTGAAAGGAAGTTTTGAAATATGGTCAGGAGTACATAGGGAATCACATGGTAGTCAAGGGGTCGGTTTGATTATGAATGAAAAAGCAAAATGTATGTTCCAAAAACGACTTAGATACTTTTTTTCTCCTCTTTTCAGATAGCTGGAAAAAAATCTTTCTGATTGTAGGATTTATTAGAAAGATACGGAAATATACGCTGAAGTAAAGGAACTACCTTCTTCATTTTAAATCAAATACAACTTTAGTCATTTTTATCTGAAGAACATTGAACATAACATATGTGACGTGCCCCGAAGAAAGGGGGCTTACTCTGAAAAGTGAGATTTTTCAGAGCGAGCGGTCGAAGTCGACCGGATAGACGCGACTTTTAGGAGAGAGGGTAGACTCACGAAGTCACGACGAATGTAGTGGTAAGTGGAGAGGGAAGACTTCGTGAGTCTTCCCTCTCCACTTATCACTACATTCTCACGAGGAAAGAGATAGGTTGTAGACGCGGCTCACGAACGGGTATAGATGAGACACGGAGATGTAGTGGTGAGTAGTAGAAGGTGTTTCACGGGATCTCGATCTCTCGAGCGAAAGCCTGATTTCTCGGGTACCTGACAACTCAATTATTAGCAATAATAACGCTCGACAATTTTTTTCGATGGTTTCATTGAAAAGAGCAACTCAAAAACTATCGAAAGGTGTAAAAACCTCGATTTCGATTTTTTTAGAGTAAGCCCCGTTTCTTCGGCGCACGTCACATATGGTCGTTGCGAAGGGCGAGGACCAAATTGCGCACAGCAAGCGCGCTCAAACTTTTGGGTTTCTATTATACGATGAACAGAAACGAGCGTGAAGCGCGAGGTTCACATGATTCTTAAACCAAATATCGAGCGCGAAGCGCGAGTGTCGTGATGAGAATGTGTTCCTTAAGGTCGATAGAACCTTAAGTAAATTAATTCTTCTTTTTATGTAAAACTGTCATAATTAAACCAAAAGCAGGTCATAACGATGAAGCTTACTAAGAGAGTATTAGCCCGCGAAGCGCGCAATAGCGAGCAAATGATAAAAGTGGCTTAAACTTGCAGCCTTAAAATTACAGAGATTGACGATTTTTAACAAAAAGTTTCGAATTCTCTTTCACTATTCTACTTTAAAGCCGTACTGCCAGATTGTAAACCCGAAAAGCGCATTTTTTAATATTTCCAGGCAAAAATTAAAGTTAAGGGCATGTGGTACTTTACCATAAGATCAATTTAGCTTACACAGTTTATTTGTGACAAAATAATGGTGCCCAGACGTCAGTGTTAATTTCCTTTCCGTCTCGGCACTATTATTTTTTTGAAAAATTAAAAATGGTGGAAAAAAATCTCTGTAAACTAAATTGCTCTTATGGTAAAGTATTACGTACCCTTAAAAATATTTTTCCAAAGTAATCAATGTTTTTATGTATAAATTTAACTAGAAACTAAGTTTTTTAAATAAATCTTCTTGAAATAATAAAATATCAGTTTCAATGTGTTAATAATAAGTGAATATGGGCAACATTATCATTTAAGATTTCATTACTTCATGTTTTTTTTTTTTTTTTTTGAAGAAATTAATTTCTTGTCAAAATTACATATTGCGAAATGCGGTTAGAATTGCAGGGTTAATTAGTGCACAGGATTTGCAGTTGGCGTATTCTGGGCTTTCAATGTAGCAGTACTGTTTTAAATCAGACGTTTCTTTTTGTAAGCACGGTGGCAAATACTATAAAAAATAAAAGCTAAATGTTAAATACAAAGAAAGTTCTTCAAAAAGAGCGCAGCACATTTACACGTAGCCTTAATATTGCAAAGAAAAATTCAAAGGAATAATCTGTGATCATATATTAGTGTGCTTAGTTGCTTACAGATAAAGTTAAAAGTTCTTCGAAAAGAACGCAGTACATTTACACGTAGCTTTAATATTGCAAAAAATAATTCAAAGGTATAAGACAGGTAGAACGTTGAAATATAATAACTCAATAACTTCTATATATGGCTAATACTGCTGGTATGACAGCTTCAACAGTATTTTTAGATGAAAATTTTCTCAGCTTTTCATGCCAATTAGTAAAAGCGGCTCGTGTTCGCAACTTTTGACATATTACAAACTCTTTTCCAGATTCTGATTCCATACAAAATTCTCTTAGTTGAACGTACGAGCCATTCTTTAATTGAGAAAATGAGTTATCTGACCGTTTGTTATCTTTCGTGGAAGATACATACAAGCATCCATCTTTAACCATTTTTTTATATGAACGTGCATGATGTGAGAGACCTAAAATTTCTGCCCACACGGCATTTACATTTGATGAAATACCGAAGTATCGTGAATTAGACAGTTTCATCGTGTTTTTCATCATAGAAGTACCCAATTGCGTACAAAAATATTGTATATCATATGACGCATTACTCAAAATTTGTTTCTTAAGTATCTGATAACTATAATTGAAATTGATATGCCGGAAGACTTGATGGTGAACACCTTTCGCAGCATGGATTACTTTTAGTAATTTGCAATTTCCGGATTCAAATCCAAATGCAAAATGCGCGAATAGTGGTCCCCAATTTAGTACGCTCTTCGCTAAGTGCAATAAAATGTGCACATTGTATGTCACCACGAATTTTGAATATAAATGTTGTGTCTCAATGACAAACTCATGTATTAAGCGATCAGCCCGATCAAGTTCATCAATACAAATTTCTTCTTATACGAGAATGTATCAAGCTTCCACCAGCTTTATCCAATGTAGAACGTATCTTTTATCCAAAAAAAATTGAAGTATAAGAGTGCTATAGTATAAGGTCCAATTTTCCCACTCACGGGCTTTCCAAAATTCTTTATCTTTTAATGATCTTGTAAGCCATCCAATTTGATGTGGGGCTTTAATAGAATCCATACACTTGTTAATCTGATTTACTTCATCTTTGGAAACAAAACTAGCTGATACCGCACTACTACCAAACCATGTTTTGGCAAACTGTTTAGCAACTCCAGCAACAATGTGCATGTGGTCGGGCACAAACCCTTCAATAATATTAAATTTTTTCAAATTTATCAATATTGAAGGATTTTTTAATCCGTAGCATGGAACTTGGTCAGTTCCTTCTGTCATGTGTCGCAGAGTATCTTCTTCATTTCTACTTTGCACATTTGTACTCAGCAAAGGATATTTATGGCTTCCCGAGTTCTCCCTACTTTCGTTTATCACCCATTCCCCAGGATGAAGACACCAGTTACAACCATAACGGCCATTGAATTGGGTAAGACCCTGCATAGGTGCCCGCGCTACAGAATCCACGCAACAGATTAGGCAAAAAACTTTGATGATACGTGCTTCGCTATTTATTTTGCATTTAATCCCATTGTCTGACAACTTATTCATATCTTCCACAAAAGGTTTCAAAAACACGTTCATGTTCGGCTTACTTTTGCCAAACCACAAGTCAATAACAATTAATTCATTTGTTCTAATGGAAATGGGCAATTCGTTAATCATTATATATATTGGCCAAATTGAATGTGATGATCTCTCGAAAAGAGGAGCTCCGTCAGTGTTGAATGTTACTGAAATGTAACGATTCTTAACCGCAGGGTCTAAATGTTTAACAAAATTCCGATACAGTTTACCGTCATAAATATCGCGCAGTACATTCTCTCCAGGTAGCCTGTCATTCATTACGTGATCATAATAATCACTATTCGCCGCTAAGAGATCCGGAATTTGAGAGGATGGGTCTAGAGTTACAAAGAAATCTTTGTACATAGGATCTTGTATATTAATATACACATTGCATAAGGAACAATGTTTTTTAGAATCTGACCGTTTAAATGTACCAAGGTTTTTTCCACATTCCGTACACAATCCATGGAATGTAACAGAATTTGAGGGGTTAAACAATTTGTCGATAAGGTATCGCGATTCTGGGGTAACAGGCGTTGCGAAAATACAATTTATACGCATGAAAAGACTAGCAACGGCAGATAAACCAATTGAACATACTAGCGCATATTTGACAAGCATTAGAAGCAACTCAGCTGTGTTTACTTTGACCGGTACATCTATGGGATTAAAGATATCATCTTCGGTTAAATATTCGCGCAATTTTTGAAAGTTAGTGTTATCTGATTCGTCTTTTTCTCCAACATCTTCTTGATCATCTTTCCCATCACTGTTCAGTAATAACTTTATATCCACGTGTCCCACCTTTAAAAAATCATTAAAAATTCAGGGCTTTTTTACACAATATACTTCTTTGTGAATAGAAAAAGTAAAATTAAGTTTGCACTTGTAATTCAGTGTGGTTACTCAAATTTCAGGAAAAGAATCCTATCTATTTTCTGGTTTACCACATTAAAATTTGAATTTTTTTCCATTGAGTTTTACAAGTTTATATCCTGTAAAACACCTTGAAATTTGGTGTACACTGAAAAGTTAAGTTTAAAGTAATATTATAAATTCTTCTAAGTTATAATAGCAAAAACATTGTATTTCAAGCGAAAAAAAATCTGCCTGTTGTGCGGGCACATTCTCATCGCGCGCGGCACGCACGTTTGAGCGCACCTAGGGCGCGCACTGTTGGTTCTTGTGCTTCGCGCTCGATAATATATTCATCTCGCGCTTCGCGCTTCGTAGTGTATGTACCTCGCGCTACGCGCTCGGTCTTTGTATTTCCCCCACATGTGCGTAAGCCTATTAAAATTAAAGTTAATATGTTGATTGTGAATTCTGTTTTGTTAAAGCTCCTTTGGCTTTAACGAAAAAATTATCATAACGCATCTTGTACTTCGCACTCGATTTTATCGAAAATGTGAAATTTTCTACATTACGTCCAACTCTATTATATCAAATGAATATTATATTTACACTTATTTTGCATTAAATTTTATCCTTAGCTACCCTGAAAAATGTATCAATTCAATAAAATTACATTATTACAATTCATAATATGCATTGGTATTGAAACAAAAATATTTTCATTGTCTTGTTTTTATAATTAAAAAATGCGCGCATCCTAAAAAACACTTTTTTATTAAACATTTTATTGCAACTTGTTGCGCTTTTTCCATAAATTTAGTTTGTTTATTTTCAATATTATTTTTTATAATTTGAACTAAAGATACGCATCCTATCGTAAGGTGGTTCTAAGCTTACAGATATAATTTAGGCGAAAATTTTTTTAAATAACATGTTTTTGTAGCTTGTGTCCTATCTAAAAGTTATTAATAACAAATTTTTAGATCCTTTTGGGTGAACAACTTTTGTCTATTCATTTTTTTCGTAGCTTGTGTCGTTTTTCAAAAAATTTAATTTTTTAATTTTGAATGTTATTTTTTACGATTGAAACAAAAACTACGTGTTCTATCAAAAAATTGTTGGTGTCAAATTTGAATGAATTTTCACTTTTTTTTGTAAGAGCAACTTTTTTCTATTCATTTTTTTTCACTGCTTGTGTCCTTTGTCCAAAAATTTAATTTTTTTATTTTCAATGTCGTTTTTTACGAATCAAACAAAAACTACGCATCCTGTCCAATAATAATTATTAAGAAATTTGTAGCTCTTCTTTGGGTGAACAATTTTTGTCTTATTAATATTATTTTATATATATTTTTGTCCTATAAAAAAGTATTTAATAATTTTTGATTTTTCATTATTTTTTGTGCGATCAAAATTTTAATTTTCGATTTTTCGAACAAATTCAAAAAGTTCTTACTACAATCTTGTAGGACTTTCAAAAAGCAACGTTTTTCTTCTTTTGACTTTTTTCATTTCGTGCGTTGTTTGGCTTAAAATGTTAATTTTCGTTTGTTTTTTTGGATTTTGAAAATGCTATAACTCTGACAATTTTCTTTTGTGCGAAGAAAGTCATCAGGATAAATTGTTCTAGTTTATAAGTACTACGAGTACCCGTTCATTGAATTTTTAAATCTTGAAAAAATTGGTCTCAAAATTGTTGACGATGCTCTAACTTTTCGATTTTTCAACCAAAATAGCTGGTTAACGTACTCGATCTTTATTTTTGGCCTTTCAAACTGTGTCCTAAGACACAATTCAATCTGGTTAGTCTTTCAAAAGTTATCCGGTATACAGATGACGCTAACCACGACAAAGACAGACACCGACGTAAAAACTTTTTTTTCTGACTCAGGGGGCCTCAAAACGTCAACATATAATGAAATACGCGAAAGTAATTTTTCGCATAAAAGCAATACCTCCTCATTGAGATCAGAATGTAAAAAATAGATTAATGAAAATCTGGTGACAATAAAAAAAGCGAAGGGGGAGGGGTCCATTAAGCTGGCACTACACTAATGTCGGATAGAGATTTGTCCTATGCCATAATTTATGGCTAATTTAATGCCCTATTGCGAAATGTTGTGCTGACCATTTTTTTTAAAAATGGTCGTTTGTGCTGGCTTAACGTTAAGCTGGCACCACCATCCTACAAAACAAACTACAAATGTAGTTTAAAAATTTCCTTTAAGCACCATAATTTTAGGCTCATTTAAGGCTCGCGAAATATCATAAACAATTTTTTTTCGATTCTTCAAACAATTATTATTTAAACAATTTTAAAAAAAATTTGTTATTTATTTTGAAGCCAAGATTACAGGCTCACTTAAGGCTCTCTGAATATCCTGGACCGGAAATCGTGAAAATATTCGACCTATTTATTCATTTTTGTTTTTAAATATATTCTTGTGGCAGCTTTAAGGTCTAAAAAAATACGTGAACAAGTTTTGGGAACCCAATCTTTTCTGCGGCACATAATTTAAGGCTCATTTAGGGCTCACGAAATATGCTGAACAAAATGTATTAAAAATTGTTTTAAAAATTCTTATTTAAACAATTTTTTGAACAGCTGTATTAAACAGATTTATTTTAACGCCTCGATTTCACGTTCGACCTGGATAATCTGGAATTTTCAGGGAATTATTTAAATGTTACTTAAATTTTGTGAATATTTTAATTCAAAATTAAAAGCCGATGTTTGTGTTCTAATATTTTGAGAATTTCCAATTTCGCGAATTTAGAATTTTTCAAATTTATAAAGTAGTTTTTGATCCCTGTTAATGCGGTTTACATATTGAGGGTATACGGTTTGCATATTGAGGGTATACGGTTTACGTATTCACGGTTACGATGGCTATACTTAAATTTCGAAAGAAAATTTAAGACGATTCCAGATATTTCTAGATTTATGCATATATAATATTTTTTGCTTCCTCATAGAGGAAGCTTTGTAATGGTAACATTTTCCAAAAATTTTAAATTTATTTACTTAAACTTTCTTCAATTTAAAAATGTCTAATACAATGTTCCAAGCAACTGCCCGGATGTGTGTGTGTGTGTGTGAGAGAGAGAGGATGTCACACTTTTTTGTGAACACGATAACTTGAAAACGGTTGCAGTTAAACTGATGAAATTTGAAGGGCTTATTTTCACCACTAATACCTTGAAATTGACCGAAGGATTTCTAAAAATATTTTTTTTTTTTTTTTAGCATTAAATAATATTCTAAAAATCGGGTTTTCATAGTAAAACGTTTTTCATTAACATAATTCAAAGTTGATCCAAGAGCATAAAAGATTCCTTGTTTCGATACGAATCGATTGACCTATAATATTAATACATTTTATTTAAGAGCGAGGAAGTTATCGTCATTTATATTATATTTAAAATAGATTTTTATAGTAAAAATTTTTTCGTTCCCATAATTTACAATTGATGCGAGAATGGAAAAGATGTGTTTATTCGAGACGAATCGATTGACCTATAATATTGATACATTTTATTGAAGAGTAAGAAAGCTATGGTAGTGCATAATATTTGAAAATACGGTTTTTTATGGTAAAACTTTTTTCTTTAACATAATTCAAAGTTGATGCAAGAATAAAAAAGATTCCTCGGTTCGAGTCGAATCGATTGACCTGTAATATTATTACATTTTATTAAAGAGTAAGGAAGTTGTGGTCATTTATTGTATATTAAAAATCGTTTTTGTAGTAAAAATTTTCTCATTCTTATAATTTAAAGTTGCTGTGAAAATAGAAAAGATGTGTTGATTCGAAACGAATCGATTGACTTATAATATTGATACATTTTAGTGAACAGTAAGTATGGTAATGCATAATATTTGAAAAAATGGTTTTTTATACTAACATTTTTTTCAATTACATAATTCAAAATTGATTCAATCACGGAAAATATTCTTTGATTCGATGCAAATAGATTTACCCATAATATTAATACACTTTATTGAAGAGTAAGGAAGTTATGCTCATTCGCAATATTTGAAACATCTGTTTTAAACAGAAAAACTTTTTTCGTCGGCATAGATCAAATTTGATGTATGAATAGAAAAGAAGTTTTGATCATACATTTTCAAATAAAATAATTCTGACAGAGACTGGTAGGGATTGTAATAGTATTCTGATAGTCACCATTTTTTTATGCCGGAAAATAATCCAGTTAATAACTATTTACTTGTAAATTAATAAGTATTTTGTGTATTTTATTCTTGTGTACCTTCTGTTTTTTTTAACCTATTGGTTGAAAGTTAATTTTTTTAATTGAAAACTTAACTCTTAACTCAAATTAACTTAGCATAAAGCTGGGAAAGGGATAGGGTGCGGCAGAATTGCCCCCTTCCCTTTTCCAGATTGAAATATTATTACCATTTTAAATACAAAATTTGATTTGTCTGGTTTGTTATTGTATTTAAACATTTTTTTGTATTATTTTGTATTTTTTGTAAATTTTTATTGTTAAATTGATCAAAATGAAAACTTTAGTTTGTTTATTATTTAAAAAATCACAAACGCTTCCTCCTTTTTAATTTGTCTTATTTGAATTTGTCAGAATTTACCCTTTCCCTTTTCCATCTCGGAAAATTAGCATTTTAAATGCAAAATTTGATTTGTTAGATTTGTCATTGTATTTTAAAAACTTTTTGTATTATTTTGTAATTTTGTATTTTTTTTGTAAATTTCTATTCTTAAATTGACCAAAATGAAAACTTTCGTTTGTCTATTATTTAAAATTAAATGAGCCCTAAAGTATGGCATAGAGTATAGACCAATTCTCTATCCGACGATAGTGTTGTGCCAGCGGGAGGGTCAAAAATCGTAAAGAAAAGAGTTACGTAATAAATGAATGACCACTAGCCGCTAAAAAAATTGTTTTGATGAAAATTTGATTAAAATTTTGATTAAAAAATTATTTTTAGCAAGTGAAGCGGATGTGGTGGAGCAAATTTCGAAGAATGGCTCTCGATTGAAACTACCATCTCAAAAAGTTCTCCAACGTATGGATGAAGTAGAAGAAAATGAGGATGTCGAAATAAAGTTAAAGGTACAATAATAGTAATGGCAAAATACTAATGGAGGCCACCATTCAGTAGATACGAAAAATATCAACAGCGTTAATCCTAATCTATTATAGTGTGCACCCTCTTAAATTTAAACCACTTTTGTTATAAGCAGTTTCTCATTAAATACGCAATAAATTTCTATTTTTTCTACCAAATATAGAAAGAAAGAATAGAAACAGCTAAAGCTGCAGTCAATAAAGAAATTTTAAATGCTAAACTGGAAACTCCTCTACTTCATTCGAGGGAATCTCTCACACTGGACGACAGTGACAAAGAAAATTCGATTGATGATGATGATTTCACTGAAAATCAAGAGATTACAGAGGTAGATTCTCCTAATAAAAATTTGAAACAGAGTCACAATCCACTTTCACATATGGAAAACATAACTGAAAGTCAAAAGAAAGGACAACATCCCTCGGATTTGCAAGTAGAAAAAAGTACGAACGCGATAGTAAACGTAAGAGCACATCCAGGACCAACTTGTGATAAGCAGAAGGCTGCAGGCAAAACTGAGGATCCAGAAACATCAGCAAAGAAAAAGAAAAGGAAATTAGAAAGATATGACACTCTTAATGATCAGGTATTTCAATGAGACAACTGTGTTTATATATATATATATATATATATATATAAAAGTTAAACAACCACCGCAGGGTCCCACTAAGAGCAACTGCCATCCAACAAAATGTCAATAGCCCCCAGTAGCACCGCGGTAAATCACACCTATGGCCACGTCTCACAACCGTGAGATGGGTGGTCATAGGCAACGACAAAATCACAACGACAGGCGGGCGAAACCCTCGTGTGTCTTGAGGACACGAAGCGACCCAAGGATGACAGCTTTCTGCATCCATCTCGCAAGTGCCTTGGCATATTTTTGGCACGCGGTTATGGCTTTAAGGTTACGAACCAGTGATATTCTCGCACCTCCGACAGCACCTATCACAAGGACAATTACTTGTACAGAATATTTTGGGTACAGTCGTTGTAGCTCTCTTTTAAGGTCTTGATACCTCTCCTCTTTTTCTTTTTCCTTTGCAGTGATATTGTATTCGGACGGAGCCGAGAATTCGATCACGAATATAGTTCGTTTCTCGAAGTCTTGGAGAACAATATCAGGCCTCGAGTGCGCAACGGAGACTGCTGCCCGAAAATCGTAGTTCCAGAAAATTTGGCACTTCTCGTTTCGGACAATCGACTCTATCTCCTTTGGAGTGCTCGGTAGGGCAGGATCGCAGCCAACACTGTAAGAGCGACAAAGATGGTAATAAAGAACTCTTAGGGCCGCATTATGTCTATAGATATACGTCGTTCCCGCGTGGGTCGGACACCCTGATAGTATGTGTTCTAGGTACTCAGCGTGTGCATGACACGCTCTGCACCTATCACTGGGAACTTCTTGACATAAAATGCGCTCACGGTATGCTAAGGTGGAAATAACACCGTCCTGGCATGCGAAAATAAAACCCTCTGTACCTGAATTAAGTCCTGATGATTTGAGGAAAGCAAAAGTTGCTCCTTCGACAAGGACTGTTTTTCTACATTTCTGGGAAAGTTTCCGTGCATTTTCTTGTCGAGTAGCTCTTGGTGAAAATTTTCAACCTCTGCTTTCTTCACTTTGGTTTTTAGAAGTGAAGCATCTAGATGAAGTAATGCACTTTCCTCACTTCTGATGTTAAAATTCAGGCCAAGGGTCTCGGCCGCTTGCTCCGCGGCTTTGTAAAGGAACGCTCCTTCGCTAATCATCTCGTGGTTCCTGACCATCTTTAGGAGAGGATCTCTGCCATTCGCAACGATGTAAGCTGTACTTAGAACAATCCGGTTATGAAGACACTGGAGATTCAGAAGTCCGCGTCCGCCTTGACGGCGTGAAATATATAATCGCGGAACTGACGAATTGATATGCAAGCTTTTATGCATATGCATGATATTACGTGTAATGACATCAAGGGCCTTAAGCTCGTTCTTCGTCCATTGAACTACCCCAAACGAGTAGAGTAGAACCGGGACGGCAAGCATGTTAGTCGCAGATACCTTGTTCAACGCCGACAGATTGGAAGACCAAATCTGTCGAAGAAGATGCTTGTATCTGCTTCGGAGAGACTCCTTCACTGATGTTACGTCCTGAATGCGGTTTTGAGGCACGCCCAGGTATGTATAGGTCTCTCCAGTATTAAGATGTCTGATAACACTTATATCCACAAGCTCAGGGTCCTTGGGAACGCCAGTAATCTTTCCTTTCTTCAGATAAATTTTGGCACACTTGTCCAAGCCAAAGTCTATCCCAATCTCTCCTGTGTAGTTCTTGACAATATTTATAGCAGTTTGAAGTTTGCTTCTACCAGAGGCATAGATCTTCAGGACATCCATATAAAATACATGAGTGACCTTATGCTCGCGCTGATTAGTGTCGCCACAGAGGTATCCAGGAGAATTTCGTAGTGCGAGAGATAGAGGCAAAAGTGTGATGCAAAAAAGCAAAGGGCTCATGGTATCATCTTGAAAGACGCCCCTCTGGAAGGTGACGTTGTTCGTTGTCACACGATAATTTATAGATGAGATAGTAAATCTAGTTTTCCAAAGAGGCATCAATCTCTCTATGCATCTCACTATGTGTGGATGTACCTTCAAGCTTTCCAACAGACAGATGATAAGTCTATGAGAGGTTGAATCGAAAGCTTTCCGGTAGTCAATCCAGGCCATTGACAGGACGCGCTGATGGGCTGCAGCGTCTTTACAGACACACCTGTCAATCAGCAGGTTCTCTCGACAGCCTGCTACACCTTTTTTCGAGCCACGTTGTTCGTACATCTCTCGCCATACAGGCTCAATTCGTCGAACAATCCTGTTGTTGAGGACAGCTGTAAAGATCTTATACAGCGTGTTCAAACAAGTTATTGGCCTGTAATTCTCTGGGTTGGACAAGTTGCCTTTTTTTTTGGCAGGAGTATAGTGCGTCCTAACACCAGCCACTGCGGAATGGGCGTCTCCGACTTTAAATATGAGGTGAATATGCGGGTCAAATGTTGGTGTGTAAAAGTAAACTTCTTCCACCAAAAGTTCTTGATACAATCTGGTCCAGCAGCGGAAAAGTTCTTCGTGCCTCTAAGTGCCTTTTTCACCTCTTCGGCAGTGATTGATGGACATTACTCCTCAGATTTTATGAGGTTGTCACAAAAGACCTTGAAGCGGATGATATTTTCAGTATCTTCTTTCAACTCTAGTGTTTTCGGGATCTTGTACACCTCTATCCAAAAAGTCTCTACCTCCTTGGGCTTGGGTGGATTTTTGACAGAAACAGGTAGATCGCGGAAGAGGCGCGATGGGTCAGCGAGAAACTGTTGATTCTTCCTGATCCATCTCTCCCTCTTCTGTATTCTCCTCCTTGGGTCTGATAACAGCCGTATTTTGTCAACAATATGCTGCTTGATTGTCAGCAGCTTTGACTTGTTTAGCGTGTGATTCAAGATCCTTAATTTTTGGTCGAACTTTCGAACCCTTTCCGTAAACGGTCTACCAGATGTTATGTAGTCAATCACACATTGAACATGGGACGCATTCTGTCTTGCCCATCCAATCTTCTTGTTCAGTTGATGCAAGCGTCTTTTGGTCTTTTGATGCATCGTTGGTTTCAGCCTTCGATTTGAATCAGCCAAAGTTCTCGCAGCACCATAAACTGAGCAATTGATGGTCCAGAGGTCAGACTCTTGCGAGATATCTCCACGAAGGAAGGCATCCATTTCAGCCACATCTTGGGTCTTAGGAGGAACTTGCATGTTAATGTTCCTTCTAGTAATGAATTTGCGATCATCTCTCAGAAGGTGCCTGCTTTCTGCGGTTGGTCTCAATGTCGCTTCCTCATCTTCGTCTGCAGCTTGCTGAAGCAGCGGTTGGGGAAGCGCTCCGCGTACATATCCATTTTTCCGGAGGTAGTCGGCTTGATTTCGCAAAGACTGATGCGAAACGTGCTGAAGCTCTGGATGTTTCTGGCACCACAGAGTGTGCATACGCGCCATAAAGCCTCCGCGAGCAGGGATTATGCTGGCATCGTAGCAGTCTAGCACGTCATCCCTGAGTCGATCCGTCCACTCAATGTGGGCGTTTCGCCGGTTCGTCGTCGTGTTTCCATCTAAATTATTTTCAGCACCCCGAAGTCTAGGCTGATCGGCATTGTTTGCCGACCCATTGTCGGGTGCTCTACGCGTTCGATTGTCTTGAACCGCATCTACAACATTTTGGTGTTTTGGCGGTTTCATTGTTGTTCCCACGAGCAGCTAGGGAAAGGGTTAGTCCTTCCTTGTAGAGCCCCGCGTGCAAGGTTAAGGCTGATACTCTGAGAGTTTGCCCGGTATCCCAGAGTCACCGTTTGAGACACCTAACCCAGGTGCCATTCAGCTTTCGGCACGGTTGTTACGCCTTCGCTTAGGAGTTATTCCTTCGGGACCATCCCTGGCCAATTGTCCGCGACTGCTTATTAATTATTGTAACCATATTCACCCTTGGTACAGGGACCCTCTATCCGCAACCCGTGGACGTGTTCGGTAGCTTTGTCATAGGCCCTTCGGTTCTATTTCAAAGGAATCGAAACCGAAACCGAATGATATATACCGAATAATATATATATATATATAT
>CAKNYM010050088.1:0-48555 GCA_932195095.1 Andricus curvator
AAAAAAAAATGCAATAAATATTTTTAGAAATCCTTTGGTCAGTTTCAAGATATTAGTGGTGAAAATAAGCCCTTCAAATTTCATAAATTTATCTGTAACCGTTTTCAAGTTAACGTGTTCACAAAAAAGTGTGACATCCACACATTGATATCCACACACACACACACATGCGGACAATTGCTTAGAACATTGTATTAGACATTTTTAATTTGAGGAAGGTTTAGTCAAATGAATTTAAAATTTTTGGGAAATGTTACCATTAGAAAGCTCCTCTATGAGGAAGCAAAAAAATTAAGACATGAAAATATTATATATAATGTTAATGTTAATAGTTGGTATTAAGAAAATAAATGTTATTTGTTCAATAATAATGGATTTTTATATTGTTCATATTTTTAATGTTAGGGATGACTAGTCCAATATTTTCCATAAGCTTGGCCAGTCGTCCCGAACAAAACTGTACATTCCAATTTTTATCTTTTGTAAAGTTTTTTCTACTTAACTTTTTGCCATGCAATCAGAAACGATATTTCTCAAATTAAGTTTTTTTTATTTATAAATAAACATATACCTTTCTTCTCTTTATAAATCTTTCAGTGAAAACTCGTATGTTACAGTGCGATACCGTCACACTAAATCTTTATTTTCCCGGAACAGAATAATTTTTTTTGATGAACACTTTTTTATTCTTATTCAGCTTCTCCATATCTCAGGAGCAAGTTTTTATTACTTTTTTAAATTGAAAAATAGATTTTTAGTTGTTATCCAAAGACAATTTTCAAAACCCATGAAATTTGAATGAGTAAATTCTTGAATGATTTACTCGGAATTGGTTAACTTTTTCTAATCAAACTCATATCTCAATTTAGCAACTCAACATCTCAGAAGTAAGTTTTCATTTTTTTTAACTGAAAATTGCACATTTTATCGTTATTCTGTTCCTCGTAATTGAATTTTTTTTATCATACATTTTTGGTCTTAATTCAAAAACACTTCAGCTTGAGAGTAAAGTTCTGTTTTATCTTTAAATGGTGATTTCGATTTTACAGAATGATATTTCGCTCTCCTGAAAAATTCCGATTTTGTTGGTTATATAGTTCTGTACTGCAACCCTTCATTTATCCTTGATTTAGCTACAAATATTGTTAGACACGAACCAAAGATATTGCTAAAATTATTAAAGCATAAATTTCAAGAACTAATTTTGCAAATTCAAATATACTTTTTTGACATATTTTGATATAATTCATCCCCAGGAGCTCGAAAATAAAATTTTCAAAAAATGTCCGCATATGTGTGTGTGTGTAACGTTTTTCTGTTCACCATATCTCGAAAAGTAAAAGAGCTACGATCATGAAATTTGGATGAAGTGTAGCTCCGAATGATATCCAGGTCTGATAGGATTTTGAGGTAGATCGACCATTTAGAAGCAGTTTTTTCTTGTGTTGAGAAATTTGAAAATAAAATGTTTACCTTTTTTATATAAGGAAAACTTCTTTGATATTCAAAATAGAACTATACGACATCTAGCGTATCTGTTCGCGTCTCTGAGACGCATCGATCGACCCATTGTTAAAACTTTTATGACCTACCAGTACCGATTTATGATGTTTCAAAAAATGGTTTATTCTGTTTATATAAGAAAATTTTTTTTGATGTTTAAAATACGAAAATATTATATTCAGTGTATTTGTTCGCCTCCTTGAGACGCATCGATTGACCGATTGAAAAACTTTTTATGACCCACCAGTACCTATTTATGAATTTGAAAAAACAAATGGTTTATTCTGTTTATATAAGAAATTTTTTTTTTGATATTTAAAATACGACATTATTACATGTGTAGTATTTGTTCGCGTCCTTGATACGCATCGATTGACTTATTGATGAACCTTTTATGACCAACCAGCACCGATTTATGAAGCTGAAACAAAATTGGTGTATTCTTTTTATATGAGAAAAAGTTTGTTCATATTAGGAATACTACAGTACTGTATTTGAGATATTTGTTTGCGTCTTCAAGACACGTCGAATGACCTTTTGACGAAACTTCTATAACCTCTTATGATCTATCAATACCGATTTATAAATAGAAAAATATGTTGTTTATCTTGTTGATATATGGAAAACTTTCTTAATATTTGGAAAACAACTATAATGTATATAATATGTTTATTCGCGTCTTCGAGACGCATCGATTGCCAAAATTAAGAACTTTTCATAATCTACCATAACCTAGCAATATCGTTTTTAAATTTTTCAACAAAGTTAGTTTCCTTGTTTATAAGAAGATTCTTTTATATTGGGAATATAACAGTACTGCATTTCATGCAATATTGTTCGCGTCTTCGAGACGCGTGGATTGATCTTTTGACGAACTTTCGAAGACCATTATTGATTATTCAATAGCTACGCTATCAAAGTATCAACTTTTTTCTTTTTTTAGGGAAAAACTCCCTCTATGAGGAAGGAAGTCTATTTGATACTTATGAGGAAGCAAATTGCTCATAAAATGAGCACAAATAAATACACCCATAGTGAATACGTCCATAGTACTTCGCAGCCGTATTTAAACTTTTGTAATTTTTGAGAACTTGGATTAAAACTCATTTAATTTCTCCGTATTTTTTACTTACCAAAAATTTGTACTTAAAGTTTCAATTTTTTATGATTTTGAAGAGAAATTGAGGGGAAATTATGGGAGGGGAAGTAGGTGAAGTGAGGGGAATTGATAGGACGGGAAGAAGGGAATGTGTGGGAAAATGAGGAGAGCAGAAGTAGGGGAAATGAGGGGAGAGTAATTATTGGAAGTGAGGTGTAATGAAGTGAGGGAAAGTAGGGAAATTGATGTTAGGGGAAGTGAGAAGAAAGGAGAGGAGGGATGCGGAGGGGAATGGAGGGGATTGAATGTACGCGAAAGGAGAGAAAATGTCGGGAGGGGAAGTTGGGTGAGTGAGCGGAAATTATGGGAGCGGAAGTAAGGGAAGTAGGAGAAATATGAGGAGGGTAAGTAGGAGAAGTGAGAGGTGGGAGGTAGAAGAAGCGAGTAGAAATTAGATGGGGGTAATAGGAAAGTGAAGAGAAGTGAGGGGTGGGAGCGTCCGGGGATGGTTATAAAAGAATGTGGTTTGAGGAAGAGAGGGGAAGTGAACTTTGAAGTATGGGGAGGGGAAGAAGGGGGGATAGGAGAAGTACAAAGTTTAAGGAGAGGGGAAAGTTTATAAGGAATAATTTGTAGAAGGGAGCGAAGTGGAGGTTGAAGTATGGGGAGGGCAAGTAGGGAAAATGAGGGAAAAGAAAGTATGGAAAATCATGTAAGTAGGAGGAGTGAGGGGCAATTTAACAGGGAAGTAGGGGAAATAAGGAGAGGGCAAGTAGGGGAACTAAGGAGAAAAGAGGGCCCCGGAAGTAGGGGACGTGCGGGGAAATAAAGGGCGGGGAAGTAGGGAAAATGAGGATAGGATAAGTGATGGGAAAGGATGGGAGGGTGAAGAGGGAAATGGTAGCGAGGGAAAATACCCGAAAGGAGGGAAAATTTAGGGAAAGGAAGTAGGGGAAGTGAACGGAAATCATGGGTGGGGAAGTAAGGCAAGTAGGAGAAATGAGGGGAGTGAAAGAAGAAGCGAAGGGTGGGGAAGTAGCAGAAGCGTGTGGAAATGAAAGGAGGGGTAGCATGGGAAGTAAACAGAAATGTGTGGTGGGGAAATAGTGGGTGTGCCCGGATGAGGGGAAGTGGTGTGAAATTAGGGGAGGTTGAGTGAGGAGAGGCGGAAGTATATATGAAGTGAGGGGAGGGAAACTAGGGGAAGTGAGGGTTTTATTGATTCGATTTTTCATTATTTTTCTCTTTGAGCTATACATTTTTCCCGTGTGTTCATGTACTCATAAAAATAATAGAAGTAGATAAAAAACATAAATAAAAATAGAAATGATGAAAAAATTAAAAGATTTTTTTGTACGAATGGATGTACATAGATGTTTACTAGTATTGGCCGCTCCACTAAAGAAAATGTTCGCCCCAATATTGCTTTTCATCAATTTCAAAAATAATTATTCATGACTTCGATCCAACTTGCTTTTCCGTTTCGGGTATACAATTTATCGCAATTGATCATTTGTTGACCAATTCCATATCAAATCCTACAAAATTTTCAGAAAATTCGAGGACATGGTGTCAGAATGCATTTTCATTTAAATATATCATTCTAGAGTGAAAATAAGGGACAGGTATTTCACAGTTTGACCAACAAAATTTTTATTGATTTTTAATAATTATTTGAATATTACCTGCGAATTCTCAATAAATTAGTCAAGTTAGGCGCCACCACAGCGGGACAAAAATGTTTCTATGGGAAATCAACTTTTAGCCTAGACTATTCATTCGATTTGGACGTTTTTTTCTTAAATGAAAAGTTTTTTGAAAAGATTTTTGTATTTAGATTTTTGATACAAATTTGAATAATTATTTATTCACCAATAAAACTTATATTTCATTCATTTTTTTAACTTTCCAGAAATACCATTCTTTTATGATTTTCATATTTATCAAGAAGGGTCTGACATCCGTGCTAAAACTATCTACAAATTATTTTCAGTGGGTGAGAATAATTTAAAAAAGTTAAATTCAAAAGTTGTTTCTTACGTTTTAAACAAATTAATGAAGAAAATTTGTTTTTCGGGATTGGTACTATTGAGGTCATTAAAATCCAGAGTTTTGGTATAACATGTGTGAGAAATTAGTGTTTCGTTAAGATTAATTGGAATTAGGTGCTATTCGAAAATTATTGAACCAATTTTGATAAACAAAATAGTTTGGATATTTTTCATAGAATAGGCTCAAATTTTGAAAGAATCAACTAAGAATGATTTTGCGATGATTCTTTGCCATGATAATTTGAAAATTTATAAGAAATATTAATTATTTAAAAAATTTTCTGTAACAAATTCAGAGTTAGGCTATTTTTTAAAGAATAAGATCAATTTTTTATGGCATCAACAAATTCAGAGTTAGGCTATTTTTTGAAGAATAAGCTCACTTTTTTACGGCATCAACTAAGAATGTCCTTGCGATGACTTTTCGGTATGATACTTTTCAAATTGACAACAATTGTCAATTAGTTAAACAGTATTCATAAACAAATTCAGAGTTTAATTATTTTTCAATGAATACGCTCAAGTTTTGTTTGCGGCATCTCCTAAGAATGTCTTTCAGATGACTCCTTGCTATGATACTTTTGTTATTTATAACAATTTTATAACTGATTAATATTTGTTGTCAATTTAGAAAGTATCAGAGCAACATTATTAGTCGATTCTGCAAACAAAAATTGTGCCTACTCGTTGAAAAATATCCAAACTTTGAATTTGTTTGTACAAGTTGTTTAAAAAATGGCAAAATAGCATCTATTTTCAATTAATTGTAATGAAGCAGTAATTTCTCTCATAGTTTTTATCACACCTCTGAATTTGTGTGAAGTAAACGTTGCCAATCCTGGAAAGTATCTTTTGGTCATTAATTTGTTTATGACTTAATAAATTTTTTTTTCTATTCTTACTCATTGCAAATTATTTTTAGATACTTTTAGCACAGATGGCAGACCTTGTTTGACACATCTGAAACTCTTTTAAAGAATATTACTTCTGCAAAGTTAAAAAAAAGGTCAATTTAGTTGTTAAATAAAAAATTAACCCAATTTTATCAAAAATCTAAACACACAAATCGTTTCGAAATTTAAAAATCTTCTATTAAAAAAAAAACGTCCAAATCGAATGAATAGTGTAGGCTTAAAAGTGTGAAGCCAAAATAGGCTATTTTTTGGACCTCGCTAGCGACCTGGTGGAAAAATATAAAAATATGTTACAGGTATAAAATTACTCGTCATTAAAAACCAAAGTGAGCATCGCTTTTCGTTTATTTAATATTTCGAAAAATTACCCCTATTCAGGGGTTGAGAAGACCCCAACAAAATTATAAAATAGGAAATACCACTAATTATAAAATCATTTTTCAATATATTTTTTTATAAAATAACCCTTACAAAAGTAAAATCACGTATTTTCTTGATTGATAAGGGGTTGATGTGGGTTGAAAATTCACCCCAAATCTCTCCAATGGGTATTTCCTATTTTTTAATTTTTTTGGGGTCTTCTCAACCCCTAAATAGGGGTAATTCTATGAAATTTTCAAAAAACGAAAAGCGATTCTCACTTTTGTTTTAAATGTCGAGTAATTTTAAACCTGTAACATATTTTTTCACCAGGTCGCTAGGGAGGCCCAAAAAATAGGCGAACCTTGGCGTCACTCTTTATTTGTCCACACAAATTTTTTCGTCTCACTGTGTGCCGTGCGGCAAAAAAGGGATTCGTGGACCAATAACACGTTGATGAAGTCGTTATAATCTTCCCCTACTTCCCCTGCCCCCATATCACTTCCCCTCTCATACCCTCCTTTCCCCTCCGCTACTTCACCTCACTTCCCCCTTCCCCTACTTCCCGTGCAGAAATCACCCGATTTCGTACGTAATACCGATCTGGCCCCGATCGGGATTCCCGATCTGGCCCTGATCGGTAGAACTCTGTGGCCCATACTTGGGCCAGACCGGGCCAGACCAATTTCCTACTGAAACGCCATCTCTATGCGCTCACAGAAATAGAGCTGGTTATTGTTTTTTGATAGTGCGGTGAAATTCGACTATTACTCGTTTATAATATCTTATCAATTATTGCAAATGTCTAAGGCGAGTACGCCACGTAAATCGCCATATATTTTCCCTATTACCAATCTAGCCCCGATTGGGTTGGCATGATCTGGCCCGGATAGGGCTAATTTCATGGCCCAGAGTCGTGCCATACCGGGTTGCCCGTTTTGCAACGCCACCTAGTGCATGTTAAGGGAAACAGAGTGGCGTTAATGACGCTAAATTTTGTATCAGAGTGGTACTTCAGAGTGTTTTGTATCAGAGTGGTTGTTCACTTTATTGACAGTTGTATTTCAGTGTAAACTTTTGATGTTTAATAAATATTAATTAAGTTTAATAAAATTATGCCAAAGTGTAAGAAGAGCACATTGCGGGTTCGGGAGCACCATACGATAGCCGGATTGCCTCACGTGTCGAGTGAAAGTAAGTAAATCAGTGAAATCGAACCTCAAAATGAAAATTACAAACTTAATTACAACATAAACTTATATTCTAAAGATATATATAAAGGTATGAAAATTAGTGTTTAAAAAAATAATAAGCACGAAAGTTATTTAAATTAAAATGTAACACATTTTAGTATTCAGTTTTTGTACACAAATTGTACCAAATTCGTAAAAGTCAGCTTATAACGCAAGAAGAGTGTTAATTTAGATTGAAATATTTTAGGTTCTTAAACAGCAAATGATGCAGATGACGAAGAAGAAGAAGAAAGATTGGTGAATCCTATTTTAAACGAAAATGTAAATATTGATGAACCCGAAAATTAAATGAATCGTGAGGCTCCCGTTGTTGTCAACGGATTTCAAAATCCCAACGTAGATTTCGGTAAGAAAATGTAAGAAAATTTCATTGTATTTTTAGATGTAGCTCATGCCAAATTCAAGGCCACAGAGGAGGAAGTACTTTTCCACGCTTTCTTTTTCTGGTTAAGACTATAATTATTTGGTTGAAAAATTAATTATTATGTTTTTTATCATTTCGGGGTTTGAAATTCTTATTTTCGCTTTGAAAATTGAACTTTCCTTATTCACTGAAAAATCTTTCTTTCTTGAAAATTTAACTCTTTTGTTGAAAATTCATCTAATTTAGCAGAATTTTCGTCTTTTCTCGTCAAAAATGCAACAGTTTGATTGGAAATTTACCTTTTTTAGTTGAAAATGTAACTGCTTCGTTTAAAATTCCTCTTGTTGATGAAAAAATTTAACTATTCGGTAACCAATTCATTTTGTTGTTGTTGTAGATTCATTATTTTAGTTGTCAATTTATTTTTTAGGTTGACTATTCAACCATTTTGTTGAGAATCTGTTTGTTTTGTTTTGTTAGAGAATAAATTATTTAACTTAACATTTAACTATTTTATTTTTGATTGATTACTTACCTTTTTTAGTTACAAAATCAACTATTCAGTTAAAAATTTATGTATTCAAAAAAATTCATCTTTTTTGGTAGAAGAATAATATTTTTGTTTGAAAATTTATTTTTTTCTCTGTACAAATGTATTTTTACAATTAAACACAATAATTTCCAATGAAATAGTATAATTCGATTTTCTATTCGTTGATTTTTCATTTAATATAATTGATCAAATTTTTTAATTTGTAAAGAGAATAATTAAGAATAACTACACTACTTCCCAAATAAAATAATTTCCATAAAAACTTTACAAACAGTAAACAATTCATGTTTCTAATTTTCATAATCCGTTTAAATTTTTCATAAACTACGTTTCAATTTAGGAAAAAATTTTGTTCAAATAATGAAAATATATTCCTTAAAACTATCTTCATATCTTGAAATCAAATTTTTTCAAATTTAATGAAAAAACTGTACCGATGATTAAAAGAGAGTACAGCTTTTTAGGGTGAATTGGAAATTTATCGATTAAATTTTGTTGATAAATATCACGATTCTTATCAAATGAAATTCAAGCATAATAGTATCAACATTTTCGATTCTTCTCATCTAACAATTTACATAGAAGCTGAGAGATAAAATTGTTTGTCTTCTTCCACGATCAAGACGCGTGAAAGAGAATAGAGATTAAATTTCAAACGAGTCTTTTTTAGGTGTACTGAGCTAAATGTTAATTATTCGAAGGTTAATTTTATCATAAAATCTTATTGTTTCTTATGAGGAGGGGGGGGGGGGTAAAAGATCTTACACATGCAAAAATTTTACTAATAAAATAATAAATCTAAAGATATTACAGCTTAGAGGAAAGTAAAGCAGAAATTCAGTCTGCTTAAGTAAAACTATTGCATTTTCAACAAAATTGATGATTTTCATTTAAAAAATTGATTTTTCAACGAAAAAGATGAAATTTCGTCTAGGAAAAACTTATTTCACTATCAAAAAAGACGAATTGTCAAAAACATACTTTAACTTTCAACTAAATACAGTTTTCAACTAAGAATGAAAGTCAAATTCTCAGTTACATGGAATGAATTTTCAATAAAAAAAAATGAATTTTGGACGAGTAAAATTATTTTTTACCAAAAAGATTTTTTGACCAAAATTTTTTTTTTCAAAAAGACGAAGTTTTAACCAAATGAATGAATGTACAATAAAATAATGAAATTCTCAATCAAAGAAATAAATTTTCAACCAACAAGATAAATTTTCTACTAAAAAGGCGAATTTTCAACTTCAAAAATGAATTTTTCACCAAAAAATACCATCATATATACATTATATATATATATACATTATAAAATTGGAAACATTATTGGAAATTCCAAAGTTGGGGTGGCCGTCGAAACGAGAGGACCATGCACTAGTTTCCAGTTTACTTAAATTAAATCTTTGTTATTTCGGTTTTAAATAAATAATATTTTATAATTTATAAATCGCTCTTTATTCGCAAAATTGATCAAATGGTTTATAATTAGACCGATCGGGCACCGATCGGGTTTCCCGATCGGGAGTCCTGACCTGACCCCGGTCTGGGCGTGTGTTTCATCCGCGATCTGGCCCCGATCGGGATTCCCTATCTGGGCCCGATCTGGCCCGGTCTGGCCCCGATCGGGGCCAGATTGAAATTTCTGCACGGGTTTGCGTCCCACCCCTTTCTTCTCATTCCCACTACGCCTCCCACCCCACTTTTCTCATTTCTTACTCTCCTCCCCTCACGTCTCCTGCTCTGCTCTTCCCCTAATTTCCCCTTCCCGCCTTTTTGGATAGAAAATTCATTCTTTTAAATTGAAAGTTCCTATTTTATAGTTGAAAAGTCATCTTCTTTGGTTAAAAATTCAACTGTCTACTAAAAAAATCGCCTTTTTGATTAAAAATTCATTTACCTTGTTGAAAATTCGTCTCTTTTGATTGAAAATCCAACTACATGATTAAAAATTAATTTTTTTTTCAAATTAAACTATGTGGTTAAAAATAACCTTTTTTGGTAGAAAACCATCTGTTTGTAGAAAATTCAGTTAACGTTTCAGGCTGATAATACAACTGTCTTCTGAAATATTTGATTTTTTGGCTTGAAAATTCAACCTTTTGGTGGAAAATGCAAATGTTTTTGGTTGAAGTTGAATCTCTTTTATTTGAAAATTCGACCATTTAGTTAAAAATTCAATTATTTGGTTGAAAAGTAATCTTTTTGCGTTAAAAATTCTACTGTTTTGTTGAAAATTCGACTTTATGGATAGAAAATTCATCTTTTATGGTGGAAAAGTCATATTTGCTGATGGAAAATTCATCTTTCTTGGTTGAAAATTAACTTTTGTGTTGAAAATTCAACTGTATTCTCAAAAATTCGTCTTTTGGCCTAAAAATTATCTTTTTTTTTAAATTCAACCATTTGGTTCTTTGCACGTTGAAAATTCAACTATTTGGCTGAAACTTCCATTATTTTGTTGAGAATTCGTCTCATTTGCTTGGAATATGTTAACTATTTGGTTGTAAATGCAACTGTTTGGTTGAAATTTTTTGAATTTAATTATTTGATTTAAAATTGATCTTTTGTGTTTAAAAGTTAACTGTTTTCTAAAAAATTCGGTTTTCAAACTTGAAAACTCAACTCTTGTTGAAAGTTCGTCTTTGGGTTAAAGAATTGTCTCTTTTGGTTGAAAATTCAATTAATTTGTTGGAAATACAATATATTTCGATTTGAAATCTTCAGAATTTAAAGCGTTCCATATTGAATCCAATATTGTGTCTATTAATGTTATTTAAAAGAATTTATTATCCTTTTTTCGAGAAAAATCAACCTATTTTCCGCGCTTCGAGAGCGTTTTGATCTGTAAAGTCTGAATGATCAAACACTAAATAAATAATAATAATTTCATATTAAATTACAGTCTCAAATTTGAAGACTTAATTATTAGTAATTTCAATTTTAAAATGTTCAAAATGAATTTTTCTGAAGTTAAAAATTAATTTTAGTTATAAACTTCTCTTATTTGAAAAAAATCCAAGTTAACAAGTTTAAAAATTCAGAAAGAAATATTTTAAACCCAGATTCAGAATCCTTCAAGCTGAATGACTATTAAAAAATTGTTTTAACTTCAAAGTTTATTTTGATTGTGTAAATAATATTTAAAAATCAGGGCAAATTATGTGCTCTATATTCCTGAACAAATAAATTATTATTGCCGTCATTCAGTGTCTGATACTGCTTTTTGCATTATCTTCCAAAATTTGATGCGACATTTTGTGTAATTTTTTCAAAATTTTATGCGACTTTCTTTGTAATTTAATGCGACTAATGCTGTCTTAAAGCCTTCTAGTCGATCCTAAACCTGGTTGGTTAGTAATAAATTTTCCTTAAAATGTATATCGCATTTTTTCCTTTTGGAAGGTCTTCTTATTTTCATATCTTTTAACTGATGACTTACTTCCCATCAAGATGTTGAGAATTTTTTGACATTCGTAGCAGAAATGATAACAATAAGGCATCTGCAATAATAGCATTCAGCGAAAAGGTTTCGGATGGAATTCATCGTAAATCAAAAAATATTTTTTCCGACTGGAGTAAGACGAGATTCAGCGAATTTTATATCGATCATTTCCCTCTAAGAGAAGGTACAACCCAATAACATTTTCCTCTCCATCTACTAAATGTCTAAAGCTTCCTTTTTTACAGCGGCCATAAAACCCTCGATTTATGGCTCTGTCCATCATGTGGTCTTTTGTCTGTTTACAATTTTATGTTCTCTACCCTACTCGGTTAGTATAGTACGGAAATGTGAAAAAAATGAAATGTAATCGCAAACCGCTTAGAAAATTTTCTCCATTGTACGAATTAAAATTTAAAATCTTCTTACTGAATGTTATATTTTTACTGACTAATCAAAATAATCAGTGTCTAAGTTTTAAACTTTATTTAACAGGGTGATCTCAGGTCACGGAAAACGTGGAAATCAGGAAAAAGTCAGGGATTTTGAAAAAAATTGCAAAAATCAAGGAATTTCTTTAAGAAGCACTTTAAGTAAATTCAAAGAATAATCAGGGCTGACACACAGTCACTATTAATCACTTTTTTCCCATAGCACTTTTTCAAGACAAAGTCACGTTTTTAAATGAAAAGATCACTTTTGTGACTTTTCTTTCAATAATTAAACCCATGGCCATGGGCTTATCACTATTGAATTACTATTTCTAAATTTTCTTGAATTCTTTTGAAATATTTTTAAAGATTCCAAGAAATTTTCAACATATTTTAACAATATGAAAGGATTTTAATAATTTGAAAGTATTTCAAAGGATTTTTAAAGATCTAAGAGTACTTTCAAAATTCTAAGGTACTTTTTAAAGCTGTAAAAATTTTCAAGGGATTTCATAAGATTTTAAAGGTTTTGTATTTCTCACATGCCCAAGGAATTTTTAAGAGCGGTACACAATTTCAAGAAATTTCCAAGGATTTGAATGAGTCTAAAGGACTCAAAAAAAATTTTCATATAGTTTTGAATTTCCTAGAATTTTGGAAGATATGAAATATTTTTTATAGGACCTATACGTTTTTAGTATATTTTAAAAGATTCCAAGAGATTTTATAATATTTCCGAGAATTTCAATATAGAATATTAATATATAATATATATTATAATATATAATATATATAATATATCAATATATAATATAGAATATTTAAAAGCTCTTAGAATATATTAATAAGTTTTTAAAGAATTTATTAATCAGAATTGAGAGATTTCGTAGGGTTTTAAATATTTTTGAATATTTTAAGGTAATACCAAAGATTTTAAATAATTTAAAAGATTTCAAGATATTTAAAAAAAATCTAAGGTATTTCGAGTTGACTTCAATAATTTGAAGGGATTTCAAAGGGTTCAAATGATTTTATGGTTTCAAACCAATTTTATGGTGTTGCGGAGAATTTTCTAGAATTTTGAAAGATATGGAATGATTTTATAGGACCTTTAATGTTTTAGGATATTTTAAAAGATTCCAGCGGATCTTATTTTAATAAATTTTCAAAGAATTTAATAACAAGAATTCAGGGATTTCTTATGGTTTCAAAGATTTTCAAATATTTCAAGATATTTCCAAACATTGCAAAGAATTTTAAAGATTTTAGGGCATTCTTAAGAATTCGAAGAAAATTTCAATAGCTGTAAATTTTTTCAAGGGATTTCAAAAGATTTTTAACGTTTTGACATATTTTAGGTTATTTTAAAAGATTCTAAGGAGTTTTTAATAGATTTCAATAATTTGAAAGTATTTGAAAAAAATTTTAATATCTTTGGGTATTTTTAAAACGTCCAAGAAATTTTTAAGAGTTTCAAAAAATTTAAGAGAATTTTCAAGGATTTGAATGCTTTTGAGGGATTTAAACTTTTCATGGGGTTTTGAAGAGTTTCCTAGAATTTTGGAAAACATGAAACAATTTTATAGGACCCATAAGGTTTCAGGGCATTTTAAAAGATTCCAAGGGATTTTATTTTCATTCATTTTCAAAGAATTTATTAACAAGAATTGAGGGATTTTGTAGGGTTTCAAAGATTTAAAAAAATATTTCAAAGTATTTGCAAAGATTTCAAAGAATATGGAAGATTTTAGGATATTTTAAAAGATTCCAAGGAATTTTTAGTTGAATTCAATAATTTAAAGGGATTTCAAAGAATATTTAAGATTTTAGATTTTTGGAAAATTCCCAGACATTATCTGGAGCTTCAAAAGTTTCAAGATGCATGAAAAGATTTTAAATGATTTGTAATATCTTACGGTATTTTTATTATATTTCGATAATTTGAAGTGATTTTAAAGATTCAGGGAATTTTTAATATTCCAAGGTATTTTCAAGAACTTTAAAAAAATGTAAGGAATTTCAAAAATTTCAAAGGATTTAAAATATTTTAGGGAATTTTAAAATGTTCCAAGGAATTTTTAATCAATTTTCATAATTTGTAGGTATTGCAAAGTACGAGTTTGGGGTATTTTTGAAACACCTAAGGAATTTTAAAGATCTTAAAAAAGCTTCAAGAGATTTTAAAAGATTTCTAAGGAATCGAAATATATTAGGGTATTTGAAAATATATCAAGACGTTTTCATAAGATTAAAAAATTTTGAAAAATTTTTCAAAGATTTCAGTGATTCTAAGGGATATAAAGAAAAATTTCATGGAGTTTTGAAGAATTTACTAGAATTTCGGAAGATATGGAACAATTTTATAGGATCTATAAGGTTTAATAATATTTTAAAAGATTCCAAGACATTTTATAAGATTTCTCAGGATTCAGGGATTTTGTTGGAGGTCAAATATTTTTAAATGTTTCACGATATTTTTAAATATTTCAAAGAATTATTTAACCCTTTCAGGGGCAGTGGGACGTATACGTCCCTCTTGTTTTTTCGCAGTTTTTCAAGCATTTCTGATACATTTCACCTTTTTTAGTGCACAAGTATTTGATTTTAGACTCTTAAGGGTTCATGTACAGTAATTATCATGAAAAACTGTGTAAAATTGTTAATTAACAATTTGTTATAAATAATTGAAATCGAAAAAAATTTCTTTTTCGACTAAAATCGGCTGTTTATAAAGTACTAGTCCTATAGCTGTGACAAATTTTTTCCAGTTAGGTAACACGTAGAACTGTAAGATATATTTTTTGCATAATTTTCGGCAGACAAGTTTTTTTTTATTTCATTTTTTGAATTCATACAAAATTACGATTTTTGACGAATTTTCGGCATAAGTGCATGTAATGTACCGTATTTGTGATCGATTATCAAATCGTAAAATAAAAAAAATTTTGTTCGAGCCACTGATTGAGAATATAATGTCAAAATTGCAAAATTCAAAATGACGAATTCAAAATGGCGGTTATATTAGTGCAAATTCGCAAGAATCATGCAATAGCAAGAATTAGTTTAACAGAAAAATGTGCCCCTGAAAGGGTTAAAAGATTTTAGGATATTTTAGAAGGTATCAAGAAATTTCAAATTTATTAAAATAATTTGAAGTAATTTCGAAAAATTTTACAGATTTTAGGGTATTTTTAATATGCCAAGAAATTTTCAAGAGCTTTTAAAAATTGCAAAGGATTTGAAATATTTTAGGGAATTTTAAAATAATTTTAACAATTTGATGGGATTTCGAAGTATTTTAGGGTATTTTTAAAACATCTAAGGAATTTTCAAGAGCTTTAGATAGTTTCAACAGATTTTGAAAGATTTCAAAAGATTTCTAAGCAATTGCAATATTCTAGTGTATTTTAAAAGAATCCAAGGAAATTTGAAGAGACTACAATTTTTTAAAGATTTTCCCAGGATTTTAGTGATTCTAAGGGATTTGAAAAAAAATTCATGGGGTTTTTAAGAATTGACTAGATTTTTAGAAGATATGGAACAATTTTATGAGATCTATAAGGTTTTATGATATTTTAATAGATTCAAAGAAATTTTCTAAGATTTCTGAGGATTTTAATGATTGCAAAGGATTTTAGAAGCTCTCATGGTATTTTAATAAATTCTCCAGGATTTCAGGAAATATCAGATTTTATGCAATTCGAAAGCATTTATCCACAAGAATTCAGTGATTTCGTATGGTGTCAAAGACTTTTAAATATTTCACCGTATTTTCAAAGTTTTTAGACCATTTAAAAGATTATAGGATATTTTAAAATATTTCAAGAAATTTTCAATTGATTTCAATAATTTGAAGAGATTTCGAAGAATTACCAAATTTTCACGGTATTTTTAATAGACTTCGATCATTTGAAGTGATTCCAAACGATTTCAAAGATTTTAGGGCATTAAGCAAAATTCTAAGTAATTTTCAAGAGCTTCAAAAAGTTTCAAGAGATTCCGAAAGATCTCAATGAATTACAAAAATTTTAGAGAATTTTTAAAAATTCCATGTAATTTTCAAGAGATTTAAAAAAGTGTTCATGCGGCTGTAAAGAATTCGCTAAAGTTTCGGAATATGCATATTGAACGATTTTACAGAACCTATAAGGTTTTAATATATTTCAAAAGATTTTCAAAGATTTTATCAAATTATTTAAGGAAACATCATCAGATTTCATTTAATTTCGCGGGAATTGATAATATTTTGATAGATTTTAAAGCATTTATTCACAATTAGGAAGTGAGGCATTCCACAGGTTTTCAGAAATTTGAAGAGATTTTCAAATATTTTGTGCAATTCATTTGAATTCATGTGGAAGTCATACTGAGTTCTTATTAATTTATCCTAAATTCTTTTAAATTTCTTGGAATTCCCTTGCATTTTTGGAATTCACTTAAATTTGTCTAAATTCACTCAATCCTACTTAATTCAATGGATAAAAAAAATATTATTTAATTTATCCTGAAGTCTTTTAAACTAACCTTTAATTCATAGGCATTTTATCAGATTCTTTAAAATTCCCTCGAATTATTCGAACCAGTTTTCAGACTTACCGAATTCAAAGAATTTGTTCATATTTTTGAATTGTTCACTTGAATTCAAATTTCAAACTTCAAATTTACTAATTTTTATGAATTTCATCGATTTCTTCTGATTTATCTTAAATTCCTCTAAATTCAGTCCAATTTTACTGAAATCAATGGAATTTTTTGGATTTGTTCGATTTTTTCAAATTCATAGTAAAATTTAAATTTATCCTGATTTTTTCCAATTCTCCTGGATTTTTTATAAATTTCATCTAATTGTTTGAAAATTCTTTTAAATTCAAAAGAACGCTAGTCACCCTTTGTTACTTTTTTGGCTCAAATAGTTCACTTTTACACAGTTTTTAAATGAGCATAATAAATTAGAAATTATTTTATTTCATTGATAAGAGATTCAATATTTAAAATGTTACAAGATTAAAATGTTGGTCTTTAAATATTTATGGTCAGGGAAAAATCAGGAAATTTTAAAAACGAAGTTTTGCGGCCACCCTGTTTAATTAAATCTCCATTGTCGCTTCTTGTTTTTTATGTTCAGTTACAAATCAAACGCCTTCGTAATTTGCTTGGGTGTTAATTAGAATTTTTTAATTAATACATTTCGAGCTCGTATTTGTCATCTGAGTTTATTTTATGATGAATGTAATATCCCACCCAGTTCTCGCAGTCGCCTGGGGGCATTAGAAATGAGCAGAGTTTTATAGAATAATTCTGGAAATACCAAAGTTAACTGTGAGAATCGTGCTTTTTACTTCTCTCGACGACAGTTTTGAATTACTTTTTTTTCCAGTCACTCTCTGCACCTATAGGTGTTCTTGTTGACCCATTAATCTAAATGTCAAGTGGGAAATTCAACAATTTGGCTGTCCTGAACATTCGGGTACAAGTACGTGTATTTTATATTTAAAAGAGCTCGTTTTACAACTCTCTTGTTCACTCAAAAGTGCTTCCAAAAATATAGACCTCGGACTCAACACACTATTGACAATATTTGACTCTTTTTTTTAGCCATCACAATATTTTTCTATTTTTGCGAAAAAAATATACTAAAGACACTATTTTCTCACAATTGTCCGCTAATGTCAATATTTATTTATTTTTCCTTAAAAAAAAGATTTGAACTTGTTTTCTAATTTGCTAAAATAATATGTCCACCATCTCAACGAATCACAGCATATCGGAAAATTGTCTCAATCGCTGATTAGGGGCCGTGCATAAATTAAACAAAGTTTTTTTCTAAAACTTTAAACCATTTTTAAACTCCTATCTTACGTAATTTTTGAATTTTTGCGACCAAGTAGATGAATTTTCAACCAAAAGAAGATGAATTATAAAAAAAAATGTAATAGTTGATATTTTAGAAACAAGAATCCAACGACCAAATTTGGAAAAACACCATAAGATGCTCACATTGTAAATAGAAAAATAAAAAAAATTAAAAAAAAATTCTTTCTGAGCAAAAATAAAAAAGAGGAAAGTAAAATGAAATAAAAAAGACGAAAGAATTAAAAAAGAGAAGGAAGGCGATTTGGTTGGTTGCCTTCTCATTTTTCTTTCCTCTTTTTTATTTTTGTTCAGAAAGATTTTTTTTTTTAATTTTCTTTCTATTTACAATGTGAGCATCTTATGGTGGTTTTCCAAATTTGGTCGTTGGATTCTTGTTTTTATTTTAAGGAATTCTATACATTAACATGAGTATTGGACGTTGAATGGGATTTTGAATTTGATTTTAATCTAATTTAAAATTCTTAGATTTTGATATTTTAACCCAGAAAAGATTTTCATTTTAGATCAGACACAGTTGAATTAAACCAAAAAGAACGAATTTCCAACAAAATAGTTATATCCTCAACCAGAACAAGTTAATTTTTAAATTAACAGATGCATTTGATTAATTTTCGACCAAAAAAGATTTATTCTCAACTAAATACATGAATGTTTAACCAAATAATTGATTTTTCAACCAAGAATTTTTAGCCGAGAAGATTAATTTTATACCAAAACAGACGAATTTTCAACAAACTGCATAAATTTTCTACTAAATATCATAGTTTGAACGATGAATATGATGCTAGTCCAAATTTTGTTTAATTCTTAGTTTATATTTATTCTTTTTTTTCAATTTTTTAACTAAACAGTTGAATTTTTAAATTAAAAAAGACGAATTTTCCACAGAACAGTTAAATTTTCAACCCGAAAATATGAATTTCCAACAAAAAAGTTAATCTTTAACCAATCCGTTGAACTTTTAAAAAAATATTTAAATTGTCAGTTAAAAAAATAATTTTTAACCAAAAAGAAAACGAATTTTGAACTGTAGTTGTTGTCAATCTTCAACCAAAAAAATGAATTTTTAAGAAAGTAGTTCAACTTTCAATCAAGGAGTTGAATTTTCAAACTAAAAATATGAATTTTCGACAAAAAATGTAATAATTGATATTTCAAAAAAAAAAAAATGTAAATTTAAAATAAGAAATGGTTGTTCACTCAAAAACAACCAACAAAAACGAAGTTTCTACAAAATATTTGATTCCTGAACGAAAACAGAATTATTTTCAACCAAGCTGAATATTTAAACTGAAAAAGATCCATTTTTAACAAAAAATGGATTAGTTAAATTTTTTTTGTTTTAAACGAATTTTCTACAAAACAGTTTAATTTTGTACCAAATTGTTGAATTTCGAAGCCAAAATGTCGAATTTTCAACTCGAGAATATGAATTTTCAATTAAAAAGTTCATTTTTAACCAATCAGTTGAACGTTCAAGAAAATAGTTAAATTTTCAGTTAAAAAATTAATTTTTATTCAAAAAGAAAACGAACTTTTAACTAAAGTTGTGAATCTGCATTTAAGTGGCAGAACAAGAAAAAAAGGAATAGGAAAATAGAGGAATAGGGAAAAGACCGTGAAGCCTTCGATAAATAAATAGGAATTTCGATAATTAATACATAGACTAAAGAATAACATTTCAAATAAACATAGAAATCCATTTTTAACACTTTTAAACTATTAGGTTAAAAAACTGAAAATTTCGCTCAAAAGATAAACTCATATTTCCATTGCAGACTTTTTTATTTTTGTATGTACACTTGTGAATTCGCACTACACATAAATTTAAGATTTGAAAAATATTATCACAAAATTAATAACTAACATTTTTGTACAATGATGAAATCCTGGAATTATTGATATAATTAAAAAATTGGATGTAAAATTCTTTCCCTATTTCGGGAAAATTTTAAAAATGAGTTGTCTTGCTGAAATAACATTTTCTACTGAAACGTAATCTTTGTGTCTGACCATAAACGTCGGTCTCCACTTGTAAAAACCCTCGCTCAGTGAAACCAGAACGACTTAGCCAGGCACGTTCTGAATTTTTAGTAGAAAAAGTCTTGTTGGTGAGACAAAATGCCTCTTTTTGCAAATTATTTATATTTTCTTTTAGTTAGTTTCAACTGAAGTTACTGAAAAAAGAATTTTGATATGCCACGCCTTACAGTCATTCCCCTATCCCCCTTTTTCGAGAAATTTCCCCTTTTTCCTCTATTTTTAAGATATTTCCTTTATTTTGTTATACTTACATACTTTCTCAAGGCTTACTTAAAAAAATGCTTCTTTAAAAAAATGTGTTTACTTTAGGTTACTTAGCCCAATCCTTTTTTTTTGATTTTTTGAAAACCTTAAAGCGGAAAATTCTTTCTTGTGGTGAGAAAGTTATGCTGTATTTTTCCAGAGAAAAAAAATTTAGAGGTCGCTAAAGTTGTTTTTATGCACGATATTGGACCACACACTGTTAAATTTCTCCATTCGAATTAAACGCGAAACACCGAAACCTCGGTAGATTTTCGTAAATGGTTTTTTATTGTGATTAAAAATTAATAAGAGAAGAGGAGAGAAAGAAGAAGGGAAGGCATGTGAAGGTTGCCTTCATTTTCTTTCCTCTTCTTTTTTTTTTAAGGAACTGTCTTCCGTTATACAATTTTCCGTAAAACCAACCCCTTTTCCAGCTCATTTAGCGCTAACGTCACGGAAAATTCCGTGCTACTAGTTAGTGCCTTTTTTAATTTGAATGGAAAGATTCAAAAGTGTGTGGTCCAAATTTGATCGTCGGTTTCTTGATTTTTTTTTAAATTTCAGAGAATGTTTTTCTGGAATGGGTGTCTAAATGTTTAACATCCAGAGCATCAATTTCGTGATAAACCTGAGTTTGAAGGCTGAAATTTAGTTCTAAAAATTTGTTTTGAAATATGAAATTTGATGAAATACTTGTCACTAAATTAACAATAATTTCATGTGCCATAAGCTATGATTGAAATAATTAATTTAGTACATTACACATTTTTTAAATTAACATTATTTTTAAATTAATGGAATCGCTCAAATCTGGAAAACGTATTAAGGAATTAAATTTTTGGTAATAAACAATGCATATAAATAAATTTAAATACCTACAAGAATCGTACGATTCGTAATCGTTATCGTAATAGTTTTTCAATATAAAAATTTCAATATACTGAATAAAGTGTTTCAATAATTTTTACAGTTTTTTTTTATATGTACAAAATTCTTTGAAATTCCTTGAAATTTTGTGTATCTCTTAAAATCCCTTGAAAGCTTTGGAGATCTTAAAAACCTTGGAGATTTGATAAAATCCTTAAATCTTGTGATATTCCTTGAAATACCTTAGAATCCCTTCAAATCATTTTACATTGTACAAAATTCTTCGAAATCCCTAGAAATTTTGTATATCTCTTAAAGTCCGTTAGAATCCCTCTAAAACTCTTGAAATCTGTGGAGATCGTAAATATCTGTTTAAAAAAGTATAAATAATTTGATAGCCCTTAAATATAATTTGAATTGAACTTATTTTTTGAAGTTCTCTTTATATCATGTTTAAACCCCTAGAAATTATTAAAATCCCTTGATATCCTTTTAGATTTAATAAAATCCTTATATTTGGAAAAATTCTTCAAAATACCTTAAAATCCCTTTAAATCTTTGGACTCGCTAGAAATTCCTTGAAATTTGATTTAATTTGATTTTTTTAACAAACTTCACTAGAAATTGCTTGAAATATTTGGAAATCCAAGAAAATTCTTTGGAATCCCTTGACACATCTGAAAAAAGTAAAAAATCTTCTAAAATTCTTTGAATTGTTTCGAAATTCCTTGAAATCAGTAAAAATATTTGTAATCTCTTAAAAGCTGATGGAATCTTTTAAAATTAGTTTAAATATTTAGAAACCCCATACAATCCTTTTTAAAACCTTAAAATCCTTTTGAATCCCTAAAATCTCCTGATATGTTTGGAAATCTTTAAAATTTCCTGAAATTGTTATAAAATTTGACGAAATCGCTTGAAATACATGGAAATTTTCTGGAATTCAAATTAAATTAAACTTTTTCATTAAAATTCTCTTTAAAAAAAACTTTCAAATCGCTATAAACATTGAAATCCTTTTATGTAGTGAAATTCCTTGAAATTCATTGAAATCCCTTGAAATCTTTGACATTTCTATGAATCCCTCCAAAAATGTAATTAAATTTATATTCCAAAGTGCAATAGAAATATCTAGAATCTTGTGAAATCCCACAAAATTCTTGAAAATCCCTTGACATTTTTTAATTTCTTGAAAACCGATTAAATCTTTTTAAATTCGTTAAAGTATTTGGAAAGCCCTTAAAATCATATTAAGATCCTCCTCATATGTTTGGAAATCTTCAAAATGTCGTGAAATTTTCATGAAATCTGACGAAATTGCTTAAAATTTAACCAAAATCCTTATAACTTGTCGAAATCCTACGTTAAATAAATAAAAAAATCATACGCTTGTAGTTTCTCGATTTTTGTTTTGACTCTTTCAATATTTCAACATTCTTAAGTTCTATACTGATTTTCTTATAATTATTTCCTATAATAATTTTTCAAGAATCGCGAAAATTTTTAAGAAATTCATTGTAGGAAATCATTATAGACCTATACTGCATTTCCTGTAATATTTTTTTTGTAAAGGGGATTACAAGGTATTGTAAAAGATTGCATGGGATTGCTTTAAGTTCTTTCAAAATATTTTATGTTTTTAATGTTAAAAAATAAAAATCCAGGGACGGGAACACGTGCATCGCACGCTTGCTTTTTATTTACATGGTTTTTTTAGAGAAATTTAATTAATAATTTTCATTCAATTCATATCCAAGATATTTAAAATAACTTTTACTTAATTCAATGAATTTTTACGATTTCAAAGGATTTTAACGAATTTCTAGAGAACATTAGGGATTACATTAAATTTTTTTAAAAGGGATTTCTACAGATTTCAACAGTTTCAAGGAATATAAAGGAATTCGACGAATTTCAAAGGATTTCAAAGATTAGAAGTGATGTGAAAAGATTCTAAAGTATATCAAGAGGTTTCGTTTTAAAAACTGGTAGAACTTTTATGATTAAAAAGTTGTTGTTATGGATTTCTAAATAGTTTATTGTTATTATTATAGAAGAAAAATATTTAATTATACTTATAAGTATCACGATTTACTCATGGCTGAAAGAATTTTTAGAAGGGGGAATATTCTTGATTTTGAGAACGATTCATAACACAGCCACACAAAAAAAAACTTTGTTTCGGATCTGGAGGTCAAATCATGTTTATATATTATAGGAGGTCAGACCATGTTTCCTATATGTTTTTGGGGTGGCTGAATCCGAATCTGTAGTCTAAAAAACTCCAGCACGTCAGGGTTTTGATTTTCAAAGAAACTCGTGAAATTTATTCATCCGACGCGACGTGCTGGGGTTTTTTGGACCTCGGATTCGAATTCAGCGACCACAAAAACATATAGGAAACATGGTCTGACCTCCAGACCCACGAAAAGATTTTTTATGAGGTTTTTTGAGGTTATGTCAGAACCCTCACGTGCTGGGGTTCTTCGGACCTTGGATTCGGATTCAGTGACCCCAAAAACATATAGGAAACATGGTCTGTCCTCCAGACCCGAAAAAAGATTTTTTATGACGTTTTTTGAGGTTATGTCAGAACCCTGACGTGCTGGGGGTTTTTGGACCTCGGATTCGGATTCAGCGACCCCAAAAACCTATTATAAACATGGTCTGACCTCCAAATCCGAAACAAAGTTTTTTTTTGTGTGGCTGTGTAATGTACAAAAATTATTTATTCAATCAATTTTACATTTTCTCGGGCTTTCCTACATCGCATTAATGGATTTTCGAGAACCTAAAGTATATCCAATTAAAAAAATTCTTTAATGCAGCACCGCTTAAAAAATCTATCTAATTTTGATTTGTGAATTTTTAGGGTTTCGTAGCCCCTGGCAGAAACTCTTATAGATTTGGTCGGGTTTTGGTCCGTCCTTCGTACTTTTTTCGAAGTAGGGGAAGTGAGGGGAAATGGGGCAATAGGTGAGAGGCGGTGAGAGGAGAAGTAGGTGAAGTAGTGGAAATAAGGAGGTTATGAGAAGTGAGAGGAAATGAGGGAAGAGTTAGTGAGGGGAAATGAGGGGTAGAGGAGTAGAAGTAAGGAGAGGGACAGTAGTGGTAGCGATAGAAAATGGAGGCAGGAAAAGTGAGAGGAAATGAGGGAAGGAGATGTGAGAGAAAACTAGGGGAGGGCTAGTAGGGAAAGTAAGGGAAAATGAAGAGAGGTAAAGTAGGGGAATTATAAGAATGAGTGGAGGGTAAGTAGAGGAACTGGCGAAATGAGGGGTGGAGGATTAGGAGAAGTGAGGAGAGGGAAAGTAGTGGTATTAAGGGGAAATGAGGGTAGGAGATGTGAGGGTTAATTTGGGAAGTAACAGAAAATGAAGGGAGAAAAAGCGGGGGAATTCTAAAAATGAGTGGAGGGGAAGTAGTAGAAATGACGGGCGGAAAATCAGGGGCATGATGGGAAATGAGTAGAGGGGAAGTAGAGGAAATGGTGGGAAAATGAGGGAGGGGGCAGTAGGGTAAGTGAGGGGATGGGAATTAGGTGAAACATGGAAAATAATGGGAGGGGTAGTGAGGGGGAATGAGGGGGAAGAAACCAGGAGAAATAAGGATTTGGGAAGGGAAGTAGAGGACGGGAAGTGTCAGGAGGGAAACCGAGAAGAGGAGGATGTAGTTGATGAAGAAGTTTTGATAGGGGGGCGAAGGGCGAAGTGATGGGAAGAAAAGTATTAGAGGGGGAGTTTTGAACGACTTAATTAACGTCTTAATAGGCTATCATACCCTTTTGAGTATGCGCGCGGTATCTACTTCGACTAATTTTTTTATTCCCTGATTTAATTTCGATCGTAAATTAATTAAAGAATTATTTAACATCATTTAAAAACTATACAATTTCTTATAAAAAGGTTGTTTCTGCTTTTCTACACGTATAAATACATTTTTTATCTTTCCCCTAGTCTTCTCCTTTTTCGTGAAAAAATTCCCTTATTTTACCTTTTTTGAGCTCTTTTTGCGCTGTAATCCCTGTAATTAAAATACTTATTTTATGGGCCAGGGCATGTAATAGGGTAGAATGAAATAAATAAGGGGCTATTAGAAAATGTATAATGATAGCGGACATGATAATGATGTTTTATCTAACGAACACCTGCATTTGACATTCTATGCGCAATTATTGTGCATCCGTGCATAATCTGTGTATATCACCGGATCGGGGAAAACGTCGTTTCACGCTCCAGTGAAACTGAAACGTGTCACCTTCACTCAGGCATTTCAGCCTATAAAGTGTATTCTCTTCGTTATTCTAAATAGAGACCGACAGGAGGGTTTGAGGATTTTCAGCACGATTCGCGAAACGGGATAAGACCCACAAAGAGGGAAAATGAGGGAGTGAAACATTTAACTAGTCACCCATAAACCGACGATAAAGACCTTGCTAATTCAGGCGCTATAAGTTTCTTATTAGCAGACGAATTCTCAATATAAATGTTTCAGAGTTGCCTCTAAAAACGAAACGAGTTTCTGGTTATTTCTGGTTATCAAAAATTGTTACAAGTCATTAAAATGTAATACGTTCATATCTAAAAAAATGTTTAATTTAAAGAATGAATACTTAACTAAATTAAAAGCATAATTGAAAAATTATATTTGCTTCCCATTTTATAGTATATTACATCACAAGTATAAGTATGAAGCCCTGTCTGAACCTACGAGTGATGTACGATATTATATTCGAAATCAGCATTTCGTGAGCCTGTGGGGCCGTTTGAAAAGTGAGTCGTGATGTTTATAATATCTTTGATCGAGAAAACGTACGACAGACGTGGCAGTCATTTGCGTGGCTGTGATTGATTCGGTCCGAGCTGGAGTATTGTGTGTGTGTTTCAGCAGTAAAATAAGAGATAAAAATATGTGTTATTCAGTGGTAATTTTTGAAACCAGATCATTTACAGTATGGCGCCGTTCGGAACTAATTATCAGTCGCCAGCTGACAAGGTTCTGTAAAGGGCTATCTAACGCTCACTTTTCAGGGGATGCTATAGGCTCGTAACATGGCGATTTCGAATTAAAGTATTTAAAATTTAATTATTTGTAAATAATCAATTTATTAAAAAATGTTATTCACAATTATTGTGTTCTGAGCCTGTAAAGCCCCTGAAAAGTAAACGTTACAAAGCTTACAGAAATATTATTAGTTGCGAACGCCGCCACACTGAAATATTGAGAGTAATCTAATTTTTCTAGAGACTTATATATAATACTCTAGCTCGATCCGAACCATTTTTAAATTTCGCGCCATACGGGGTTACCAATTACAGTCGAGCAGATGAATGCCACGTCAGTCGTATGTCTTCACGACCAAAAATATTATAGACAACACAACTCACTTTTCAGAAGGCCCTACAGTATCATAAAATACTGATTTAGAATAAAATATCGTACATCACTCGGAGGAAAATTTACTGTTCATAATCCACTACAGACTACAATTCTTGACCGATTCTGAGGTTTTTTTCAAATGCTCAGTATTAAATCCTGTAGAACTACTGCAGGCACTATTTTTTATTTCAATCTATGGAATTTATTATTTAAACAAATAAAACCTCAGAATTGTACATTTTGCAAATATTTTTTTTTCTCCAAAGAAAAGATTTAAGAGAAGTCGCTATCAGGATTACTGCAGATACACTTCAGAAACATAAATATTTAGTTTCAGATTCAAGCCAATTGTTATAAACAATTTTATAAAACAATATTTTCATCAGGTGCTCAACCGCAACAAAAAAATTTATCTTGATTAAAAATCTCTAAATATCTCGTCGAAGTACTATTCAGAATTGAAAATAACCACTAGTTAACAATTACCATTATTATAAATATTCTGATCAACAAATTGTATTTTTTTCGAAGTATTGTTTTTCTCATTGAAAATTTTTTTAATTAATTCTAAATTATAATAAATATCTGAAGAAAAATGTTAAATATTTGTATTGTTAATAACAATATTATTAAAAAAATCAAAAAATTTAGCGTTTTCAATCGGAAAAAAATTATTTTTTCTGCTAAATCATGTTGCAGCTGTCTCAATGGTTATATTTCATCAAGAAAATGTGGGATCAACTCCCAATTCTTATTAATATTAACAATATCTAAAGTAAACATAGCATTTGAAAAATTGTTAATGTTGTTTCAAAATCGTCTTTTTTGGTTGAAAATTCAATTATTTTGATTAAAAATTCATACTTTCGATTTGAAAACTCAACTGTTTTGTTGAAAATTAGTCAGTTTGGCTTGAAAATTTCACAGTTTGGATGATTTTTTTTTATTGACTAAAAAACCTTCCTTGGTGGAACATTCAACTCTTCTGTCAAAAATTCCTTTTTTTTGGTTTAAAAATTAATCTGTTTTGGTTGATTATTTGATTAGTTTATTAAAATTTTTTGTTGAAGATTCATCTCTTTGGTTAAAAACTCCTCTTTTTTGGTAGAAAATTAATCTTCGTGGTTGAAAATTTAACCGTTTTGTTCAAAATTTGACCTGTAAGGTATTAGGATGTTTTAAAAGATTCCAAGTGTTTTTTGAAGGATTTTAATAGATTTTCGAGGATTTTAATGATTTTAAGGGGATTTAGAGACTATATGTATTTTAATAAATTTTCCAGGATATCAGGAAACATCATTAGATTTTATAGAATTTTAAGAGTCCTATTTATCCTAATCATTCTTATTTTCTAGATTATATATATTATTTAGATTTATTTCCAATTATTTGTAAATTAAAAAATAAGAGGGATATTGATTATTTTCCGCTTTTCAACTAATTTTATTTGTTGCAAATAACATTTGTATTGCCAGATAATAAGGTTATGCAATGAAAATGTTATGATTTTAAAGAATATTTGTAGTCTGGATTAACCTGTCAATCAAGTGCTTTGCATGTAAGAAGTACTTTTTATTATTAATATTTTCATTATAAGGTCGCCACCAAAATACGCTTCTTCTATCAATAAGAAAGAAAAATATCAATTTTAATCTTAAAGCCCTTTAAAAGCAAATAATTCCCAATAATTTAAAATTCAACATTTTCACAAAATGCAGGGACATTGTTATTGCACCCAACCGCTCAATTATGAATGTCAGGATTTTGAATTGTTATATTTTTAAAGCTTGCAATATTATATTGTTCCAATTAAAACCTTTAAAACTAAAAATGATTTGTTAAAATAATGATTAAAGGAAAAAAAGGAAAAAATCTGTTTAAACTTTTGATCGGTTTACATTAAAGCTTTCAAAGCTTCAAACATGAATTTAACCAAGTTTCAACCCAATCACTTTTAAACTGATTAAATCTTTAAACCCAATTAAATCTTAATATAAATCAAAACTTAAAACTATTAAGTTTGAAGCACTTACAGATCTAAAATTTCAAATTCAAAATATTGAGAACTATTTTTCCTTCCAGGCCTCGCACTCGCGCAACTGTTGCCACTTTTTGAAACTTTTTTTTTTAACGATACAACTACTTTGCTACTATTTAGAAAAAATTACACTAATGCAACTATTTTTTAACTTTGCCTTTAAACATATTTTTAAACTTTTTTGTTGATTGGCTACAATATCCCGCCATCTCAAAAATCGAAATTACAATATTTCAAGATTTTAAAGATTTTAAATGATTTCAATGGATTTAAAGATTTGAAAACATGTGGAGATATTTAAAAAAATTTTAATATTTTTTCAATTTTCCAATAGATTACAAAGGGTTTTCAAGTATTTTAACTGGTTTTAAGGAGTTTAAAGGGTTTAAAAGCTTATAGAGTATTTTAAAGGATTATAAGCGATTTTAGAGAATTTTAAAGATTTTAGCGTATTTTAAAAGATTTCGAGAACTTTCATTTGATTTCAGAGGATTTCAAAGTTTTTAAAATTTTAAGAGATATAACTAATTTTAAGGTAATTCACGGGTTCTCAAAGTGATTCAAGGAAATTGTGGGGATTTCACCAGACCTACGTGATTTTATAGAATCTCCAACGAGTTTAAGGGTTTTAAACATTTTAATGGATTTCAAAGGATTCGAAATGTTTTTGGAGATTTTCAAAAGGTATCAAAGAGATCAAAGGATTTTTATGGTTTCAGGGTATTTTAGAGAATTTCAAAGAATTTTTAGAGAACTTTAAGGAGTAAATCTAACGAAATTAAATTTTAACGTGATTTCTGAAGATTTCTAAGGATTTCACAAGACTTAATACATTTTTATCATTTTTAAGGATTTTAAATAATATAGTGTGAAGATTGATTCGAAGATTTGGAGGAATTATTACGGTTTTTATCAAATTTTCACACTGTTCTTGAAGGTAAAAGAAGTTTGACTAAAATCGATCCAAAATCGAGTTTTATAGGAAGTTTCTACATCATTTCAGTTTAAAATCTGAAATGATCTGAAATCCATATTCAAAGGATTTTTACAGTGAGACTGGAGGGGATAAAAACAATGTTTAAATTGCAGTTTTTTCATTTTGAAAAATTTATTTGGATTCTATTATATTCGAGTAACGACATCTGCTTGTCGTTTGAGATAAATTGTTGTTCCATAATTGTTCAAACATATAAGAAATATTATCAACAATATAATTGTTTAAATAATATTTTTTTTGGATGATTGAAAAACTTCCTAGAGATATGGTCAGGACGCATCTAACGATATCCTTAGATTATTTCTGGAACTATTAGTTTCTTCTAGCTATATGTCCGAATATTGGAATCTATATGCAAAGGCTTTTTTGTTATGTAGTGACATTGGAGAGGATAAAATTAGTGTTAAATTAATGAATTATTCTCTATGAGTGTTTTGTTAGATTTGAAAATAGTGTTATCTTTATTTAGTTTGTGTTTATTTAGTGTTAGTTGAAGTTATTGTACATTAAGCAATGAAAAACGTAATTTTTGTTTATAAAAATTGTATTTGTTTAGATAATTATTTTTTCGCGATGATTGAAAATACTCCTCGGGGTGTCTTATTGAAGTATCTACTAATGCGCTTGAAACTATTTTTAGACTGATACAAGAAGCTTCAACAAAAAATATGAAGAAGATAAAAAGTTTTCTAAGATGTGATGTCGGCGGAAAGTGTATTCCGGCACATTATTTGAAGCACATGACAGATAAATCAAACATTTTGAAGAATGTATATGTTAGGCTCCGAACCCGAAAACGCCCAATGGGCGTTTAAAACGCACGCACCTAGGAGTGGGCATTTCTAAATGCCCCGAACTAGGTGGGAGCGCTTTTAAGTGCACCGACCTAGGTGTGGGCATTCTCAAATGCACCCACCTAGGTGGGGAAAAGCTGAAACGTCCCGAACCCGTTCTAGTTGTCTTTAGATACAGAGAACGCGTTTTGGGGAATATACAAATTTCTTTTTGTGATAAAAAACTAGTATTTTTGTTGAGGCACATTCTAAACAACATGTCAACATTTGCTAAACATTTTTGATAAATATTAGGTACATAACTATTCATTATTTTTATTTTTTTTTAGATAACATTTCTTAAACAGATAGCGAATGTAATAATAGTAACATTATTCCAAATTACCAGAGAATATGAATTTTCAACAAAAAAGTTAATTTTCAACAAATAATTTGAATTTTCAACAAAATATTTGGATTTTCAGTTGAAAAAATTAATTTTTAACAAACAGGAAAACAAACTTTCAACTAAAGTTATGAATCTTCAACCAAAAAAATGAATTTTTCAGAAATTAGTTCCAGTTTGAACTAAAATTTTAAACCTAGAAAGATGAATTGTGAACAAAACGATAATAATTAATATTTAAAAAACAAAATGTTTTAATTTAAAGTAAAAAATAACTGCATTCAAACAACAGAAACGAATTTTCAACAAAATGATTGAATTCTCTACTAAAACATATTAATTTTCAATTGCAAGTTCTAGTGGCTTTTTTAAATGAAGAAACTTATTTTTGCAAAAAAAAATCCTTTTTTTAATAAAAAAACTAGTAATTTTGTTGAGGCACATTCTAAAGCACAGAATCCTGATCAAAGTCGAGGATGAAAAAAAAAAGCATCATATAATAGATAATTAATCTCAACATGTGATAAGGCGATAAACTCACTATTGCTATTGTTATGTGAAAATTCGCTTTACATTTTTAATGAATATTAAGTACATTACTATCAATTAGTTTTTTTAATTTAGATTTTTCAAGGTAGAAAAAAGTCTCTAAATGTATCAGTTATGTAATATTTGAATCTGTTTATTTTTACACGAACTGTTGATACATCAAAAATCTCCTACTATAACTTTCCTTAACCGATAGACAAATGTAACCCCCCCCCCTCCGCTCAGCCATCATCCCTTCTTATAGAATCGTATTTCGCCTACGAAAGATAATACTTAATATTTAAAAAACAATATGTCTTAATTAAAAGTCAAAAATAACTGCATTCAATCAACACAAACGAATTTTCAACAAAATGATTGAATTCTCTACTAAAACATATTAATTTTTAATTGCAATTTTCAGTTGCATCTTTAAATAAAGAAAAATATTTTTGCAAAAAAAATCCTTTTTGTAATAAAAATCTAGTGATTTTGTTGAGGCACATTCTGAAGCACAGAATTCTGATCAAAGTCAAGGATGAAAAAAAAACAAGCATCATATACTAGATTTATTCTAGAAAACTAAATTTACACTTAACATTCGTTTAGATACAGAGAACGCGTTTTGGGAGAAATAAGAATTCATTTTTGTGACAAAAAACTAGTCTTTTTATTGAGGCACATTCTAAAGTACAAAATCATCCTCCAAGTCAAGGATGAAAGAAAAAGACAGGTATAATATAAAAGACAACTAATATAAAAAAGCGATGAATACAATAAAATTATTATTATTCACTTTACAAAAATTGGTAATACATCACTAAACAACACCCATCCCATGAGAAAAAATTACTAAAAAGTAATAAAATATGTACAAATAATAGATTCACATTTTTAAAAAAAATCAGAAACAACGATCAATGTTCGCATTTTAACAATTATTTATATATAATATATATATATACATATATATATATATATATATATATATATAAATTTATATTTATATATTCAACGTATATTTATCCTCGTATTTATCATATTCTAAATCTCATGGATCGTTGTTTCTGAATTTAAAAAAAAATGTGAATCTATTATTTGTACATATTTTATTACTTTTTAGTAATTTTTTCTCGTGGGATGGGTGTTGTTTAGTGATGTATTACCAATTTTTGTAAAGTGAATAATAATAATTTTATTGTATCCATCGCTTTTTTATATTAGTTATCTTTTATATTATACCTGTCTTTTTCTTTCATCCTTGACTTGGAGGATGATTTTGTGCTTTAGAATGTGCCTCAATAAAAAGACTAGTTTTTTGTCACAAAAATGAATTCTTATTTCTCCCAAAACGCGTTCTCTGTATCTAAAGGAATGTTAAGTGTAAATTTAGTTTTCTAGAATAAATCTAGTATATGATGCTTGTTTTTTTTCATCCTTGACTTTGATCAGGATTCTGTGCTTTAGAATGTGCCTCAACAAAATTACTAGTTTTCTATTACAAAAAGGATTTTTTTTTTGCAAAAAATAGTTTCTTCATTTAAAAATGCCACTAGAACTTGCAATTGAAAATTAATATGTTTTAGTAGAGAATTCACTCATTTTGTTGAAAATTCGTTTCTGTTGGTTGAATGCAGTTATTTTTGACTTCAAATTAAAACATTTTGTTTTTTAAATATTAATTATTATCTTTTTGTTCACAATTCATCTTTCTAGGTTTAAAATTTTAGTCCAAACTGGAACTACTTTCTGAAAAATTCATTTTTTTTGTTGAAGATTCATAACTTTAGTTGAAAATTCGTTTTCTTGTTTGTTAAAAATTAATTTTTTCAACTGAAAATCTAAATATTTTGTTGAAAATTCAAATTATTTGTTGAAAATTAACTTTTTTGTTGAAAATTCATATTCTCTGGTAATTTGGAATAATATTACTATTATTACATTCGCTATCTGTTTAAGAAATGTTATCTAAAAAAAAATAAAAATAATGAATAGTTATGTACCTAATATTTATCAAAAATGTTTAGCAAATGTTGACATGTTGTTTAGAATGTGCGTCAACAAAAATACTAGTTTTTTATCACAAAAAGAAATTTGTATATTCCCTAAAACGCGTTCTCTGTATCTAAAGACAACTAGAACGGGTTCGGAACGTTTCAGTTTTTCCCCACCTAGGTGGGTGCATTTGAGAATGCCCACACCTACTATCGGCGAGAAAATTCGAGTCCTCTGGCTTTGACGTTAAAAAAGTAAGTGAAGAAAAAATGGTAGCTCAATGAATGAAGGATCATTTTAAAGGTCAAACTGTTGTACGTTAATGAGCCTAAAACGAATATTCCAGAAAAATTTCTATAGCTTACAGACCCGAAAATCTGTTAAAAAGTAGGGAAATTTGACAGCTTTTAAAGACAGTGAACTTTGGAACATAGTTTTTTATTGAAAAAATAATAGGAAAAATCTGAAAAAATTCATGGTGGTACCTTAAACATTTCTAAACAAACTGCCGTTGAAAAATTTGCAGAATATAACAAACTGTACGTTTTTTGTACATAAATATACAACTGTACTATTTTCAGTTCTAATGAAGATAATGAAGTGATTTAAATTAGTGGTAGTTAGTAGAACTATTTGTAATTATTTGCAATTCGAAAGAAGTATGTGCTTCTTTTTCTCTTCGTGCAAATTGCGATATTTGGAGACAGCTTTTTACACGGGAAAGCAAGTGTTAGAAACCAGCGGGGTGCCTTTTTTTCATGGGGTCGTCCTCGTCTTTCCTCAACATGTGCTTCCAAGTAAGACGAGGACGACCTCATGAAAAAAAGGCACCCCGCTGGTTTCTCACACTTGCTTTCCAGTATAAAAATCTGTCTTCAAATATCGCAATTTGCACGAAGAGAAAAAGAAGCACACATTTCTTTCAAATTGCAAATAATTACAAATAGTTCAACTAACTACCATTAATTTAAATCACTTCATTATCTTAATTAGAATTGAAGATAGTACAGTTGTATATTTATGTACAAAAAACGTACAATTTGTTATATTCTGCAAATTTTTCAACGGCAGTTTGTTTAGAAATGTTTAAGGTACCACCATGAATTTTTTCAGATTTTTCCTATTATTTTTTCAATAAAAAACTATGTTCCAAAGTTCACTGTCTTTAAAAGCTGTCAAATTTCCCTACTTTTTAACAGATTTTCGGGTCTGTAAGCTATAAAAATTTTTCTGGAATATTCGTTTTAGGCTCATTAACGTACAACAGTTTGACCTTTAAAATGATCTTTCATTCATTGAGCTACCATTTTTTCTTCACTGACTTCTTTAACGTCAAAGCCAGAGGACTCGAATTTTCTCGAATTTTTTTTTAGTAGGTCGGTGCACTTAAAAGCGCTCCCACCTAATTCGGGGCATTTAGAAATGCCCACTCCTAGGTGCGTGCGTTTTAAACGCCCATTGGGCGTTTTCGGGTTCGGAGCCTAACATATATAAAGCAGATTTATATGAATTTGAATGTGAAAATGCGACATCTAAACAAGAACGAGTTGTATGCAGATGCTGAAGAATTGCTTGATGCGATTATAAAATCATAGACCACACTGATGATAATGATGATTCTAATGATTCAAGTTTGGAAAATATGTATGATTTTTCTGGAAAAAGGAAACTCTATTCTGAGGCTGGCAGTATGAGTAAAAAAGAGGTAAGCTATCTAGTGTACATAGGTTAATATTACTATGCACTGAGAAAAATGGATTATACCCAGTAATAAAAAATATGTTACCGGATATAATCTTGGACTATTAACTATGGGACAGCGATCCAGATTATTAGAACTACAATCTATAGATATTAAGAAATAGATATTACAGAATAATATCTTGGATTATTAAACTTTGTAATCTGAGATAATAAAATCTATTATCTAAGATTCTAAAATCTAATATCCATATTGGAATCATGGTCCATTAGATAACCTCAAATATATATAATAATTTTTGAAAACGTATTTATAAACCTATACAAAAATTTGATAGATGAGCTTGGATGTAGAACTGGAAACAAATTTCAATTTTTTAAACACACAGTAAGCAGGAAAGTGGCTATCATAAGGCTACAAAAACGAAAGTAAAGGAGGCTCAGTTGCTGTACTTGTACCATTGGCAGTGATGTGTAATGAAAAGAAATATAAACTTACCCATTTGCTCAATCTAAATCACGTGTGATTTAGCACTAATAATCATTTTATAATTTAATTATTACTTGTTTCAATGCGAACGGATGCATATCGTATGACACGCGCCACGATGCGATGTACCATCTGAGACTACACAGACACCTGGATATTTAAAAATCTGAGATGTTACAAATTAATGCCTGAAGATTATAAGAATGTAACATCTAGAGATTATATTTGGTAACATCTTCATATATTAGAAAAATATTACAGATTATACGCGCTAATATACTTTTCTATAATGTGTATTATTCTTTAATTCTATATTATCCAGTTCGTATAATCCATTTTTCTCAGTGTGCGCAGTTCCTCAAATAAAAGAGACTTATGAAAATGTCAAACGCTTATTCGAAACAACGAATATCAATAATATTCCGTTAAAATTTGTTACGAATTTCAAGCTTCTCATGACAAAAGTCCAACAAACCGCAACAGCAATGTTTCCTTGTCCATATTGTTTTATTTCAAGAAGTGATACGAGAAGCAACAAAAATGATGAGAATCAGTTGAGTGATGCCCGTGCAAGTACATCTGATACCACACGAATAGAAAATCACATGAAATTGAAAACATATGGTGATCTGAGAAACGATTACGATCAATTTTGTCTCACAGGAAGAAGCAAAAAAGACAGTAAAGACTGTCATAGTACAATCTATCTTTTCAGTGAATCGAAAGATTCGCTGCAACAGAAATTAACCTCATCGAATAAACTTTAAACGAAACTGAGATAATTTCGTGTTTTTTATTTGTCTCGGACTAATTTTTCAGTGAAAAAGCGTCGTCTGCTATGTAGTTGACAGCAGTGTGAAGAACATAAGAGTATGAATGAATTTGGTCTGGAAATCAGGACGCCAGATTTGAGAAAAATATTGCACTTATTACAGATTCATTTTTTAAATAATTGCACTTATCGCGGACGAATAAAAATATATTTTTTGTGACTGAGAATAAAGCACTTGACACTAGTCGAAAAGTCGCCATATTCACTATGATCTTAACCATAGTTCACAAGTTGTGATGTAGGAATTTCCGTCCTGACATTTTAATTATGAAACCATTTTTTGAATGAAAATTTGAAATATACTTTTCATTGGCATTGCTTTTTAATTATTAATATTTAAACTTAACGTTATGCTGAAATAAATTGAACATGCTTATTCATCATATTAGAAATCTTGGTAATGCTTCAACCTCAAAATTAATTTGATTTCTATTTTTCTTTTGTTCGAAAACAAACGATGGTTGTTGCTGTGACAAGTTCTTTATTTTCATTCAGGAAAAATACATTTTAATTCGTCCGTGATAAGTATTATTATTTTTGAAATAATAATTAAGTAAGCAAAAAGTTGTTTTAAATCTGGTGTCCTGATTTATAGATCAAATTCACTTATACACTGTTGTTTTCCCATGGTTGCGCAGGACGTAGGAGACGACAGCTTTTATTCCATCGTAGGATAAACTTTCGTCAAATAGCATGTAAACTTTAACAGCGGAAAATTTTACATGCAACAAAATTTAACTTCAGTTTTTTCTGTGATTGAAACTCATTGAAAAAAACTACCATTTAGATTCGTTTGAAGGGAATGCATGTAGAAAGCTGCCGAAAGAAGTAGATAAGATTGAAGATCCGGAAATTTACAAAGATGTAGGATTCTTCAAGATACATGGCTGCTTTTAGAGCAATGAACAAGGTAGTGGATTGTTGTTTCACTTCTGGTAGATGTGGTCCTTCACTAAATACTCACATACATGAATTGAATAATGTTTTGAAAAGTATTGATAACGCTTCTACCACATTGAAAATGCATGTCATTCTCGCACATGGTGAAGAGAGTTTAAAATATATCGACTATAAGAATGGCCTAGAATTTTGGTCGGAGCAAAGTGGAGTTTTTGAAGTTCTGGTATGGTTATAAAATAAATTCCTCAAATGATGAATCTCATTTATCAAGTCCACTCAAAGCAGTGATTAAATTTTCATCACTGCATATCTAAGCACACCTCTTCAGAACCAAGTTTCGCTTAAAAGAGCAGGCTAAAGTTTGTACCCTAGAAATTATGTTTTGAGGATGCGTCCTGAGTATTTTTACCGAATAAGAAAACAATCGTTAGGCCCCCTTTAAAATAACTCGATATTAGTTGTTTTTTTTATCATTTTACGTGATTTTTTTCGAAAGGAACAAATAATAAGTTTTCTCTGATGAAAACTTCCAATTTTGCGTCCAAAAAAAATTCCCATGCGATTAATTTTGATTGACTTTCCCCTCCCTTTTAGATTTTTAAAAATGTGTAAAAGGCATCAGTTTTTTTTTAATTCTACGTTTTCGGTTCATTTTACGTAAAATTCTAAAGAGAAAAAAAAGTTTATAAATTTCTGAACAATTTGAAAACAATGAAGAATGTTCTAGCATAAATAGTTCCGAAGTTATGACATCTCAAAGATATTTTACAGTAAAAAAAACGTTCAATCTTTTTCTCTCTGAATAATATTTTGTACCCTATACGTCCTACATGAAAGTTTTATGGAAATTAATTGAAGCAGATTAAATTATCTTCAAAACTAAAAAAATTAATTGATTCTAGCTCTTACAGAACTTCAGTTATAATCTCTTATAACAGGCGGCTATTTGTAGAATTCTTTTTACAAGTTGAATAATCGAATTATTGTGACTGTTTAATTTTAGTACAACAACCCAATGAATTTCTTATTCACTAATGCCATGCAAAAACTAATTTATTGTATTAATACATCAAAAATATATGAAGTAATAATAAAGGATCTATAAGGATCTATCTTATCTATATATAACAATAAGGATCTATCATTTTCTCTAAATGATGATTTTTAAACCTTGGCCTCTGATGATTTTCTATTTCAAGCACAAGCGTTAAAGAAAATAGTGGAAAGTATAAGTGATGCAATACATACAAAATAAGTTTTAAATAAAAAATGCGATCTATAATCAAGTTCCACAAAAAGCAGCCTGCTATAAGAGACTATAACTGGTGTTTTCTAAGAGCTAGAATCAATTTCTTTTTTCAGTTTTAAAGATAATTTAATCTGCTCTAATGCATTTTCATACAACTTTTATGTAGGATGTATAAGGGACAAGATATTATTCAAAAAGAAAAAGATTTAACGTTTTTTTTACTGAAAAATCTCTTTCAGACGCCATAACTTCAGAACTATTAATTCTAGAACATTCTTCTTTTTTTTAATTGTTCGGAAATGTATGAACTTTTTTTCTAGAAGTTTCACGTAAAATGAACCAAAAACGTATAATTTAAACAAAACTGATGTCTTTTAGACATTTTTCACAATCTAAAAGGGAGAGGAAAGTCAATCAATATTAATCGCGTTGGAACTTTATTTGGACGCAAAATTTAAAGTTTTTATCAGAGAAAACTTTACTTATTATTTGTTTCTTTCGAAAAAATCACATAAATTGATCAAAAAACAACAAATATCGAGTTATTTTAAAAGGGGGTCTAACGATTTTTTTCAAATTCGGGAAAAATACTCAGGAGGCATCTCCAACACATAATTTCTAGGGTACAAAGTTTAGCCTGACCTTTTAAGTGAAACTTGATTCTGAGGAGGCGTGTAAGTACAATATTCTTAGGAATTATACATAAATATTAAAAAATTGTGAGAGACTAAAAAAATATCTAAAAACAAAGAAGAAAATCAAAAATTCAAAAAATTATCAAAAAAATTAAATGGGGCCATATAACCTCTACGTCCTCGTCATTGGTCCTGGGTTGAGCTGAAAGTGGTTTTTATTCATCATTTCCTATCGTTTGGACGTGTAGAATTTTGTCACTATGAGTAATCTCATTTTTCCATTATGGACAAAATGTTGATATCTCGCGAAAAGGATTAGCTGGGATTTTGATTCTTTCAGATTTTGAGCCTATGAATGATGTAGAAACTTCCTATGAAAGCCGATTTTTGATCGATTTTAGTCAAACTTCTTTCACCAAGGGAATTCGATAAATTTTTCTATATTTGAGGGATACATAGGATTTTAACATAAATTAAAAGATTCCATCAGATTATAAGGAATTTCTATAGATTTTGATGGATTTTTAATAAATGAAGAGTTTTTAGGTATTTCAGACGATTCCAGCGAATTTCAAAGATTTCAAGCGATTTCAAAGCTTTTCTGGCATTTTGAAAGATTTCAAAGAATTTAAATAAAGCATTAAAGATTTCAAGGGGCCTTGTAAGGTTTTGTGGCATTTTACGGGATTTCAGAGGATTTCAAAGATTTTACGGGATTTTACTGGATTTTTATGGATTGCCAAGGATTTCACAAGATTTAAGGAATTTTATTAGTTTCAGGGGATTTCGAAGGATTTCAGAACATTTTAAATTTGTTCGAAAATCCTATCCGGGATATCAATGAAATTCAACAGGTTTTAAGGGATTCCATCGGATTTCTAGAGAACTTTAGGGAATAAATGAAATTGATGAAAATTAAAGGGATTTAAGGGATTTCAAAAGAAATTATAAGCTTTTAAGAGATTTTCACGGATTTTGATCGATTTAAAAAATGTCAAGGGATTTACAAAGATTAACAAGTTTTCTATGAATTTCACAGGATCTCAACAGATTTCAGAAGTATATTAAAAGAGTCGAAAGGATTTCGCGCAATTTTGTGAGATATGTATATTAGGGTAATTAAAAAATAAATTTCGAGTCTGAATTAATAATGAACTAATTTTTCCATACAATAATTTTAAAAAGTTGTTTGAATAACATTTTATTTAAAATTTACTTGAAACTTACGCTTAGCTAAGGAGAAAGTTTTAATTTTCTTGTTAAATTGAAAATTAAATTTTGTGTAGCTATCCGCAAACCTGATTTTTGAAACCCATGTTTTAATCTCAAAATTCTCGATAAATTTTCTCGAAACTAGCTAGCTTTTTTACGTTAAACTTTTTTTACTCGTATTCTCAGGAGCATGTTTTTATTAATTTTATAAACTCAAAACTGAATTTTTTGTCGCAATCCGCAGCTGCGACTGTCTCAGTTTTTGGTTAGTGTCACTTTCAGATTATTAACTTCCACATTCATTTCCCCGAATTTGGATAACTTTTTTAATTAATCTTTTTTGACTCAATTCAGCACAACTTCCGCTCGGAAAGATACATTTTTTTAATTTTGGAATGGGATTTGGCTCCAATTTAGGATATATGATTGTTTGCTAGTGAAACAAATCCCACTAAATATTTTTCGAAAATTCGAAAAAACGACGGACTTGTGGGACTTTGAGTTTTTGGAAAACTTTTTTTTTACCCCATGTCTTTGGTTCTAATTGACCGATTTAACTGTTTGACATCCCAATTTACTTGTTATAAGATACACTTCAAAATCAATAAAAACAAAAATAAGCCATTCATTTTTCGAATTTGGAACCTTATTGAGGCGATCGTTGCCTTCTAGCATGAAAACAAATTTTCTAATGCATTTTTAACTACCCTACTGATCCCAGCAATTTTCATGTCAAAATGGGATTTGGCTCTAATTCAGGATATATGATTCTTTGATAGTAAACAAAAATCAAACTACATATATATTTTTGGAAAATTCGAAAAAATGACGGACTTATGGGACTTTGAGTTTTTGGGCAACTTTTTTCTTTAAATGTGACACCTTTAGTTCTAAATGATCGATTTAATTTTTTGACGTCTCAATTAATTTGTTCTAAGATACGGTTCAAAGTGAATAAATAAAAAATATTAAATTTCTTTTTTTTTTTGAAACCAAAAAATTTTCCAGTGCATTTTCGAACCACCCTGTACTGATCACGGCAATTTTTATATCGAATTGGGATTTAATTGCAATTCAGGATATATTGATAGCGAAAAAAAATTCCTCTGAATATTTTTCAAAAATTTGAAAAAATGTCGGACTTATGGGGTTTTGAGATTTTAGGCAACTTTTTTTTTAAATGCCAAATTTTTTGTTCTTATTGGCCTATTTAACTTTTCAACGTACAAATTTATTTATTATAAGATACACTGCAAAATAAATACAAACCAAAAATAAGCCAATTATTTTTTTGTATCATTACTGATCAACCTACTGATTCCGGCAATTTTCATGTCGAAATGGAATTTAGCTCGAATTCAGGATATATGAGTGTTTGATAGTGACAAAAATTCAACTTAATATTCCTCGAAAATTCCAAAAAAGAGAACGAATTTTCAAAAAATTACAGAAATATTTCACTAAATACTTTAAACAGCGGATGTGATCTTAGTCAAAATTTTATTGGATTAATTTTTAGTTTACATTTTTTTAGTTTCTGAAAATTTTGAAGTAAATAGTTGAGTTTTTAAAGTAAAAAAGTCAATTTTCAACAAAAGATGAAGTAGTTAGATTTCGAAAAAAAGACGGATTTATGGGACTTTGAGTTTTTGGGTAACTTCTTTTAAAAAATGCCACACATTTGGTTCTAAATTACCGATTTAAGTTTTTGACAACTCAGTTTATTTATTATAGGATACACTTTAAAGTTAATACATAAAAAACTATCAAATTTATTTTTTTCTGATTTGGAACCTATTTGAGGAGATCGTTGCTTTCCAGCACGAAAAAAAATCCTACTGATCACGGAAATTTTTATGTCGAAATGGGATTTGGCTGCAATTCAGGATATATAATTGTTCGATAGTGAAGAAAAATCACACTTAATATTTTTCGAAAATTGAAAAAAATAACGGACTTATGGGACTTTTAGTTTTTGGCCAACTTTTTTAAAAAAATGCCACACCTTTGGTTCAAAATGACCGATTTAATTTTTTGACGTCTCAATTTATTTGTTATAGGACACACTTTAAAGTTAATACATAAAAAACTATCAAATTTATTTTTTTCGGATTTGGAACCTATTTGAGTAGATCGTTGTCTTTCAGCACGAAAAAATTTTCCAATGCATTTTCGAACCACCCTACTGATCCCGGCAATTTTTATGTCGACATGGGATTTGGCTGCAATTCAGGATATATGATTGTTTGATAGTGAAAAAATCCCCCTACATATCTTTGGAAAATTCGAAAAAATTACGGACTTATGGGATTATGAGTTTCTGGGAAATTTTATTAAAAGATGTCATATCTTTGGTTCTAATTGACCGATTAAAAATGTTTACCTTTCTGTTTACTCGTTATAAGATACACTTTATAATAAATCAAAAATATGCCAATAGTTTTTTTCGGATTTTTGAACCTAATTGGGTGACCCTCTATAAAAAAACGATTATGAACCACCTTAGTGATCAGATGACGTAAACTCCATCTACTGCCACCCTTCATTTGTGTTCAGTAATGAGTGAAAAATCGAAGACTGTGTAATTAAAAGTGTTTTTGCTACTTTGTGTGGAAAACACTCACTTCACGTCAGACATTAATTCTACTCGAAGGTAATTAGAAAAAAAGAAAGTCTTTGAGAGACAAGTCAACATTGAAGGTACCGAGAAACTAAAACGAAGGCAATAAGACAGAAGTCTAGAGCCAAGAAGGTTGCTTACTGATGTCGTCTCTGTCTCTCCTCGTTTTATTTTCTTACTGTCTCATTCTGTCTGGTTTGGTTTCTTGGAGGGAATATTTATAACTCATTCCCAAATTCTACGTGTCCTTTTTGTAAATTGTGCAGGGCGTCTTGCGGCAAATGATGCAAGGGCATGAAAGAGTGAGAGAGAAATAGTCAGAAAGAGAGAGAGAGAGAGAGAGTCTCATTCATTCAGAATAAATTTATTTTTGGATATCACTAAACGAGCGCACTTTGCTGCTGCCAGGACTTTATTGCCAGACACAATTATTTTAGGTTCTCGTATTAAAATAAAAAAATAAATAAATACAAAAAAGTGATGACTTCTCCGAATTTTGGAAATTTTAGGAAGTCAGGAAATTTGAAACTGGTCAGGGAAAGTCAGGTTGAAAAGCCATTTTTTTGGTTGAAAATTTGTCTTTTTAGGTTGAAAATTCAACTATTTTTGTAGAAATTAGATCTTTTTGTTTAAAAATCATAACTGTTTGCTTGAAAATTAATCAGTTTGGTTGAGGATTCAAATTTAATATTTTGTTGAAAACTCAAATGCTTTTGGTTGAATTCAACTGTTTTTAGTTGAAATATCAACTATTACATTTTTCGTTGAGAATTCATCTTTTTTGGTTGAAAATTCTAGTACTTAGTTTAAAATGGAACTACTTTGTTAAAAATTATTTTTTTTTTTAGTGAAAATTTAACAATTAGGTTACAAATTTCTTCAACAATTCAAATATTTGGATGAAAATTCACATATTTTGTTGAAAATTAATCTTTTTTGGTAGAAAATTAAAATACGAGAAAGTCAGGAAAAGTCAGGAAATTTGAAACTGGTCAGGGAAAGTCAGGTAACGTCATGAAAAACCCGACAGAGACAGGGAATTTTCTATAAATTGAAGTTGAAGTTAATTTTATTATTTTGTTGAAAAGCCATTTTTTTGGTTGAAAAATTGTCTTTTTTAGGTTGAACATTCAACTATTTTTGTAGAAATTAGATATTTTTTGGTTAAAAATCACAACTTTTTGGTTGAAAATTAACCTGTTTTGGTTGAGGATTCAAATATTTTGTTGAAAAGTCAAATTCTTACGGTTGAATTCAACTGTTTTTAGCTGAAATATCAACTTTTACATTTTTCGTTGAGAATTCATATTTTTTGGTTGTAAATTCAACTGCTTAGTTTAAAATGGAACTACTTTCTTCAAAATTAATTTTTTTTACTGAAAATTTCACTATTAGGTTGAAAATTCCTTCAACAATTCAAATATTTGGATGAAAATTCACATATTTTGTTAAAAATTAATCTTTTTTCGTAGAAAATTAATCTTCTTGATTGAAAATTCATCTTTCTTGATTGAAAATTGAAATTCGTTTCAAAAGTTCTTCTTTTCCAGTTCTTAAAGTCAACTGTTTGCTAAAAATTCGAGTTTTTAGTTTGAAAATTTAACTATTTTGTTAAAAACTCGTCTATTTGGATAAAAAATTTATCGTACTTGAAAATTCATTTATGTAGGTTAAAATTCAGCTATTTGGTAAAAAAATTAATCTATTTTGTTGAAAGTTTAATTATTTTGTTAAAAATTCAACTGTTTTGTTAAAATCATCTTTTTTGGTTAAACATTTAACTGTTTTTTGAAAATTCGTCTTTTTGGATTGAAAATTCATTTTTTATGGTAAAAAATCCTTCTTTTTTGGTTGAAATATCATCTATTATATTTTTCGTTGAGATTTTTTTTTCGAGAATTCAACCATTTGTTGTCAAAAGTTGTTCATATATCTCCACAGGTTAAAAATTCAACTATTGGGTTGCCAATTAATTTTTTTTGCAGCTGATAATCAATCATTTTAGTTAAAAATTCTTTTTTTAACTTAAAATTGGACTATTTTATTTTTTGTGAAAAATTGATATTTTTTGATAGAAATTTAATCTTCCTGTCTGAAAATCCATCTGTTTGATTAAAAAATTCACTTTTTCATTAAAAATTTATTTTATTTGGTTGAAATGTAATTTGTTTACTGAAAATTTAAAGTTTCTATTTTTGGTTAAAAATTCATTTTTTTGGTTTAGCGCTCAACTATTTTGTTCAAAATTTAGCGTTTTTTTGTTAAAATTTATTTTTGTAACTAAAAAGTGAAGTATTCTACTTTTGGCTGAAAATTTACCTTTTTTTTTTGAAAATTCATATACTTTGTTGAAAATTTGTCTTTTTTTGTAGAAAATTAATTTTCTTTGTTGAAGATTTATCGTTTTAGTTGAAAATTACTTTCTTTGGTTGAAAATTTAACTATTTTATTGAAAACACTTTTTTTATATTTGAAAATTAATTTTATTAACTGAAAAATTGAATGAAACTTTTCTATAATTATTACCTTGTTTCAATTCCCCCACATTGATTTAGTTGATAAATATACATTTTAATTAAATAGTGGGACTAACAGATTCGATAAAATTCTAAACAAAAACATTGCTCATTTCAAAAAGTTTTACCAAAAATACCTCTTACTCTTTTATATTGTCTTTCATAATTCGCGAAAAAATTTAAAAATTCAATTTTTTGAAAAGGATTTTAAAAAAAATATTGGATAAAATAAATAAAGTGTGTTCTTTTTCATGAAATTCCACTTTATTTTCCCGGCTGAATCTTGAAAATATAGAAAGTGGATTTTATGTATTTTTGTATGAAAATTTTTTATACAAACGATATATATACGGTATTAAAGCAGAGTAAGTAGTATTTTTTGGTCGAACTGTTAAAAATGAGAAAACTTTTTTCTTAGAATTTCGTCAAATTTGTCGTTTTTTTGTAAAAAAAAATGCGAAACATCAAACAGGATAATTTCCTTATAGAAGCACAAATTTAACAAAATAAGGTCAAAAAATAAAAAAGTGGGGTTTTTGAGGAAATCGTCTTTAAATACTTTTTGAAAAATTGACGCTTTTTTGTTGATTTCAAGCCTTTTCAAAATTTTCCATCCGCTTCATAGTATTTTGCCTAATTTTTAAGATATTTTCAGAATTTTTTCCTTAGTTCCTACCCCAGGGTCGAACTTGATGCAAAAAAGTACCAAATTTAAAATTAATGATTGTACTTACCACATGATTTAAAAATATTCAAAACAATAATATTGGTATGAATATTACTAAAATTGATTAAAATATGCCAAATAATTTTTTTTATTTTTTGTAAGTATTTACACATTTTTGAAATTGAGCGACTTTCTGACCAAGTTTGCCTAATAATTTATAAAAATCCTATGGAGACTAATTTTTAAAATGAGCCGAAGAACTTAAAAAAAATGTTAATTATTTCCAGAGTTGTTCTACTTTTTCGAAAACATCGACGTTTTTTTAAAACATCTTTTAATAAAATTCACATTTTGCCTTCAACGTCGGTTTATTTGACGTAAAAATGTTACTACCTTTTGTGGTATAACGAGGCAAACATATTATTTTACCATCTGAAAATTTAAGCGAGGATATTTCATAAAAATATTCAGACTCCTTACTGTTTCAATTTTGTTTAAAGTTACTCTGAGGGATGAAAATTCTCTTTTTAAAAGAGAAACCTAGTTTCTAGTTTGCCAATTTATTCCGCAGTTCCCTGTAATGAGATTCGCAGATGTAAAGTTCAAGGAAATGTAATGAACATTCTAAAACAATGAAAAGTCTGAAATAGAGACAAGAAATAAAGAAGAGAAAAAGTTAAAAAAAAATGAGAATTCCAAGTTGGAAAAAATTCTTTGAAAACATATAAATCTATTCTATAACACCTTATTTCAAAATATAAACTTGTGATGCATTTTTAATGATTGAAAATATGATTAATTTTTCGCTTCCTGGTTGATATTGCATTACAATTATCTGCGGAAAATTCCTTCATAAGTTATCAATTTCCTTGAACTTAAAAATTCCTCTGCGTCATGACCATCCGATATTTTTCTTTTGACACGTTAACCGTAGCAGATGGACCCACATTCTCTCGACGTAATTTTATCGTTTTTTCCGAGAAAAAAATAAGCTTAAAAAAACAAAAACTTTTTGACTCTTTTTTGAGCGATGACCCTATTTCGCTACTATTTCGAAAAAATTATCCCTATTCGTTACTGTTTCTTATGAATTAACGAGGCTTCAACTATCAACCAAGAATTCTAAAAAAAATGTAATAGTTCATATTTTAACCAAGAAAAGATTTTTATTTTATATAAAAAACAGTCGAATTGTACAGATTAATTTTCAGCCAAACAGTTGCATTGTTAACCAAAAAGAGCAGATTTCTGCAAAACAGTTGAATTTTCTTCCGAAAAGATGAATTTTGAAAAAAAAAAGATTATTCTTCTACAAAAAAAAAGAATTATCAACAAAAAACATACATTTTCGAACCAAATAGATGAGTTTTTAAAAAAGAATATTAATTTTTTACCAATAAAGACGAATTTTCAACAAATTACGTAAATTTGTAACGAAATAGTTTGAACCAAATAGTTGAATTTTCAATTAGGAAGATTAATTTTCTGCCCAAAAAGACGAATTTTCAACAAATTGCATAAATTTTCAACTAAATAGTTTGAAAATTGGATGTGATGGTAGTCGAAATTTTATTTAATTAACGTTTAGTTCATAGTTTTTCGTTTCTAAACATTTTCAACTAAATAGTAAACCTTTCAACCCGAAAACATGAGTTTTTAAATAAAACGATGAATTAGCAACCAAAAAAGATTTTAATTCGAAATAAAAAACAGTTGAATTGAACCAAAGAAGGACAAATTTCCAACAAAATAGTTGAATCCTCAACCAAACTGATTAATTTTCAACTAAAAAGCTGCATTTTTCACCAAAAAGATAAGGTTTCTACAAAAAAGTTGAATTTTCAACCAAAAAGATGAATTTTGAAAAAAAGAAGATTTTTTACTATCTAAAAAAGTGAATTCTCAACCAAACACATACATTTTGAACCAAATAAATAAATTTTGTAACCAGGAATATTAATTTTTCCCCAAAATGATGAATTCTCAACAAAATACATACATTTTTAACCAAATAGTTGAATTTTCAAAAAAGAAGATTAATTTTTTTTACCAAAAAAGACGAATTTTCCATCAATTACATAAATTTTCAACTAGTTCGAACAGTGGATGTGATGGTAGTCCAGATTTTTTAAAATTAATTTTTGATTTATATTTTTTCGTTTCTAAACATTTTTAACCAAATAGTTAACTTTTCAACCCAACAATATGAGTTTTCAACTAAAACCATGAATCTTCAACCGAAAAAGATTTTAATTTGGAATCAAAAACAGTTGAATCGAACCAAAAAAGACTAATTTTCAACAAATGACATAAATCTTCAACTAAATAGTTTGAATAGTGAATACGATGTTAGTCCAAATTTCGTTAAATTACGACCAAATAGTTGAATTTTTAAATAAACTTTGAGTCTCCAATTAAAGAAGATTTTAATTTAAAATAAAAAACAGTTGAATCCAACAAAAAAAGAATATTTTTCACAATATAGTTGAAACCTCAACCTAAACAGATTATTTTTCAACCAAACAGTTGCATTTTCAACAAAAAATATGATGATTTTACAAGGCAGTTGAATTTTCAACCAAAAATATCAATTTTCAACACAGAAAATGAATTTTCTACC
>CAKNYM010050088.1:49761-100038 GCA_932195095.1 Andricus curvator
ATTTACTCAAGGTTCTATCGACCTTAAGGAACACATTCTCATCCAGACACTCGCGCTTCGCGCTCGATATTTGATTTGAAAATCATTTGAACCTTGCGTTCCACGCTCGGTTCTGTGCATTTGATTTTTCTATTTTCAATGCTGTTTTTTACGGATAAAACAAAAACTACGCGTCATATCAAAAAGTGAATGATAAGAAATTTGTAGATCTTTTTTGGGTGCACAATTTTGGTGGAATGATCTTTTCTCGTATCTTGCATAGTTTCACAGCAAAATGGAATTTTTGATTATTTTTTTGTGCGATCAAAATTTGAATTTTTTATTTTTCAAAAAATTCAAAAAGTTGTTATGAAAATATTATAGGGCGTTCAAAAAGCAACGTTTTTCTCCTCTTGACTTTTTTTCATATCGTGCGTTTTTCGGCTTAAAATGTACATTTTCGTTTGTTTTTTGGAATTTTGAAAATGCTATAACTCCAGTAATTTTTGTTTTATCACGAAAAGTCATTAGAATATTTTGTTCGTCATTTTGCGTACTACTAATAACCATACATAGAATTTTTAAATCTTCAAAAAAAGTGGTCTCAAAAATTTTCAAAATGTGCTCACTTTTTGAATTTTCATCCAAAATAGCTGGTTAACGAACTCGTTCTCTATTTTTCGGGCATAAAAAAGTGTGCCAAAGCTCAATCAAATCTGATCATTTTTTCGAAAGTTATCGTGGCTACAGACAGACAGACAGACAGACAGACTACAGACAGACAGACACCTTGGTAAAAACCGTTTTTTCTGGCTCAGGGGGTCTCAAAACGTGGAGATTTGATGAAAACCGACTATGTCAAATTTTACATAAAACCAATACCTTCTCATTAGAATGAGAATGTAAAAAAAAGAATTTTCCACCAAGCAGTTTAATTGTGTACCAAACACTTTATTTTTCTACCAAATTGTTGAATTTTCAAACAAAACAAAAAAACGAATTTTTTACAAAACAGTTGAATTTTCAACTCGAGAATATGAATTTTTATCAAAAAAGTTGATTTTCAACCAATCGATTATATTTACAAAAAATAAGTAGTTTTTCAACAAAATAAGTAAATTTTCAACAACAAAATTTTGGAACTAAAATTGTGAATCTTTAACCAAAAAATGAACTTTAAAGAAAGTAGTTCAACTTTCAACCTAGAAGTTGCATTTTTACCAACAAAATTTGCTGATTTTCAACGAAAAATGTAATAGTTGATATTAAAAAAAAGACGACGAATTTTCAACAAAATATTTCAATCCTCAACCAGGGGAGTTTAAGTTTTAGTCAAATAGTTACATTTTTAATCAACGAAATTTAGTCTACCATCAATATCGAATTTTCTGCAAAATTTTCAACCACTTAGTCAAATTCGCTACCAAAGTGTTGAATTTTCCAGCCGAAAATACGAATTTTTAACAAAAAAGTTTAATTTTCAACATAAAAGGTAATTTTCAAACGAAATAGATTAATTTGTAATGAAGCAGTTGCAGTTTTAACCAGTAAAGATGAAATTTCTACAGAAATAAGTAAATTCGCAACCAAATAGTTCAATTTTCAACCATAAATAATTTTTTAGTCAAGAATGAAAAAACATGCCAATAAAATTGTTGAACTTTCCAGCGAAAAAGGCGAATTTTCAACAAAATAATTCAATTTTAAACCAAATAATAAAACTTTTTCCCAAAAACGGTGAATTCTTGACTGAAACTTTAATAGTAGGCTTTTTAACCAAAAAGAATTAATTTTAAACCAAAAATAGTTAGATTTTCATATTGGGTTCTCTTAATTCAGAAAAAGAGTGCAATAGGGAAAAGACTGTGAAGCCTGCGATAAATAAATAGGAATTTTGATCATTTATAGACTAGAGAAATTTTTTTTAAATGAACGTTGAAGTACATTTTTAATACTTTTTTTAATTGCACACTTTTTCATTTCGGACCATAAACTTTTCAATTCACACTGCACATAATTTTAATACTTGCAAAATGTTATGACACTATTTTGACACAATTTTTTCAAAGTGACACTGTTCACACTACTTTTGATCTATAAAGTGACACCGAATTTTAATATAATTAAACGAATTTTAAAATTGGAAATGAACTTAAAATTGATCAAGTTATAAACTTTTTGAATACTATGGTCTAAAGTATATGGATGAGGTATAAAATGTTTAAATGAAAATCGATTTAAAGTAGATTGACATCACGTACGAGTTTGAAAGCTTCACTTTTTAAAGTGAATTTCAATTCATTTTGTCCGGAACAAATTTAAACGCGTAAAAGAGGCTCGAAGCGTCAAGTTACAAAGCGAATTTCGGTAAAGAGATTATCAGGAGTTTGGCGATACGATGAATCGGATAGAGGGCTTGAATTTTAATCGAAACGATCGTTTACCTATAGTGTTTACTCATTGCTTAAAATATTCCATAAATAAATAAATAATTCTCTGACGCAAAAACTAATTTATATTTGTGAAATAATTAACTCTTTGACCTACAATTTCATCTTTAATTTTAAAATCAAATGTCAAATTATCGACAACTGTAATTTGGTGATTGTTAATTCTCTTTTGTTAAAGCTCCTTCGGCTTTAACGAAATCATTCTCATTACGTACCTCGTGCTTCGCACTCGATTTTGTTCAGAATGCGAAATTTTCTACATTATATGTTCAACATTATTATATCAAATGTATATTACATTTATTTCTGTACGTCGGTCTGTGATTGCTTTTTTAGATATTGTAAAATAAAGTACAAATTGTGTTTATCATGATTACTTTAATATTTGCTCCTGATTTTTCTATAAATTCCATTTGTTTATGTTCAATGTTATTTTTGACGAATTGAACCGAAATATGCATCCTAGCGTAAAGTGGTTCTAAGAAAATTTGTAAATGTAATTTAGGCGAAAAATTTTACCAGATAAAATGTTATTGTAGCGTGTATCGTTTTTCCAAATAGTTAATTTTTAATTTATTTTGATAACAAAAATTTATAACAAATTTGTAGATCTTTTTGGGTTGAACAACTTTTGTCTATTCATCTTTTTTCGTACCTTGTGACGTTTTTCGAAAAAAAAATATTTTTATTGTTAACTTTATTTTTCACGATTGAAACAAAAATTACGCATCTTATCAAAAAATGACGAGGGAAAAATTTGTAGCTCTTTCCTGAGTGAACAACTTTTGTATATTAATTTTTTCATGGTTTGTGTCGTTTGTCCAAAAATTTAATTTATTTTATTCTTAAATCAGTTGTTCACAAATGAAACAAAACCTACGCGTCCCATCAAAAAGTGATTCATAAAAAATGTATAGATCTTTTTTGAGTGCACAATTTTTGTCTATTTATCTTTTTCCGTATCTTGTATAGTTTGACCGCAAAATGGAATGTTTGATTTTTCATTATTTTTTTGTGCGATAAAAATTTGAATTTTCGATTTTTCAAGAAAAATAAAAAAAGTCTTCTAACAGTATCGTAGGGTATTCAAAAAGAAACTTTTTTCTGTTCATGACTTTTTTTCATATCGTACGTTGTTTGGCTTAAAATGTTCATTTTCGTTTGTTTTTTGGAATTTTGTAAATGCTATAACTCCGGTAATTTTCCTTCTATCAGAAAAACTCATGAGAATATTTTGTTCGCCTTTTTGATTACTATTATTATCCGTCCATAGAATTTTCAAATATTAAAAAAAAGTGTTCTCAAAAATTTTCAACATATGCTCAATTTTTGAATTTTCATCCAAAATGGCTGGCTAACAAACTTGATCTTCATTTTAGGACACTTAAAGACAAGACCAAAGTCCAATCCAATACGTTAATTCTTTTGAAAGTTATCGTGCTAACAAACTAAAAATCTACAGACTAACAGACAGAGAAACAGACAGACAGACATTTTGTAAAAACCTGTTTTTTGGGTTCAGGGCGTCTCAAAACGTGGACATTTAACAAAAAGCCCCTTTTTTCAAGGAATTTCTTTTAATTCCTTTTAATTCTTTTCAATTCAAAAGTCTGCTATTAGGGAAAACCAGTACGAGGTGGATGGAAGCACTTTTGAAGTCATAATAGTGATAAGTGATGAACAATTAGAGAAAGTATTACATAACAAAATTACCTTAAAACCGAAACCTAAAATATCATCAATTCATTCAGCTCGTACCGAATGATACGTCTCTAAAAAACACGTAAAATATATTTTCTATTAAAATTAGAAGAATTAATCATAGGCCAGTTTTGAAGCCAAGGGTTTGACGAATCGAAGGAGCTAGTGAAAAAATATTTAAAGCAATTTAATTCCTTAAAATATGACGGAAAAAGTTTAAATCGCTATATCAAAAACAATTTTTTCATTCAAAAATAACAAGTAAGTGATAAGAAGGCAGATTATAAAACTTGTTTTGATTATTTCGTTACTTATAAAAAAATACTACAAAACGTTTGATTCAATACCCAGTCACTTTTTATTATTATTCAATTCTTACTGGTTTCCCATATATTTTTGGTTCCGAATTCATCTCTTTTGGTTAAAAATTCTACTATTTGGTTGAAAAGGTTATTATTTTCTTTCAAAATCATCTTTTTGGTCGAAAATTCAACTACTTGGTTAAAAATTCAATTATTTTGTTGAAAATTCGTCCCTTCTCTCAAAAGTTCAGATTTTTCGTTGTAAATGCAACTATTTGGTTGATAAATAATTTTTTTTTCTAAAGTTGACCTTTTTGGATAAAAATTCATCTTTGTAGGTTAAACATTAAACTGTTTTGTTGAAAATTCGTCTTCTTGGGTTGAAAATTCAACTATTTTTGTAGAAAGTTTGATTATTTGGTTAGAACTGAACTCTTTTGTTGAAAATTCATATTTAAAGTTAAAAAATCTTCTTTTTTCCTTTCTGAGTTGAAAATTCAAATCTTTTGTTGAAAATTTATCTTTTTGGTTCAAGAATTAATCTTTTCATAGAAATTTCATCTTTTCTGGTTGAAAATGCAACTATTTGATTGAAAATTATTCTTTTTTGTTTGGGATTCAACTATTTTGTCGAAACTTCGTCTATTTTGGTTGAATTCAACTGTCTTCTAAAAAAATTCTTCTTTTTGGCTTCAAGATTCAACTGTCTGGTTATAACTATTTTTTTTAAAATTGATCGTTTTTGGTTGAAAATTCCAGTATCTAATTGAAAATTCATATCATTTGTTGGAAATTCTTTCTTTTTCGGTTGCATTCAACTGTTTTTAATTAAAATCTCTTTTGGTTGAAATATCAACTACTACATTTTTTGTTCAGAATTCATCTTTTTTGGAATGAAAATTTAATTAATTGGTTGGCAGCTTATCTATTTCAGCTGAAATTTTAACTACTTCGCTAAATTTTTGTTTTTGTTGAATATTAATTATTTTAACAGTAAATGTAACTATTCTAGTTTAATATTCCATGATTTCAGTTAAAAATTGATCTCTTCGCATTAACATTAATTTTTTTAACTAAAAATTTAACTGTTCAATTTTTGGTTTAAAATGTATCATTTTTATTTGATAATTCATCTGTTTTGGTAGAAAATTATCTTCTTGGTTGAATATTAACTTTTATGATGAAAATTCATGTTTTCAAATTAAAACATTGTCTTTTTTCCTTCTTGGTTGAAAATTCAAGTATTTTGTCGAAACTTTGTCTATTTTTTTGAATTCAACTGCTTTGTTGAAATTTGTTTCTTTGGGATTGAAGATTAATTTATTTTTGGTAGAAAATTTAACTGTTTAAAAAAAATTCGTCTTTTTGGCTTCAAGATTTAACTATCTGGTTACAAATGCAATTGTTTGATCTATATAATTTTTTTTTTTTTTTGAAACTGCAACTATTTGGTTAAAAAATCATCTTTTCTGGTTGAAAATTCATATTTTCCGGTTTGAAAGTCAACCTATACATTAATTTTATTTCAAAGAATTTATTACCCTATTTTCGTAAAAAAAATCGCCCTATTTTCCCTGTTTTCAGAGCATTTTGGGCTGTAAAGTCTGGATTATTTTTTCACATCTTTGAAATTCTGAATATGAAAAAAGTTATTTTTTGAATCTTCAATATTATTAATATTATATATAATTTACATAATATATTATGATAATTATATACAATATCATATAATATAACATTGTTCGAGGTCTAGAAAATGATGACGAGGAATTTCCAATTTTGAGGGAAATTCCAGTCTTCCCACACTGGTATTTTTTTCTAGCTTTGACATCGATGCACATATGTTTGTTTTCCATCTTTTTGTCTATCTTCCGACCACAAGACGACATATATGTAACGCAGAGCGTAGGTTTCATTGATGATCGCATTTGCGACAGTGGGACGAAAATACACGTCCGGAAAAATCGTAAGCCAGTAGAATGACCCTCTCGACGCAAGGCAACGAGTTGTAGGATTCCCCAGAAAAACACGTTTCTACCCCTCCTAAGTCTTTCTAAAATCTTACTTGAATTACACCCTCTTTAACCTTATTTTTTTCGAAATTTTCAATTTTTTCAAAATTTAGTACCATAAAACGGGGCTAAACGGCGTGTGCGGGGTAAACCGGTTCATCCGAAACTTTATTCCTTAAAATTAATTAAGAGGCTGTACTTAAATTACGTAACGGATCATAGGCAAAGAAAATGGACAATAAAAGATGACTTTTTAACAAAATCCTTGAATTTTCAATAAGATAATTAAATTTTGAACAAAATAATTGAATTTTCAACTTAAAAAGATGAATACTCAATAAAAATGTGTAATAGTGTACTTTCAACCTATAGAGATGAAATTTCATTAAAAAAAATAAATAAATTTTGAAACCAAAAAGACGAATTTTCAACAAATAATGATTTTTCAGTAATGAAAGAAAGAAAGTTTCATCCAAATTATTGAACCTTCAAGCCAAAAAATAAATTTTCTGTACATAAATTGAATTTTTAACCAGAAAATATGAATTTCCAGCAAAAAAATTAATTTTCAACAAAATAGTTAAATTTTTAACTAAAGAGATATACCTTAACTAAAAAAAAAATAAGTTTTCAACCAAGTGATTCAACCTTTACCCACGCAATTGAATTTCCAATTAAAAAAGATCAATTTTCAACAAAACAGTTGAATTTTAAACCAAAAGAGATCAGATTTAAACAAAATTGTTGCATTTTCAACCATATAGTTGAGTTTTATCCAAGAAAGATGAAATCTCTACTAAAACATATTAATTTTTTGATCAAAAAGAAAACGTTTAAAAAAAGGGTTGAATGTTCAATCAAAAAAATAAATTTTTAACAATGTAGTTTAACTTTTACCCAAATAGTTGAATTTTCAATTTAAAAAGATTAGTCTTCAAAAAAATAGTTAAACTTTCAACCAAAGAGATGAATTTTCAACTAAAAATATAACTCTTCAAAAAAAAATGATTTCTTAACAAAGTGATTCAACCAAATTTTTCAAATGAAATAGTTGAATACTCAAGAAAAGAAGAATAATTTTTAACCAAAAGGTTGCATTTTCATAAAAAAAAGAAATTTCTACCAAAGCGGATGAATTTATAAATCAAAAAGATAAATTGAAAAAAGATAGTTGAATTTTCTCTTAAAAAAGACTATAGCTGGCTTTTCACGATCAAAATATGAATTTTTAACCAAGAAATAAGTTTCTACGAAAAAAAAATGAATTTCTAATCCAAAAAGACGAATTTTTACCCCAAAAGGATGACTTTTTGACAACATGGTTGAATTCTCTACCAAATAGTTGCATTTTTATCCGAAAAAGATAAAATTTCTCTTAAAACAGATGAATTTTTATTTAAAAAGAAAGAAAATTTAAAAAAAATAGTTGAATTTTCATCCGGAAAAGATTCCGGTTGACTTTTCAAGATCTAAATATAAATTTTTTAACCAAAAATAAGTTTCTATGAACAAAATTGAATTTTCCATCCAAAAAGACAAATTTTTCCAACCAAAAGGGATGAATTTTTAACGAAATAGTAGAATTCTCTACCAAATAGTTGAATTTTTATCCAAGAAAGATGAAGTTTGTACTAAAACAGATTAATTTTTAATAAAAACAGAACAATTTTTTTTTCAAGTTGAACTTTCATCCAGAAAAGCTTTCAGTTCATTTTAACAGCAAAATATGAATTTTAAACAAAAAGTAAATGTTCCACGAAGTAGCTGAAATTTCAACAAAACGGTTGAATTTTCAACCAAAAAGGATGACTTCTTAACAAAGTTGTTGAATTTTCAACCTAAGAGTTGCATTTTTATATAAAAAGGAAGCAATTTCTACTCAAATAGATGAATTTTTATCCAAAAAAGATTTCAGTTGTCTTTTCAACACCAAAATATGAATTTTAATCAAAAAGTAAATTGTCTACGAAACTATTTGAAGTTTTAACCCAAACAGACGAATTTTCATCAAAACAGTTGAATTTTCGAACAAAAAGGATGACTTTTTAACAAAATTATTGAATTTTCAAACCAATAATAAAATTTATGACTAAAAAGATAATCTTTAGAAGGAAGCAACTACAAAAAAAAGAAAGAAATATAAGTACAAAGCAAATCTTCATTTTCAAAAATCCCTAATTTTTCCCTGAACAATTTTTTATTTTCCCTGACCGTTATTATTTAAATCCAGAATCTTAAAAATTTAACATTTTTAACCTAGAATCTTTTATAAACGGAATAAAACAATTTCAAATCAAAATTGAAAAATATCAAATTTATTCTTATTGACACTTATTTAAAGTTACAGAAATTCCCTGATTTTACCAGATTTTTTTGGTTAAATCCCTCACAGAAAAAGCAAAATGTAATCTTTACAGCGATTTCAGAGTAATCTTCACCTGCAACAAAAATTAACTTCACGTGTTAATATTTACCCACCACATGGGAAATGTTTACCATGTCAACTCTATTAAATCATGTTTGAATCAAAATTCACTTCTGTTTTTTCTGTACTGACTTTTCCCTGAACAATAAAATTCCCTGACTTCTTTAAATTTGTTTTTGGCTTGGTGCATTTTTCACTCACCAGGTTACACAGAAAAAACATAAGTGAATTTTTGTTGCTCGTAATTTTCAAGTAGATAAAGTTAGATTTTTTCGCATCGAAACAAAACAAGATTTAATAGAGTTGACATGGTAACCATTTCCCATGTGTTGGGTAAATCTTAACATGTGAAGTTAATTTTTGTTGCAGGTAAAGATTACTCTGAAATCGGTGAAAAGATTACATTTCGTTTTTTCTGTGTTCTTTGACGTGCAAAGTTAAATTCATATTAAATTTCTGAACAATCACTGCGAGTTATTTGTTTTATTTGCAAATTTCTATAAATTATATACCTCACAGGTTGCGCGAATTGATAAATTTATGTATTGAGATGGGAGAAGTTCCAGATAACTGGAAAAAAGCGATGATATCTTACCGATATACAAAAGAAAGGGAGATATAAGCAACTGCAATAATTACAGAGGTATCAGCTTATTAAGTACCGTCAGTAAAATACATTCAAAAATATCGTAGGGTTATGAAAACAACAGAAGAAAAGATATGGAAAGTCCTAAGTGGATTTATGCCAGGAAGATCATGTACGGATCAAATATTTAGCTTAAGACACATCACAGAAAAAAGTTTGAGAGTTAGGAAAAAAGTTTTCTGTGCATTTGTTGACCCAGAAAAAGCGTTTGGCAAGGTGGATAGTAGTAAAGTTTGGGAAGTCCTTAAAGAGTACGGAGTCAATGGATGGCTCCTACAAGCACTAAAAACAATATGTGCTGGTAGCAAAGCGAGTGTAAGGGTTAATAGAAAATTGAGTGACTTGCTCGATATTATGCGAAGGCTATTTATTATATTCATGGACAAGTGTCTAAGAATGGCCCTCTTCGACGAATAAGGTGTGAATCTCGGGACGTGGGTTAGTGGGTTGAGGGTACGTGGGTTAGCGTTCGCTGATGATAAGGTTGTTATGGCAGAGTGAATCGAAGATTTGCAAAGAATGTTGAGCAAACTGAATACAAGCATGAAGATCACGGGCCTCAAAATTAACGTAAATAAAACAAAAATTATGGTGTTTGAAGGAAAGGGTGATAAAACAATGTAAAACATTGTCCTAAATGATGAGAGAATAGAACAAGTTGATCACTAATGACGGAAGGATAGATGGAGAGTTGGATAGGCTTATAAACGAGGGTAAGAAGGTTATTGGTAGAGCAGGGCCCATTATCAGAAGGCAAAATATATCAAGTAAAGCAGAAAGGGCAATACATGATTCTATATTCATACAGATATTTATCAGTACGGTATCGAGACCTAGACCTATCAAGAAAAGGATAAGAGTGAAATTAACGCGATTAACATGAAATTCCGGCGCAGGATGTGCGGCAAAACACTGATGGACAAAGTGGCTGATGAGAATAATCCTCAAAGAATGTGGTTGAGAGGAGACACTAGTTAACATATGTGAAAGAAATTCATTGAGATGGGCATGTTGAGAAAATGAAAGATGAGCGACTAGCGAAATAAGTGTATCAAGGTCAAGTTAATGGCAGTGTGCCCAGAGGCAGACCGCAGAAGGAATGGGTAGAATGTGTAAATGAGACCCTAATTCGGAGAGACATGAGGAGCCATAGAAACACAAGAGCTTGCTTGAGAAAATGCATGGACGTGAAGGAAGATAGAAAGGTATGCCAGGACGGAAAAGTGTGGCGACAAATAGTTTATAAGAAATGCATGAAGAAGAGTGTCAGTGGAGTGAATGATGCCTGAAACAAAAGACCAAGATAATGATGGGCCCGAGTGGGGAGCTTCACATGATGACTTTGTGAGGCACTTCTCCTGGGGTGATCGCTAGAGAGATTGATTAGCAACCTGGGTTGCAGCGTGTTGCGGAACAAACGTATTATGAGTCAGAAAAAAATTATTTTTACTTTTTTACTTTTACTTTATTTTCATTTTTTTGTAGTAGTAGTAGTTGTGTGCATATGCACGATAACTTTCGAAAAACTGATCAGATTGGATTGAGCTTTGGCACACTTTTTAAGGCCTGAAGGAAAAGACGAATTCGTTAATCAGCCATTTTTGACCAACGGTTCTGGTTTTATCCATCGAAAATGCTTTTAAAAAAATCAAACTTTTCATTTTCCAGGAAAACTATACGAGATAAGAAAAAAATGTCGAGAAGCAAAATTGTCCATCTAAAAAAGATGAAAAAATTTTCTGTGAAGTGCAATGGAAAATTACATTTAAAGTTGGTTTTGGATGCTTTGATCTTGTGGCCAGAGAAATTTGGTGGGTAAACGATGAACTTGAATTTATTTTTCTCTCTATGACGTAATAATATTTCTCTACAGCTGAAAAGAAATCCTTTTGCATCAAAAAAAAATCTGCCCGCTTCGCGGGCACATTCTCATGGCGCGCTTCCCGCGCGGCTCGCTTCGCTCGCAAGTTTAAGCGCGCCTAGGGCGCGCGACTGTTGGATCTCGCGCTTCGCGCTCGATCATATATTTATCTGGCGCTTCGCGCTCGATTATGTATTCACCTCGCGCTACGCGCTCGTGCGTATTTACATCGCGCTTTACGCTCGGCTCCTCTAGATTTTTGAACTTCGTGTTCGACTTCGATGAAAAGAAAAAGTTTGTTTGCAAATATTATAAAATTATCAAAACCTCTACATATTAAGTGATTGTTAAATTTGTTTTTATTTTAGACTGAAAAGGAACTTTATTTACTCAAGGTTCTATCGACCTTAAGGAACACATTCTCATCCAGACACTCGCGCTTCGCGCTCGATATTTTATTTGAAAATCATTTGAACCGTATGATAGAAACAAAAAAGTTTGAGCGCACTTACGGCGTGCGATTTGGTAAATACACAGAGCGCGCACTTTGTGCTTCGTGTTATATGTTCTTCATATACAAATTACTAAATTTGTATTTGATTTCAAATGAAAAATAATGATATAATTCAGGCGACAAATTTCATTAGTTAACATTTTATTTTAGCTTGTGCCGTTTATGAAAAAAGTTAATTTTTTCATTTTGAATATATTCTTACCACAAAAATTGATTACGGGTTTGTAATTCTTTTTTGAATGCACAATTTTTGTTCATTTATATGTTTTCGTACCTTGCATTGTTTTTTCAAAAATTTGATTTTTTTTACTGTCAATGTTATTTTCACGAATAAAACAAAAACCACGCATCCTATCGAAACATGAGTCACAATAAATTTGTACCTCTTCCTTGGATGAACAAATTTTGTTTCGGTCATTTTTTCGTAGCTGGTAATATTCGTCTGAAAATTTGATTTTTCTATTTTCAATGCCGTTTTTTACGAATAAAACAAAAACTACGCGTCACATCAAAAAGTGAATGATAAGAAATTTGTAGATCTTTTTTAGATGCACAATTTTGTTGAGATCATCTTTTCTGGTATCTTGCATAGTTTGACAGCAAAATGGCTTTTTTGATTTTTCATTAATTTTTTCTGCGATCAAAATTTGAATTTTTTATTTTTCAAAAAATTCAAAAAGTTTTAATGAAAATATTATAGGGTGTTCAGGAATCAACGTTTTTCTCCTCTTGACTTTTTTTCATATCGTGCGTTTTTCGGCTTAAAATGTTCATTTTCGTTTGTTTTTTGGATTTTTGAAAATGCTATAACTCCAGTAATTTTTTTTTTATCACGAAAAGTCATAAGAATATTTTGTTCCTCATTTTGCGTACTACTAATAACCGTACATAGAATTTTCAAATCTTCAAAAAAAGTGGTCTCAAAAATTTTCAAAATGTGCTCACTTTTTGGATTTTCATCCAAAATAGCTGGTTAACGAACTCGTTCTCTATTTTTCGGCCATAAAAAAGTGTGCCAAAGCTCAATCGAATCTGATCATTTTTTCGAAAGTTATCGTGGCTACAGACAGACAGACAGACAGACAGACTACAGACAGACAGACACCTTGGTAAAAACCGTTTTTTCTGGCTCAGGGGGTCTCAAAACGTGGAGATTTGATGAAAACCGACTATGTCAAATTTTACATAAAACCAATACCTTCTCATTAGAATGAGAATGTAATAATCCTCCTGTGGTAAAAAAGGATTACGTGTGCATCCCAGGTGCTTTTTATCTCTTTTGATACAAGCTTCTTTATTTCTCGTTGCTTTTAGCTCATTGTATACTATGATAGAACATTGGAAAATGATAATCTCTAAAGACCGCAAATACGAAAGACCGAATTTATCTTTCAAAGTCAAACAGAATTATAAATTGATTTAATACTGAAACGTGCCGATAAGGTATACATTTTAAAACCATTACTATACTAATCCACCCCAGCGAAACGGAACGACCCCTACATATGGAATATTGACGTGCGTGCTCTCTAAAAAATATTTGAATATATATGTAGTGTCCTCTTAATCTATGCAACCTTACGTAAAAAAGCAGTCTCAAAAATAAAAATAAACTTTTTTGGCAGCATCAATTATTGCATTACAGAGTTCTTTAAGAAGAAACTGAAACAAAGGCGAAGGAAATTAAAAAAATCATTCAAGTTCTTATTACTTTATATAATGTATGTAATTATGTATATAATTTTTGAAAAAAAGATGAATAGGAAATCGTTTTAGTACTATACCTAAACGGATTCTGGGACGCGGTTGTGTTCCGAGCTAAACGACAGTAAACCAGCGAGTGGTCATATACCGACAGACGATAATGTTTGGTGTCTATGCTAAAATACGACCAGCCGGTGAGGTAGATCCCTTCCTTACCGACATTAATCGGATACCTAGTAGGAACCTACATTACCGGTTAAGAAGGGATCTACCATACCGGCTGGCGACATCTTAATACGGACACCAACCATTATCGTATGTCGGTAAATGACAAGTCGCTGATTTCTTGACGTTTATCTCGGAACAGAACCCTAGGTATACTACTCGTTTAAAAAAAAAAATTTTAATTTTTTGACAAGTACTCATAGGACTTACGACTACCAAAATATGTAGAATACGTCCTGCCTCAGCAGGTATTTTTTAGGACAAAAGTACTAGAAAGGTCCTACGAAATTTTTCTTGAAATTTTTTTGGCACTAAATTCATGCAAAAAAAAAAAATTAAAAAATACTCCTGCCGTGGAAACCAATAGTTGGGACGAGAGTACTAGAAAATTTTCATTTTATTTATTTTTTAATTCTTACAAGTGCACATAGGATTTATGTCCCAAAAAATCGTGCTGGAGCAGGAAGAATTTTGAACTTTTATGTCCATACTCAGCAGTAAACTTTAATACTATTTAATCATGTGAAAGTAAATTAAGATTTGTAAAGATGACTAGTTACATGTACTGGGAGTTTTCCAGTAATTTTGACCCAAAAAAATTCTTCATCAGCAGAACGTACTTTAAATTTTGTCGGTACTTAAGAATTAATGTTCCATAAAATTTCAAAATTCGCCCTGTTTCAGCAGCATTTTTTGGGACATAATCTTAATGAAATAATATTTGTAAAAATTTCAAAAAACGTGATATAAGACTTTTCAAGACATTTTTCCCCAATAGAGTCCTTCATCAGTAGGGCGTATTTTCAACTTTTTTGGTACTTTAGTCCTATTTAAACAGTTGTTTATTGGGACATGAATCCTATGGATAATTGTAAAAAAATTTTGAAAAAATAAAAGGAACTTTTTTTGAAGCATTTATTGTACTGCGGAATCATTTATGAAGTACATTTTTTTAGATTTAATGGAAAAGAAAACATTTTTGACCTAATAAGTAATATATAACGTAGTTTTTAAATTATTTAGCTCTTAATGCATAGCTCACTCGAAATTTCGACAAAGAAGTTTCTAAAGAATTCTGAAAGGTTTCAAGAGAATCAAAAAATTTTCTTAAGATTCCTGGGAAAATGAAACAGTGATCTTTTCTTTTTAAAAATTAATTTAAAGAGATCAGAATATTTTTTTTAAATGTCAAAAGGTTTCCAAACTTGTCCAAAAATAATCTGGAAGGTTTTAAGGCATTTTACTTATTTCATTAAAAAGAGCATACAAACATTTTTTTAGCAACTTTAGGTATAAATTAACAAAATTGAATTTTTATTTATTTTGTCACAAATTATATTTCTTTGAAAAAATGTTTTTCTTACTTTTTCCCCCATCTATTAGGTATTTTCACTTCAACCACCAGCCAACTTCACTTCGTTGAGTGCTGAGGGGAAAACAATGGACCAAATACATGAGACAAGACTTTATTTACGTTATATCTTCGTAATAAATAATAATTATTGTCATTTTATTATTTCATTGAATAGTAGTTAAAAAATAGAAACTTTTTTTCAAATACATTTATATTGAAAAAATTAGTTTTTACGAAGATATTAACAAAATAAGGCAAAAATGGAGCAAATCCCATGCATTTGATCCATTGTTTTCCCCTCAGCAGTTAACGAAGTGAAGTTAGCTGACTATGAAGTGAAAATGCCTAATTTACTTTCATAAACTTCACCCAAAAAAAACTGGAAGCAAAAAATTTTTTTCCGTACGCAAAAAATTAAAAATTTGAGCATTTTCAATCGACTTGCCTAATGGTGAGAAATTTTTTTAAAATTTATTTGTAATAAAAGAAAGAAATTTTTTAGCGCAATTAAAAATCAATATAATTATGTTAAGATCCTTATCCCAAATCCTGGAATTCGTGTGGATTCATTTTGTGCAGATGTATTGTTTCTTGATTAGGAATTTTCGAAAATCGCTGTAGATATATTAATCCAGGCCTAATTATCTCGAGATTTAATTCTAATTTTTAATAATAATTAGAATAGTCAAATTCTTCTTCTCATAAAGAATCCAACAATATAAAAAACTCATTTTTGATAAAAATGCACTTGTACAGTTTCTTCGTCAGGACGGCAGTACTTTAGTGGGGCTTTGTTTTGGACCTTATTGCAGGGTGCACAGGTTTCCCCTTTTTTCTTGAAATTCCCCTTTTTCCCCTAATATCAAAAAACTTCTCCTTTTCCCCTTTTCTCTTTAAATATACGATATTTGAAAATACAATATTTGAATTACGCGGAAAATTCTCTGAAATTAGTAAGTGTACTCATTATTGAATAATAAATAAAGCAATTATAGCACTCAAATAAATTATTTATGAATAAATAAGGTACCAATAACATTACAAAATATACACTACTTTTTAAATAAGAATTAGAAAGTGAACACTTTATATGCCTACCTAATTAAAAAATGGAACATTCCAAATTCATCAACTGCAATGTTAAATGTTCTAACTTGAGGAATTTTTAATTTGAGTTTAAGAGCACTGAATAGTAGGGCGGAGTGAAAATGCTAAATCAAATCGTCGAATCTGAGGAGGAAAAAACTTGTGGGTTGGCATTCGATAAAAGAGAAAAAAAAATGTTAATCAGTAAAATTTAACGATTTCAAATTCAAAATATTTCCTATTGGTTCAAAAATTATGACGAATTTGTTATATTTATAGCTTTCACTAGTGAACAATAATAGAAAATTACGAAAAAATAAATTTTTTGCGCAGTAACAATTTTTTTGAAAATGTGCAAAAACATGTTTTTTTTATTTAGTCATATGCAAACATTTAAAAAAAGTTGAATATTTCGAATCTGAAATTCATTCAGCTTGAACCAAAGAAACATTTTATCATTTTGTTTTTTTCGAAAAAATACTTTTGTCGTGATTTAGGATTTTTGTGATTTCATATTTTTTGCGATTTTGGAACTTTATAAGTACCACGAAAAGAAATGTTTCCCATTAAAAAAAATAATAACATGTTTCTTTGGTTCAAGCTGAAGAAATTTCAGGTTCGAATCAATAAAAAAAAAAACATGTTTTTGTACATTTTCAAAAAATTTTAAATAAGGCAAAATTTGTTTTTCATTTAAAAAATTTTTTATAGTAAATTTAAAAAAGAGAACAGAAGATATTAACCGATTTCAAAAATTTTTTCTTTACTTATTTTGGATGTCGGATCACAAATTGTTATCCCTCAGCTCAAACGATTCGATTAATTTCAGCATTTTTAGTTCGCTCTACTGAAGAGTTATAGTTTTAAATTTACATTGAAAGTAATAATTATAGTAGGTTTTAAGGGTTAGTTTGAAGAAAATTCTGTAAAAAATGGAAGTGTAAGCAAGTCAATTTTTTAAGGCCAGCAGGCAAAAAAATAAACGTTTATCACTAGTAAGGAGGAAATGTCAAATTTTGGAAAGAAATATTTATGAGAACGATGTTAAACATTTCAAAATTGCGTATTTAACTAATTTTATTTTTTTTCTCAGACTTTTTTATATCACTGAATGCATTTTCAACGACCTAAGTATATCCAATTTTCAAAAATAAATTCTTTACTGGCAGAGATCATCGAAAAATCATTGAAAATTATTTAAAAATATATAATTTCTTATAAAAAGATTGTTAGTTTTTTTCGACAGACAAAAATAAATGTTTTATCTTTTCCCTATTTCCCCCTTTTTCGTGAGAAAATCACCCTATTTCCCCTTTTTTGAGCTCCCTTTGCGCTATGATCCGTATTATTCGGATTTCATGGATGATTTCTCTAGAACTAAATATTTCTTTGATATTAGGCATTTTCACTTTATAGTCAGCTAACTTCACTTCATTATCTGCTGAGGGGAAAACAATCGATCAAATGCATGGGATTCCCTCTATTTTTGCCCTATTTTGTTAATATCTTCGTAAAAACTAATTTTTTCTATATAAGTGTATTTGAAAAATAGTTTTTATTTTTTAAGAACTATTTAATGAAATAATAAAATGTTAATAATTATTATTCACCATGAAGATATTACAAAAATAAATTTTTTCCCATGCATTTGGTCCATTGTTTTCCCCTCAGCACTCAACGAAGTGAAGTTAGCTTATGGTTGAAGTGAAAATACCTAATTAGAATTTATCCAAAAACTGTCAACAATTCCTGTTAAATAGTCTCTTCTATTAGCAACGTTCTTTGTTTGCAGAAAAGATGATCTTCCCCCAAGAGGACCCTCTGATGAATGCACTAGTTAAGAAACTCTATAACCCACTTAAACAATTATTATCAATACCAAAATCAAAGGATCATCCGTCTTTCCTCGACCCTGCCCTCAAACCGGAAACACTCAAGACCGAATTTTCGGTCAATCGACCGGACTTTGACCGGGACATCTCTGGTTCCGCAGAGTCATTTTCCTTTCCGTGCATCGGGGACATGCGTCATTCCCTACGACACTGGTCGTGCGGGGGTGCAGCCTCCCGGTACGATTCAGTTTGGGGGAAGGTTTTCAGGGGAAATTCAGCACAGCATCCGACAGAGAAGCTGAATTTCCACCAGATATAGAAAAGCCAACAGGAGAGAGAAAGAGGAAAAAATGATAAAGATGAAAAAAAGAAAAGTCCTGGGGTAAGAGTGGGACAGTCCGGAATTGAGGCTGGGGTACCTGGGTTGAAGAGAAAAAAAAATTCCAAGAGCACCCTGTGTTGCGGAGGAAAAGGACCCCATGGGGAGGTGGAGGCGGTGGAGGCGGCGAAGAAGGAGGCGGTGGAACCGACGTGGATAGTCGCTCGTCGCCGCCACCTCAGTTGCTCCACAGTTTCCGGACTCTGCGGACTAACAGGTTAGTGAGACCCTCGCCGATTAGCGGTTTTCTCATTTTTTTATCATCTCGCCTCAAAATCGTGTTTTAAATTTATTTTTAAAATCATCTCCGATTTTCCAAGAATGGGTTTTTAGGGGTTGAAATTTCAATTTCCAATTCCAACCCCTCGGCGGGCCGCGATTCAGAGTCTCGCGCGCCACGAGTCGATGAATCGGCCGCTCGTTCATTCACGAACACGAAACCTACCTCATTTCCCCTCTGATCTTCTAACTCTCTCTCTCCCTTCCTCTCTCTCTTTCCTATTTTGCTATCTCTCTCCCACCCTCCTTTTGTTATCACCACGCTCTGCCACACCGTAAATCAAAACCAGTGATTACTTCTCGCCTCGATAGTGTTTTCAAAGTGCGAACCTTCTGGATGCAAGGTTTGATCGGTGATTGTGGAAAAAATCGGCTTGAGGATCAAATGTGTGTTCAGGGTGGCTACTGGACCAGGAAACCGGGAAATAATAGTGAATTTATTTTTTGACCGGGAATTTTGCTAATTTTTGGAAGAAAAATCTATCTAATCACTTGAAATATCACAAATTTCGTATCACATGACTAAAAATTAAAATTATTCAACTTAAAAGGATTTATGTATAAAAAAAATTTCAATTTTTCAATTTTAGTTTTAAAGGAAAGGAAAGAAATTTTGGTACTTAATTTTTTTTCGAACTGGAAAAGGATCTTTTTGGTTTTTTATTTTTTTATTGCGTTGAAGGCCGAAAAGGCAATTTTTTGTATTCCATTTTTTCTGAATTTTAAGACGACATTTTTAGATTTTTAACATTTTTATCGAGTTGGAAAGGAGTAAATTTTGGTTTTAAATTTATTATGAATTGGAAGAGGGACATTTTGAGTTAAAGGGGAAACTTTTTATTTTCAATATTTTTTTTGGAATTGGATGAGTGTAATTATTTATTTTTCAAATTGTTATAGATTTGTATCGATTTGGAAGGGAGACAATTTTGGTTTTAATTTTTTCTGAATTGGAAAAGGGAAATTTTTTATTTTTAAGGTTTTTATAGAGTTGAAAGGGACGAAATTTTGGTTATTTTTTTCTGAATTGAAAGAGGTCCTTTTCACTTTTTATCATTCTTATTGAATTGTAGGGGAAACTTTTTATTCTAAATCTTTTTTCTCAATTGAGGGAGGGTAATTTAAAAAAAAAATTTTATTGAGTTAGAAGGAATGAAATTGTAGTTATTTTTTCTGACCGGGAATTTTGCAAATTTTGGAAGAAAAATCTATCCAATCCCTTGAAATATCACAAATTTCGTATCACATGCCTAAAAATTAAAATTATTCAACCTGAAAGGATTGATGTACAAAAAAAATTTAAATTTTCATTTTAAAGGAAAGGGAAAAAATTTTGGTACTTAATTTTTTTCCGTACAGGAAGAGGATCTTTTTTGTTTTTTATTTTTTTATTGAGTTGAAAGCCGAAAAATTTGGTATTTTTGACATTTTTTTTAGTTTAATTCTTAATATTTTTATTAAGCTTACGCGCAGAATTTTTTATATTCCTTTTTGTTTAATTTTAAGACAAAATTTGTTCATTTTTACCATTTTTATCGAGTTGGAAAGGAGGAAATTTTGGTTTAAAATTTTTTTGTGAATTGAAAGAGGGAAATTTTTTAAATTTTGAGATTTTCATACAGTTGGCAGGGACGAAATTTTGGTTATTTTTTTCTGAATTCTTGTCTTGAAGGGGGGACATTTTTATTTCCAATCTTTTTTCTGAATTGTAGGAGGGTAATTTTTTAAATATTTTTATAGAGTTTGTAAGGACAATATTTTGGTTATTTTTTATCTAAATTTGCAAAGGCCATTTTTGCTTTGTAGCATTTTTATTAATTTGAAGGGGGAGACTTTTTATTTTCAATCTTTTTTCTAAATTATAGAATCGTAATTTATTCTTTCTAAGATTTGTATAGAGTTAGAAGGGCGGAAATTTTGATTTTAATTCTTCCTGAATTGGAACAGGGAAATTTTTATTTTTAAGATTTTTATAGAGTTCGAAGGGAGAAAATTGTGTTTTTTTTCGAAATTGGAAGAGGCCATTTTTTCTTTTAAAAATTGTTATTGAGTTTAGGGAAGAATTATTTATTTTTAAGATTTTTATAGATTTATATCGAGTTGGAAGGGAGGAATTTTTTGTTTCAATTTTTCCTGAATTGGAAGAGGGAAATTTTTTATTATTAAGATTTTTATAGAGTTGAAAGGGACGAAATTTTGGTTATTTTTTTCTGAACTGAAAGAGGTCCTTTTTCTCTTTTTATCATTTTTATTGAATTCTCAACATTTTTATTAAGCTTAAGGGGAGAATTTTCATTTTTCATTTTTTCTGAATTTCAAGAGGAAAATTTTTTATTTTGAACATTTGTATCGAGTTGGAAGGGAGAAAATTTTAGTTTTCATTTTTTTGTGAATTGGAACAGAGAAACTTTTTTATTTTTGAGATTTTTATATACTTGGAAGGGACGAAATTTTTTTTTTATTCTTGTGTTAAAGGGGGAACTTCTTATTTTCAATATTTTTTTCTGAATTGGAGGAGGGTAATTTTTTATTTCTAAGATTTTTATAGAGTTAGAATGGACGAAATTTTGGTTATTTTTTCTGTATTCTTGAGGTAAAGGGGGGAAATTTTTATTTTCAATTTTTTTTCTGAATTGGTTGAGGCTAATTTTTTTTTAGGTTTTTACAGATATTGCAAGGAAAAATTTTGGTTATTTTTTATATAAATTGAAAAAGGCCATTTTTTGCAGCATTTTTATGTTTATTTTATTTTTTTTTAGCATTTTTTTCAATCTTTTTCCTGATATGGAACAGGGCAATTTTTTTTTCCAAGATTTTTATAGAGTTGAAATGAACGAAATTTTGATTATTTTTTTTCTGAATTGGATGAGGCCATTTTAACATTTTTTGAGTGGACGGGGGACAAATTTGGTATTTTTAAAATTCAAATGAAAGGAGGGAACTTCTTGTTTTCATTTTTTTTTTAAATAGAAGAGGGAAATTTTTTAATTTTAAGATTTTTATAAAGTTGGAAGGGAAGAAATTTCGATTTTCAATTTTGTCTGATAAGGAATCAGTTTTAGTTTAAATCATTGAATATGATAGTTATATTTTTCAATCAAAATTCTTTGAATTGTTCAATTTATAAAAGTGAAAAAAATTTTATTTTGCAGTTTAATTTCATATAATTCAAAATTGTTCAGTTTAAAAGAGTTGGAAGCTTTCATTTTATAGGTGTAAATTATTATTGAGCATTTCAATTAAAAATTTCTGAATGAACATTTTTTTAAACTTCAATTTTAAAAGTTTAAGATTCAAAAAAGTTCCACTTTCAGCGCTTAAATTTTTTTGTTTAGTTTTGTGTACTTCAAATAAAAAAAAGTTCGGTTTCAAGAGTTCGAATTTGTTAATTTCAATGACTGTGAAAAATTTTTGTTAACCGGAAAAAACCGGGAAATGACTGGAAATTTTTTTCCTGGATTGAAATGGCCACCGTCGGATTTTTTATCATTTTTTTAGAGAGATTAATGTGAGGATTCGAGAAGTTTGATATGTTAGGATCAAAATGAAATTTATTTAGGACCTTCTCTAAACAGAATCAATTTTTTATTGATCTTTTTGGATAAATATGTCACATTGTTATCGAACCGTATATAACAAATATAAATAAATTTATTGAAATTTCTTGGAACGAATAAATTTTCGGAAGGATTATTTTTTGTTGGTTTTTCAATGTTTAAACCTCTAACACAGAATGGCGTCATGGGGCGCCACATGTCTTATCCGATATAAATCAAGGAATATGTATTTTCAGTCTGAAAGAAATTTGAATAAAGGAATACAGATTCAATATAAATTTTGTTTAAATACTCTGACAGAAAAATTTCGCTTGAATCAGGAAGAAAAATCAATTTTAATACATATTTTTAAAGTTTAATTTTTTTTCATCCCATGTTAATTGTTTCTATAAACGGTCTTCAAAGGTACCTTCATTTTTTATATATATATAAGATTTTTTTATTTCAATATTATTTATTTAAATTAAATATTTTAGTTTTTAAAAAGCTTTTTAATTTGGTTGATTAATAATTTTTAATGAAAAATATTTTCAAAGGATTTGAAAGCTTTCATGTAACCCTTTGAACTGTAATTATTTTCAGGATTAATTTTATAGTTTAAATTCTGTTTAAACTCCTCTTCGCTGAATTTTTAATTAGTCTCTTTATTTGAAGGGATTCCAATTAAAATCGACTATTTTGTCAATTTAATAAATTTCAAACCGTCTCCATTGCCGATCTCATTAATTTCGAAATACATAAATTTTCAGTTAGAATTCCTTTTAAATTTGAAGAATTTGGGATTCGATCTATCGAAACACAAAATTTATTTCCACCTATTTCAAATTGATAGCTTTTAATTCCTTTCAGATGGGTTTAAATCCTAAAAGTTAGAGCTAAACGATAATTCAATTTCCCTTATTGAAAAATGGGAAGAATTGAAATACAATGAACTAGATTTCTTATCGTTGAAATTTATTAAAAATCGATAATTTCAATTGAGATTAGATAGATATGAACGTGGAAAATTAGATTAAAAAAATAGTCAAATTTTCTTTACTTAAAATCGTTAAAGGATTTAGACAAGGAACCTGCTTTCTTATAATTGAAATTGATTAAAAATCGATTCTCTTCTAAATGAGTTTAGCTCGGTTGCTCCCACTTGAGAAATAATTTTTACCTCGATGTAGAGCATAAAAATAGATGTTCTAATAGGATGAAGGAACTTTCATTATTTTTAAATTCACATTATTATTATCACAGTCAAGAATTCAAATCAATTGAAAAAAAAAACAATTTTAATTTAAAAAATGCCATTGATTTTCGAAAAATAGGAATGGATTTAGAGGAATTTGTGGTAAACGAGAAGAATTCGATCAAATTCATAAAAATTCAAGGTGAATGGAAAAAAAATTCAAATGAATTGAAAACAATTTAAAAATATAAAAGATTTTTGTGTAATTCAGTAACTTTGAAGTGAACTGAGAAAAATTTAAGGGAATTCGAAAGAATTTGACGAAATGCCTAAGAATTCCAGGTGAGGTTAATAAATTTTAAAAACTTCCAAAAATTCAAAAAAATCCAGTAAATTGAGTAAAATTGACTGAATTTAGTAGCATTCAAAAGAATAAAAAAATCAAGAGAATGAAAAATAATTTAAAAGAATTCAGGGTGAAATCCAAAAAATAATTTCAAATCTCTTCATATATTTGAAACCCTAATAATTTCTAACAAAAAAGTGACTAATGGCCACAAAGCAATTCAAAAGAATTCAAATGAATTGAAAAAATGTTTTAAAATGGAAAAAATCCAATTATATCAGTAAAATTTGAGTGAATTCAGAGGAAATTAAGGGAAACGAGAAGAATTCGATGAAATTCATCAAAAAAGTCAAACTAAATTACAAGACAATCAAGTTAATTTGAAACAATTCAAAAATATGAAAAAATTCATTGAATTGAGTAAAATTGAGTGCGTTTAGAAGAACTGAAAAGGATTCAAAAGAATTCAGGATAAATCAATAAAAATTCAGGACAAATGAATTTAATGAATGAATCCAAATGAATTGCAAAAAATATTGAAAAATCTCTTGAAATCTTTGAAATCCTACGAAATTCCTTACTTCTTGTGCATAAATTCTTTGCAATCCATTAAAATATTAAAATCCCTTAAATTTATTAAAACCCGTGGAAATCCCTTCAAATGGTTTAAATCTCTTGAAAATGTCTTGGAATCTTTTAAAATACCCTAAAATATTTGAAAGTCTTTAAAATCCCTTCAAGCTATTGAAATAAATGAAAAATTCCTGGGTATCTTTTAAAATTTCCTAAAATTTTTCAAATTCTTTGATATCTTTTGAAATCTCTTCAAACTTTTTAAATCTCTTGAAAAAGTCTGGAAATCTTTTAAAATACTCTAAAATATTTCAAATCTCTTAAAATCTTTTGAAATCCCTTTAGATTTTTTAAAGCTCTTGAAAGAGTGAAGGAATTTGAAAAAATACCCTAAAATATTTCAAATCCTTTGATCATTTTATCAATTGATCCTCAGAACCAATTAGGTAAAACTTTTAAAAAATCAAAAAAATCTATTGAATTAAGTAGAATTGAGTAATTTGAGAAGAATTCAAGTGAATTAAACCAACTCAAAAGAATTCCAAAGAATATAAAAGAATTCAGGATAAATTAATAAGAATTCAGGGTGAATTGCAAAAAATAATAAAAAATCTTTTTAAATCTTTGAAACCCTATGAAATAACTCACTTCTCTTGAATAAATTCTTAAGATTCACTAAAATATTATAAAACCCGTGAAATTCTATGATGATATTTCCTGAAATCTTGAAAAATGTAGTAAAATACATTGAGAGCTTTGAAATCCCTTAAAATCATTGAAATGTTCAGAAATCTTATAAAATTTTGTGAAATCTTCAAAAATATCCCCAAAACTTATAGAATCGTTATCTTCCGAAATTCTAGAAAATTCTTTATCCTAAAATATTTCAAGTGTTTTGAAATCCCTTCAAATTAATAAAAAAAAATACTCAGAATCTTTTTAAATTCCCTAAAATATTTAAAATCCTTTGAAATCCTACAAAATACCTCACTTTTCGTGAATAAATTTTTTAAAATCCACTAAAATATTATGAAACCCAGTGGAATTCTATAATGATATTTCCTGAAATCCTGGAAAATGTAGTAAATTTTTTTAAATATCTTAAAACCTTATAGATCCTGTAAAATCGTTCGTTATCTTCCGAGATTCTAGAAAATTCTTTATCCTAAAATATTTCAAGCGTTTTGAAATCCCTAAAAATTGATTAAAATAATAAAACAATATCTTGGAATCTATTAAAATTTCCTGAAATATTTAAAATCCTTTGAAATCCTACGAAATAACTCACTTCTTGTGAATAAATTCTTTAAAATCCACTGAAATATTATCAAAATCCCGTGAAATTCTATGATGATGTTTCCTGAAATCCTCTAAAATGTAGTAAAATACATTGAGAGCTTTGAAATACCTTAAAATCATTGAAATGTTCAGAAATCTTATAAAATCTTGTGAAATCTTTAAAAATATCTACAAACCTTATAGAATCGTTATCTTCCGAAATTCTAGAAAATTCTTTATCCTAAAATGTTTCAAGTGTTTTGAAATCCCTTTAAATTAATAAAAATAATTTTAAAATTCCTCGGAATCTTTTAAAATTCCCTAAAATATTTAAAATCCTTTGAAATCCTACAAAATACCTCACTTTCCGTGAATAACATTTTTTTAAATCCACTTAAATATTATAAAATCCCGTGAAATTCTATGATTTTATTTCCTGCAATCCTGGAAAACGTAGTAAAATACATTGAGGGCTTTGAAATCTTTTGAAATCATTGAAATGCTCGGAAATCTTATAAAATCCTGTGAAATCTTGAAATATCTTAAAACCTTATAGAAATTTTTTTTCATCACCCTTGGAATCTTTTAAAATTTTCTAAATTATTTTTAATTAAAAACTTTTGAAAATGCCTTAGAAGTTTTAGAAATATCCTAAAATCTTAAAAATCCCTTCAAATTATTTAAATCTATTCAAAATTTCTCGGAATCTTTATAAATGCACTGAAATATTTCAAAATAATTCAAGACAATATAGAAATAAGTAAAGACCTGAATTGAATAGTAATTAACCCTTGAGTTAATTTATTGAAAGAAAAGTGACTAATGTGATTTTTTCATTTTAAAAAGTGACTAAAAAGAAAATTTGAGAAAAAAGTGACTAATAGTGACGGCGTGGCAGCCCTGATTTTTTTACAGTTACTTCTTAGGGACCGTACTTAAATTACGTAACAGCTCAGGGGGGGGGGTCGAGACATTTTGTTACGATTTTTTACAGTAGGGGGGAGGGGGCCTTCACTCATGTACGTAATTTTTGCAAGATCGCAAAAACTTTCTCCTGAAGATTATCTTTTCAGCTATAAATTTGATTATTTCAACTGTTTTGTTAAAAATTCATCTTTTTGGGTTAAAAATTCAACTCTTTTCATATAATATTAACCTTTTGTTTAAAATTCATATTTTGTTGCTGATAAGTCAACTGAAATCTTTTTTAGATGAAAAATATTTTTTCTGAAAATTTGTCTTTTCAATTTAAAAGTTCATCTTTTTTTAGTAGAAATATTGCATCTTTCTTGGACAAAAATGAAACTGTTTCGTTGAAAATTCAACTATTTCCTAGAAAATTTACTTTTTGTTTAAAATTTGTATTCTTCTGTCGAAAAGTCTATAGAAATCCTTTTGGATGAAAATTCAACTCTTTTTTTGAAAATTTGTCTTTTTGATTTAAAGACTCACCTGTTTTAGTAGAATTTTCATTTTTCTTGGAAAATGCAGCTGTTTGGTTGAAAATTTAACAATTTTGTTAAAAAGTCATACTTTCTGGTTACAAATTCTACCATTTAGTTTACAATTCTTATTTTGGTGTTGGAAAGTGAACTGGAATCTTCTTTGGATGAAAATTTAACTATTTTTTTGAAGTTTTTTTTTAATTCATCTGTTTTTAAAGAAACATTTCATCTTTCTTGAATAAAAATGCAACTGTTCGGTTGAAAATTCAACTCTTTTTTGAAAATTTGTTTTTCTGATTTCAAAATTCACCTCCTTTAGCAGAAATTACATCTTTCTTGGATAAAAATACAACTCTTTGGTTGAAAATTCAACAATTTTGTTGAAAAGTCATACTTGTTGGTTAAAAATTCTGCTCTTTTGTTGACAATTTTACTATTTTGTAGAAAATTTACTTTTTGGTTATATTTAATATTTTGGTGTTGAAAAGAGAACTGAAATCTTTTGTGGATGAAAATTTAACTATTTTTTTGAAAATTTGTTTTTTTTTTTAATTAAAAATTCATCTGTTTTAAGAGAAATTTCATCTTTCTTGGATAAAAATTCAACTATTTGGTAGAGAATTCAACTATTTCGTTAAAAATTCATCCCTTTTGGTTGAAAAATTCGTCTTTTTGGATGAAAAATTCAATTTTGTTCGTAGAAACTTATTTTTTGTTAAAAAATCTATATTTTGATCTTGAAAAGTCAACTGGAATCTTTTCTGGATGAAAATTCAACTATTTCTTTACAATTCGTTCTCTTTTCAAATAAAAATTCATCTGTTATAAGAGAAATTTAGGCTTTTTTTTTATAAAAATGCAACTATTGTGTCGAGAATTCAACAATTTTCTTAAAAAGGCATCCTTTTTTAGTAAAAATTCGTCTTTTTGGATTGAAGATTCCATTTTTTTCTTAGAAACTTATTTCTTGGTTACAAATTTATATTTTGATCGTGAAAAGTCAACTAAAATCTTTTTCAACAGAAAATTCAACTATTTTTTCTTCCTCTTTTTTTTTAATTTATCTTTTTGATTTATAAATTCACCCGCTTTGGTAGAAATTTCTTTTTTTTTTTAAATGAAAATGCAACTTTTTTGTCAAAAATGATTCTTCTTTGCTTGAGTATTCAACTATTTTATTTGAAGGATTTGGTTGAATCACTTTGTTGAGAAATCATTTCTTTTAAGAGATATTTTTAGTTGAAAATTCATCTCTTTGGTTGAAATTTTAACTATTTTGTTGAAAATTAATCTTTTTCAATTGAAAATTCAACTACTTGGGTAGAAGTTAAACTAACTTGTTAAAATTTTTGTTTGTTTGATTGAAGGCTTATGTCTTTGGTTAAAAATTTAATTGTTTATTGGAAAAGTCTTTTTTTTCTGTTTAAAATTAATTTTTTAACTGAAAATGTAACTTTTCAATTTTTCTAAGATTGATCTTTTTTAGTTAAAAGTTCTCCTTTTTTGGTGGAAAAAAATAATTTTCTTAGTTTAAAATTTCATTTTTGTTGGGTAAAAATCCATCAGTTTCATGCAAAAATAATTTTTTGCTGAAGTCATATTTTTGGTTTGTAAATTCAATTTTTGTAGAGAAAATTTGTCTTTTGGCTTGAAGGTTCAACAATTTAGGTAAAATTTTCTTTCTTTAGTGCAAAATCTTTATTCGTTGAAAATTCGTCTTTTTGATTTTAAAAAACTTTTTTTTTGTATAAATTTCATGTTTTTTGATTGAAATATAAACTATGACACTTTTTGATGGGAATTTACATTTTTGTTTAAAAATTCAACTATTATGTTAAATATTTAATTATTTTGTTGAAAATTCATGTATTTTGTTAAAAAGCCATCTTTTATAGTAGAAAAGACATTTTTTTGTTTAAAATAAAATAATAAATTTGAAAATTTAAATTTTGTATCTGAAATACTGTTTTAATCCGTTTATAAAAGATTCTATGTTAAAAGTATTTCAAGATTAAAATGCTGGTATTCGAATATTAAAGATCAAGGAAAATGAAAAATTAGGCAAGGAAAAAAAGGGAATTTTGAAAATGAAGTTCTGGGACACCCTGCCTAATTCTGCTAGCAATAACTAGTAAAACATTTTTGGAAACTAAAAATTACGTACAAAAAGAGTGTGGGGAGGTTGATCTATTTTGTTACAGGGGGGGGGGGGGTCTCAGAGAGGGCCTATAATCCGTTACGTAATTTAAGTACGGCCCCTTACAGAAATTTCCTGATTTGTGCTACTTTTCCTCAAAATCCCTGACTTTTGGAAGCTTCGATAAAATTATAAATTTTTTTAAAATTCCAATATGGGCTGCAAATAGGGTATCATAGGAACCAAATCTTAAAAATAGGGTACTTTATGGAACTTAACTGAATATAGGGTACAATAGGGGATATAGGAACCGGCCTGTGAGGCCTGCATATTTTTAATGGAAGCATTTTTTTCATAATAAATAAACTCTGTTTATAATAAACTTATTTCACACTGAGGGAAAGTTTACTCGCTTTTAAATTTTTAATAGAATTTTTCTCAACTCAATTTCTCTCCGCCAGTTAAAAAAAAGTAGTTTTCTTTAGCGAAGCTAGTAGCTCGTTAATCACCCTCGTAATCATTACCAGAAAGTTTATTAAATCGCGGGAAAGACATTACGATCAAAGGACAGAAATCAGGTTTCCAGTTTTCCAAGAACGTGTTTCAAAACCTGTAATTAGAAAAGTTTTTGGTTAGTCAAGCAAATTTTATTGTTTAATAAATCATTATTTCTTAAATTGTACATAGATACAATTGTACTGAAAATTTCAAACCTACACCGTATTGTCGAATCGTTTATGATACTACATCAATTTTAAATCATAAGTTCTGATCTAAATTCAAAATCTTTGATCCCTCTGATTGGAAATTACTGCAGTGTAATGAGCAATTCAAGTACAGACCACTAAATCAGCTTTCAGTTTGGAAATTCGAGGAATGCTCCCTGTTCTAGACCGTCTAGTCGAGAAGTTCAGTATTAAATAACATGATGGAAAATTTGAATTTTGGAATACCAGGGATCACAGTCAGTACCCTATTCCCCTTTCTCACCCTATTTTTCTAGAAATTCCCTATATGCTTAGATTTTAAAAACTTTGGCATTTTTTTTTAAGCTGCGATTAATTTTTCAAGAATTATCGTAATTATGAATAGCTTAGAGAAACTACGATAAACAAATGTAATTTGTCGTCGATAAAAAAAAAATAGAAAAAAGAAAATCTGACATGATCGATTCAACAGTGTCGCCAAAGAGGAAAATATATATCTCACACTTATTTGAGATACTTTTGTTCTTAAAATATTTAATTTTCAAAATAATTAAAAATTTAAAAATACTTAAGAAAATTTTTTAAACAAAACGAAAATTTTTGAAGGTTTTGAAAAAAAAATCGAAACTTTTTAAGCATTTTGAAAGGTTTCAAGAAAATGAAAAAATGTGGAAAGACATCTGGAAGATTTTAAGGCAAATTTTTTAATTTTGAAGGATTTTTCAAAATTTTGGGAATAATTTGAGTGATTTTAAAGGTGTTTTAAAATTTATTTATTTTGGTATAAAATTATTCATGTTATCGTCTACTTTGTTGATAATTTTATTTACACTTCACCTCTTTAGTTGAAAATCAATCTTTTTGATTGAAAATTAAACTTTTTTGGTTGAGGACTCAACTGTTTTGTTCAAAATTACCCTTTTTTAAATTAATTCAACTGTTTTTGATTTTAAATTAAAACTTTTTTTGATTGAAATATCAACTATTAGATTTTTCGATGAGATTTCATCTTTTTGATCTACTTTCTTATGAACTTATTTTTTGGTTTAAGATTCATAATTTTAGTTGAAATGTTATGTCTTTGGTTGAAAATGCAAATATTTCGTTGAAAATTATTATTTTTCATTTAAATTAGATTTTTAAGAAGATTTGTACGTTTCAAACAATTTTAATATTATGACATTTAATTTAATAATAATATTAGTCTACTATTATATTTGTATTTTGTGGAATCAATTTTCTTGTTTAAAAACTAAACTTTTTGGTTCAATGTTGAACTCTTTTGTTAAAAATTCATTGTCATTCATCCATTCATTTTAGTTAAAAATTCATCTCTTTGGTTGAAAATTTAACTATTTTGTTGAGAATTTTTGTTTTTTAGAATTAATTTTTTTAACTAAAAATGTAACCATTCCATTTTTGGTTAACAATTAATATTTTTAATTGAAGATGAATCTTTTCCAGTTGAAAATTCCACTATTCGGTGGAAAATTCATGTATTTTGTTTAAACTTCGTCTTTTTTTTTGTAAAAAATTAATCTTCTTGTTTAAAACTTCATCCTTTTTGTTTAACAACACAAGTTTTTAGTTGAAAAATAATCCGTTTTGTTTCAGAATTCAAATATTTTATTGAAAAATTGTCTTTTTTTGTTGAACTCAACTGTTTATTATTTCAAATTAAAATCTTTTTTGGTTGAAATATCAACTATTAAATGTTTCGTTAGGAATTCTTTTTTTTTGGTTTGAAGCATGAAACCGCTTGGTTTAAAGTTAAACTTCTTGAAAAATGCATTTTTTGGTTGAAGATTTATTTTTTTAATTAAAAATGTATCTTTTTTATAGAAAAATGAACTTTTTCGTTGAAAATTCATATTTTTTGTTGAAAATTCAACTATTTGGTTAAAAAATAAACTATTTGATAGACAATGAAATTTTTAGTTTCAAAATCATATTTTCGGGCTGAAAATTCACCTTTTTTTACGATAATTCATTTTTTCTTTTCAAAATTTTTATAGAACATTAATCTTCTTTATGGAAAATTCATCTTTTTGGTTAAAAATTTAACTATGTGGATGGAAATTCTTCTTTTTTGGTCGAAAAGGGAACTGTTTATTTAAAAGTTGAAGTAATTTGTTAACAATTCATTTTGTTATATATTCCCCTTTTTGGTTAAAAATGTAACTTTTTTATTGAAAATTAGTTTTTTTGGGGGTTAAAAACTAAGTCTTGTATCTGAAAATTTAATTATACTATTTTTGGTTAGGAATGTCTTGTTTCGAAGTAGAAAATTTAACTATATAGTAGAACATTTATGTATTTTGTTGAAAATTCGTCTTTAAAAAATTAATCTTGTTTGTTGAAAATTTATCTTTTTGGTTGAATATTCAACTATTTGGTTAAATATTCGTCTTTTTTGGTTTAAGTTCACTAATTGAAAGTTTGTCTTTCGTATGAAAATTAATTGTTTAAACTGAAAATTTGACCGTTCTATTTTAGGTTAAAAAAATGTTGATTTTTTTTCTAGTTGAAAATTCGTCTTTTGTTAAAGAAATCATTTTTCATGATAGGAAAGTCATCTTTCTTGGTTGAAAATTAACTGTTTTGTTGCAAATACAACTTTCTTCTGAAAAATTCGTCTTTTCGGCTTGAAAACCCAATTATTTTTAGTTGAATTTTAATCTTTTTTGTTTAAAATTTCAACATTTGGTTGAAAATTAATTTTTGTGGGTTTAAATTCAACTATTTTAATAATCATCTTTTTTAGTTGAAAGTTCAACTATTTTGTTCGAAATTCGTCTCTTCTGCTTGAAAGTTCAACTTTTTGGTTATTAATCCAACTGTTTGGTTCACCATTAATTGTTTGTTGTTAAAATTCAGTTCTTTTGGTAGAAAATCTTTTTTGGTTGAAAATTCAATTATTTGATTGAATATCATCCTATTGTACAATAAAATAAATTACAACATTTCGTATTTAAATTTTTCTTATTTCTATCAAATGAATTTAATAATGAATGTATTTTTTTTGTATTCAATAATTCTTGGTATTTTTCTGTCTAAAGATATACAAGTTTTTATTAATGAAATAAATTAACAAGAATAAATGGGTATTTAATTTTTTTCCTTCATTTTTCTGATGGATTCTTTAGCGTGGGTTCTTATATAAAAAAAGTTATGTATTACGGGGGTTCGACGTGGAAGGTTTTCCCTCGTATCGCCGTCGGTAGTTGCAACAAGTGACATAAGTTCGTTCGACGAAATCTCTGCGTATTTCGGGCGATCCGCTTTTAAGGGATTTCCTTACTTTTATTATATTTTCAATTTTTTTTTTCCTCATATAATCACTCACGGTTTGCTCGATTAAAATAATTTTAAAAATAAACGTTTATCTTTTTCATTTGTTATTTATTTGTCTCTCATAAGCCGAAAAGTGCAGTGGTGTGGAAATCTAATTTTTCATTGTGAATCTTTTTCATGCTCTTTTTGCATAAAATCATTCATGAGAAAGTGGATTTCATTTTTATCATTAACAAATTAAAAATTTTTTTTCTAAGAAGAATGTTTCAAATATGAGCAATTTTAGAAATGTATTATCGTTTTTTTGGATTGTTTTTTATCCTATTAGGAAAATGTAATAATCTAAATAGATTGGTTCAGAATCACCCAGTAGATCTGGGCACTATGATCTATTTTCCACAGTATTCATAATTTAAATATTTTCAGAATTATTGAAAAATAAAGTCCAAAAATAAAGTTGATGAATAATTTTATTTAAAATTAATTTAATTAATTTAATAGAGGTTTGTCATAAGGTTGTACATAAACTGGATCATAAATAATGGTACCCTAGGTGCCTATAACCAAAGGTATTTTGAAAAAGATGCCATATAAAAAAAATATGTTGCATAATTTCTGTTATGTACCAATGAGTACCTTTGTAATATTTTATGCATTAGAAATTGTATGCTGAATTTGTTCTAATTTTTTTCACTTTTGTCATCTTATTTTCAGATTACCTTTCATATCTTGTTTTGGTATTCATTTCTGAATGATTGATAATGATTTTCGGAAAGGTTTCTTATACTTTGGGTTTTTTTCCTTAGGTCTGTGAAAAGCTATGTTTAAAAAAAGGGTCTTGGTTAAATTCTTCTCTCTAAAGAGTGGCGTGGAATATTTTCAAAAATCTCGCAATGTATTTTTCGATAGTTTTATTTTATTTTAAAACAAAAAATTAGGTTGATTCAACCATGCTCACCAGGAGGTTCATTTTTATTGTCTTTTTGAGAAATTTTTAGAAAAATTATCTTTGGAATATACTAACTTTTAATTTTCAATTTCTAATTTTTTTGAATATACATTAAAATAAGATCTTCGTTAATTTTTGAGACTGTGATTGTGACTTTTAACAGGAAGTTAATTAGTGCTGTGATGACTGTGTGAAAAATATTGGAGTATAATACATACATTCATACACAGGAAGTTGATCTTTACAATTTTTTAATTCTCAATAATTATTTAAGTAGATCAAATTTTGAAAATTATGGTTTTCAAAGAAATTGATTGAAATGGGGAATTATAGCTGATATTATTGGAGAACCTGTTAAAATATCGGGTTATTTATTTAATTAACAAAACTAAATTTTTAGATCAGCATAAAACAAAACAAAGTTTTTTTTGGTTAAATTTGATACTTTTTATTCTTATTATAAAAAATAATTTTATACATTTATCAGTTTTTCATTAACTATTGAATATACTATAATCTATACCCATTTCTGAATCGTCTTGAATTATCTTGAAATATTTCAGGGTATCTTGACAAATTCCAAGGAATTTTCAAGAGCTAATAAAAGTTTCAAGGGATTTTAAAAGATTTTACAGGTTTTTTAATATTTTAGAGAATTTAAAAATATTTGAAGGGATTTCAAAGCACTGGTCATATTTTAGGATAAGGAATTTTCTAGTATTTCGGAAGATAATGAACGATTTTACAGGATCTATAAGGTTTTAAGATATTTTAAAAGATTTTACAGGATTTTATAAGTTTTCCAGAATTTCTGTAAATATCGTTATAGAATTTCACGGAATGTTATAATATTTCAGTGGATTTCAAAGAATTTATTCAAGAGAAGTGAGGTATTTCGTGGGATTTCAAAGATTTGAAGACTTTTTTAATTAATTTTTGGAATTCACCCTGAATTCCTATATTAATTTCTCCAGAATTCTTTGAAATTCTTTTGATTTTTTTTAATTCACTTGAATTCTTCTGAATTTACTCAATTCTACATAATTCAATGGATTTTTTCGCATTTTCAAAAGCTTTTATTTAATTAAACCTGACGATCAATTGGCACAGTGATTAAAGGATTTTAAATATTTTAAGGTATTTTTTCAAATTCCTTGGAATTTTCAAGAGCTTTAAAAAATTGTAATTGATTTCAGTAATTTAATGGGATTTCAAAGGATTTGAAATGTTTTTGGGTATTTTAAAAGATTCCAAGGCATTTTCAAAAAATTTGAACAATATCAAGGGATTTCCAAGGGTTCTCATCATTTTAAAGGATTTTAAGGAATTTTAATATTTTAATGGATTTCAAAGAATTTATTCACAAGAAGTGAGGGATTTTGTAGGTTTTCAAAGATTTCAAGAGATTTTCAAGTATTGTTTGCAATTCATTAGGAATTCACCCTGAATTGTTATTAATTTATCCTGAATTCTTTTAAATTCTTTTGAATTCTTCTAAATTCACTCTGTTCTACTCAATTCATTTTTTTAAAAGTGTTTGTTTATTTCATCTTGAAGTCTTTAAAACTTACCTTAAATTCTTAAGCATTTTATCAGATCCTTTTAAATTCACTTCAATTTTTCTAAACTCATTTCAAACTTTCTTAATTCAATGAATTTTTTCATATTCTTGAATTGTTTTGAATTCACTTGATTGTTTTTTAAATTCAGTTTGATTTTTTATGAATTTCGTCGAATTCTTCTCGTTTCCCTCAAATTTCTCTAAATTCACTCAAAGTTTACTGAAATAAATGGAATTTTTTCGATTTTGAACATTTTTTCCAATTCATTTGAATTCTGTTAAATTTAACTTGAATGGTTTTGTAGTCATTAGTCACTTCCTTGGTTATAAACTAGTAGAGTTTCAAAGATTTGATGAGATTTGTTGTTTAATTCACCCTGATTTTTTTATTCCTTAGAATTCTCTTGTATTTTTTTAATTTACTTAAATTTAGCCAATTCTATTTAATTCAATGGATTTTTAATTTTTTTTAAAGTTTTTATTTAATTCATCCTTAATTCTTATAACCTCACCCTGAATTCCTAGGCATTTCATCAAATTCTTTTGAATCCCCTTGAATTTTTCTAAGCTCGTTTCAAACTTACTGAATTCAATGAAGTTTATTTATATTTTTAAATTTTTATCAATCAATCTGAATTTTTTTTTTAATCACCTTGAATTTTCATGAGTGTAATCAAATTCTTCTCACTTACGTTAAATTCTTTGAAATTCATTACAATTTTACGGAAATCACTGGAATTTTGTTTTCCTTAAAATTTTTTTTTTAATTTTTGTGAATTCTTTTGAATTTAACTTGAATTCTTTTGTTCTTATGAATTTATACTGAATTTTTTACCCGCATATTTGTATTTCAGGGATGACAGTGGTGATGGACAGTAGAGAAAATAGTGTAATTTTTCTTAGAAAAGGGTATTTTAAAAAAAGAAAAAAAAATCTTAAATATACTAAATAGTAATAAGCAAAAATTAATAAATGCAACAATTTTATAAGAAACCACAAATTTTAATAAAACTGGAAAATAAACAAACAAACGTACAATATTTTATAATTTATTTAGGGCGAAAAATATTGCGTAGTCCGACACACTTTTTGTAGTCTGAATTTAAAAGTGTATTTTTTTGTAATCTATTATTACATATTCTTTCCTATAAAGTATAACTATTGAGGAAATAAATATAACTACTCTTATTATTTTTTATTTATTATTATTATATTATATTTATTATTATATTTTAACTATTATATTATTATATTTATTATTATATTATATTTATTATATATTTATTATTAAATATTAATATTATTCAATCAATAAAAATAATAAATTCAATATTACAAGAATTAATTGTAGGATTAATTGTATTTATTGGAGTCCGAAATCAAAAAGTGCGCAATGGAAAATTAATTTTATTTTCAAAAAAAATTGCCAGTTTTCTAACCTAATACTTTAACAGTTATCAAAATTAATTTTTCGTTGAAAGCTCATTCTTTTCGGTTGAAAAGTCTACTATTAAATTTCGGGTTGAAAATTCTTCTTTTTTGGTTAAAAATGGTATCATTTGGTTCAAAATTCAATTATTTTGTTGAAAAATTAACAATTTTTTTAATGTCATTCTTTCTGGCTGAAAATTCGTATTTTTGTCTTGAAAATTCAATAATTTGGTAGAAAATTCAATGATTGCGTCCAAAGTTGAACAACTTCCTTAAAAGTTATTTTTTCAGTTGAAGACTCATCATTTTAGTTAAAAATCTATTTCTTTCATTAAAAAGTTAACTATTTTGTTGAAATTTTTTTTCACTTTTGGCTGTAAATAAACTTTTTCAACTATTCCATCTTTTGTTGAAAATGTAGCTTTTTTAATTGAAAGATTTAATATTTGTTCGAAAATTCATGTTCATTATTAAAAATTAGTCTTTTTCGTAGAAAATTAATCTTCTTAGTTGAAAATTCATCTGTTTGGTTGAAAATTAGTGTATTTTGTTGAAAATTCGCCTTTTTTGGTTAAATTCAACTGTTTTTGATTCAAAATTAAAATATTCATAGGTCAAAATATAAACTGTTTTGTAGAAAGATCTTTTTTTTTGTCTTGAAATTCTACGAAATCTCTTCAAAGTATTGAAATCAATTAAAAAATTTTAAGAATTTTTTTAAAATCTCTTAAATATTACAAATCCTTTGAAATCTTTTGAAATCGTGTGAAACTTTTAAAAGCTCTTGAAAATGCCTTGGAGTAATTTAAAATATCCTAAAATATTTCAAATCCTTCGAAATCCCTCGAATTTATTGAAATATTTTGAAAAATCCTTGGAATCTTTTAAATTACCCTGTACCCTGAAATATTTAAAATCCTTTAAAATATTTTGAAATTTTCAAAAGCTTTTGATTATATTGTATGAAATCCCTTGAAATATTTGAAGTCCTATGAAATTTTTTGATATGCTGGGAGTTTCATCAAAATAACTCAACGAAAGCATTTAAAATACCTTCAAAATTATTGAAATCCTCGGAAATTTATTAATTTATTAATAAATAATTGCCTTGAAATTGTTTTAAAAAAATTTTTAATATTTTACAATTGTTGAAAATTTACTCAAATCTTTTTGAATCTTTCAAAATATCCTAAGATTCTATCACTCCATTATGAAATCCTTCCAAATCTTCCGAAATTCAAGAAAATTTGTTTAAACGGCATGAAATTTTTGAAATTGCAAGTGAACCCTTAATTCTTGTGAAATTTTTTGAAAATTATAGAAAAATCATGAAAATTCAAGAAAATTTGTTTAAACGGCATGAAATTTTTGAAATTGCAAGTGAACCCTTAATTCTTGTGAAATTTTTTGAAAATTATAGAAAAATCATGAAATGTTTATAAATTTTGTATACCTATCAAAATTCCATACAAATCCTTCGACATTTTGTGACGTCCCTTGGAATCATTAAAAATTCCCTAAAACCTGTTAAATCCTATAAAATCCTTTAAAATCATTTATGAAGTTTGGAAAATTCTTTGCAATCCCATTAAATCATTTTTAATTTCTTAAAATCCCTTGGATTCTTTGAAAGAATATTAAATCCCAATTCGCTTCCCTAAATATTATATACTAACTGAAGACCCGAAAATATAAATAAAATAAGAATTTGATTATTGTAGTTATTTGTTCAATTAATTCTATTACAAAGAATAATAATAATGAATGTATAGAATTCCTGAAAATAAAAGAAGAATCCAACGACCAAATTTGGACAATCACCACAAAATGCTCCTATTGTAATTTTTAAAACAAAAAAATTTATTTCTTAGGACAAAAATAAAAAAGAGGAAAGAAAAATAAGAAGGCAACCAACCAAATCCCCTTCCTCTTTGGTTGGTTGCCTTCTCATTTTTCTTTCCTCTTGTTTTATTTTCAGGAATTCTATACATTAACTTGAGTATTGGACGTTAAATAGGATTTTGAATTTTATTTTAACCTAATTTAAGATTCTTAAATTTCAAAAATAATGAAATTTTGACATGCAAAATATAGTATATGGTTTATATTAAAAAGTTGTCATTAAACAAAACAAAATATAACTATAAAATAAGAGCTTAATTCTTAATCTAGCAAATCATTATTTTCACGTTTATTATAATTAATATGAATAGAAACAAAATGTTTTATTTTCATCTGAAATACTTTTTCCATTCAATGCAAAGTCGCGTAATTCCAACTTTTTGACGTTCACCCATAAAACAGAATGCAGATAGTAACCTTTTTGAATATTTAATCAACTTTATCTTGATAATCAAATATCAATTAACTCTCTCAGTATTGAGTCAACAAAGCTTCAAAGTTTTGCAATTATTACATCGACGAGTATTAAAAGGCTGAAGTCAGACGTATTATTGATTTGTGATATTGAAATCTAGACTAAAGCTTTGGAAATCAATTTTCTTATGTCAATAAGTCTTACCATTCAATATGTACTATCCACTGAACTATTTAAAGTGGAAAATTTTCCGATATTTTACCAAACTATTCTAATTTCCCTTATGGAAAAATTATACATATTGGGAAATATTATATATATACTTTTTTCCAGTATTTATAAACTATGTATAATTTTTCCGTTTGGGTTAGAATTCGGGAAAAGTTAACAATTTTATTGATAGCTGAAGTAATCTGCTTTCAGTAAAAAAGATCATTAAATAGTCAGACGTACCAGGTGCACAGTGAAGAATATCAGTTTCTATGAAGAATTCGAGTGAAAAGGGACAAGCTGAGTCAGACAAAGCAGGTGTGTCTGATGATAACGTTTTTTTCTCCTTCATGGAGAGATTTCCCAGAACCCTGTTCAGTAGTTCCTAGAAATTTAATAACATTCTATTTATGAGAAGATGCAAATGTATTAATGTCTTTTTTTAAATATATAGGGTGTCCAAAAAGTAACAAAACACCTAAATAATTTTCCAGGTAAAATATTTTTCAAAAAGTTCAAGGTCATTCTTGAAGTAACTTTTAACGGGGAATCCAGTGGTGACCTTGAAATAGACCTTCAGCTTGACCTTCAAGGTTATCTCAAGGTCAAGTCAAGTTTTTTTTCCAGATGGAACCCCTATTTTTGACAACGGCAATCGGAAGAGCGGGAAATTTTACGTCTAAAAATGTACTTAGGTCATGGGTCAAGGATGACCTTGTACTTTAGCTGAAGGTTATTAGGCTTGACCCAGGTATGGGGCGGGTCCAATCTGTACTGCTGCGGCTCAGGTGTTTACGAAAAACGTCGAGGTCATTCTTGGAGTAACTTTCAACGAGGAATCCAGTGGTGACCTTAAATTTAACCTGGAGATTGACCTTCAAGGTCATTTTTCAGGTCAATTCTTTTACATTCAGCATTACCCAGGAACAACGAAGTGGACTAATAATAACCTTCAGCTGATGTTCAAGGTCACGCTTGACCCATGACCTGAGTACACTTTTGGACGTTAAATTTCCCGCTATTTCGATTACCGTTGTCAAAAATAGGGGTTCCCACTTAAAAAAACAAAGTTGACCTTGAAATAACCTTGAAGGTCAAGCTCAAGATCAAATTCAAGGTCACCACTGGATTCCTCGTTAAAAGTTACTTCAATAATGACCTTGACCTTTTTAGAAAATATTTTACCTGGAAAATTATTTATGTGTTTCGCTACTTTTGGGACACCCTGTATATAAACTGTAAACCTACCATATTTTTTAGCTAAAAGAATACATTTTTTCAAAGTAAATGCAAGTGCTTCGCATGTCAGGGAAGACCTAGAAATCACGTAAAAGTCAGGGAATTTTTTTGGACAGGAAAAAGTCAGGGATTTATGAAAAAATTGAACAAATCAGGGAATTCCTATCAGAACCACTTCAAGGAACTGTCAAGAATAATTAAGGCTGCCGCATAGTCACTTTTAGTCACTTTTTTGTCAATACATTTCAATTGCAACTATGTATAATAAATATAGTTACTTTTTAAGGTTTCGCAGCCCCGGGCAGAACCCTTTATAATTTCAGTCAAGTTTCCGTCCGGATGTCGTACTTTTTCCTCGCCGATAGGATGGGATTGGATCGGATAGGAATTGACAGGATAGGATTAAATAGGAACGGATAGGGTAGAGAGGGATCATATTGTATATGATAGGATCGGATAGAAACGGATAGGATCAAATAGAATCGGTTTGGTTCAGATAGTAAAGTATGGAATCGGATAGTATCGGATGGGATCCAATAGGATTTAATAGAATCTGACAGGATCGAATATGAACGAGAAAAATCAAGAAGAAACGAGCTGTTCGGGTCGGATGGGGTCGGGTAGGAACGGGAAGTATCGGATAGGAACGGATAAGAATAATAGAATCAGATAGAATGGAATAGGATCGGATAGGATCAAATAGAATCGGATCAGATAGAGTTTGGTAGGACATAATCGGATAGGGTTTGAAAAGGATCGGATAGAATCAGGTAGGATCGGATAAAAAAGGATGGTATCGGATAGGATCGTATAGGAATGAATGGGCTTGGATAGAAAAAGATTAAATAGAATCAGATTGGATCATATAGGATTGGATCGGATAGATTTTGATAGGATTGGCTAGGGTTTGGATATAATTAGATAGAATCGGGTAGGATCGGATAAGAAAGGATGGGATCGGATAGGATCGTAAAGGAACGAATGGGCTTGGATAGGAGAGGATTAGATAGGATCAGATTGGATCATATAGGATCGGATAGATTTTGATAGGGTTGCCTAGGGTTTGGATAGGATCGGATAAGATCTATACCTATTTCTGTATTTTCTTGAATTATTTTGTAATATCTCAGGGTATTTTAAAAGATTGCAAAACATTTTTAATAGATTTGATAATCTGAAGAGATTTCAAAATATTTCAAAGGATTTAAAATATTTTAGGGTATTTTAAAACATTCCACGGAGTTCTTAATCTATTTTAATATTTGCAGGTATGCCAAAGGATTTAAAATTAAGAAGTTGAATTAAATGTTTATAAATATTTAAGGGCATTTCAAAGATTCAAATGCATTTTCAAGGAATATTCAAGTGTTTGAATAATTTTAGGGAATTTAAAAAAATTTTCGTGAGATTTTAAATAATTGCCTAAAATTTCGGAAGATATTTTAAAATATTCCAAAAGATTTTTAATGTTTTAGAGTATTTTAAAAGATTCCAATGAATGTTTAATAGATTTCAATAATTTAAAGGGATCATTTGGGACTTCAAAAATTTTAGGGTATTTTTAAAATTTCCAAGGAATTTTCAAGAGCTTTCAAAAGTTTGAAGAGATTTCAAAATATTTCAAAGGATTTAAAATATGTTAGGGTATTTTAAAAGACTCCACGGAGTTCTTAATCTATTTTAATATTTGCAGGTATTCCAGAGGATTTAAAATTAAAAAGTAGAATTAAAAGGATTTGAAATATTTAAGGACATTTCAAAGATTTGCATTTTCAAGGAATATTCAAGTGTTTGAATAATTTTAGGAAATCTAAAAAAAATTTCATGAGATTTTAAATAATTGCCTAAAATTTCGGGAGATATTTTAAAAGATTCCAAAAGATTTTTAATATTTGAGAGTATTTTGAAAGATTCCAAGGAATATTTAATATATTTCAATAATTTAAAGGGATCATTTGGGACTTCAAAAATGTTAGGGTATTTTTAAAATTTCCAAGGAATTTTCAAGAACTTTCAAAAGTTTGAAGAGATTTCAAAATATTTCGAAGGATTTAAAATATTTTAGGGTATTTTAAAAGATTCCACGTAGTTCTTAATCTATTTAAATATTTGTAGGTATTCCAAAGGATTTAAAAGTAAAAAGTAGAATTAAAAGGATTTGAAATATTTAAGGACATTTCAAAGATTCCAATGCATTTTCAAAGAATATTCAAGTGTTTGAATAATTTTAGGGTATTTAAAAAAATTTGCATGAGATTTTAAATAATTGCCTAAAATTTCGGAAGATATTTTGAAAGATTTAATAAGATCTGAAATATTTTAGGGTATTCACGAAAATTTTGAGGCATTTTTAAAAGATTTAAACAATTTAAAGGGATTTCCAAAGATTTTAATGATTAAAAGAGATTTAACCAAATTTGTTTTGCAATTCATTTGAATTCATTTGGAATTCACCTTGAATTCTTATTCATTTATCTTGAGTTGCTTTTAATTCTTTTTAATTCTGTATTGTATTTGAAATTTATCTTTCCATTAACTCATTCATCAAATTCTTGAGACGACTGAAAAAATCCAGAAAAAAAATTCAAACTAGAAAAATTCCCGAAAAAAAATGTTTCCAATTTTTTTTCGAAATAAAATTTTCCAAACAAACTTTGCAGGATTTAGTTCAACATTTGAAACATTTAAACAAAAAATTTCTGATAATAATATTTGATTATTGCGTTTTTAATAAATATATCATTTTTACTCGAAAACCATTTTTTTATTGTTAATTTCGGCAAGTTTCTTTCGACAATTTTCGAACTCGGTGATATCACAAACCATCGGAAATTGTATTACTGGGGAATTTTCCAGTTTGATAGTATTATAAACTGTTCGGGAATTTTATTATTTGGGAATTTTCCAATTCGGATTTTTTATATTTCGCCAATTTTATAATTTCGGGAATTTGTTATTTGAAAAATATTTTCAAATTGTTTGAAATTGACTTGAATTTTTTTTTATTCACTTTGAATTTTGTTGAATTTGGCGAATATTCTTCTCACTTTCTTTAAATTCCTCTAAATTCACTCCAATTTTACTGAAATCAATGGAATTTTTAGTATTTTTTCAATTAATTGAATTCTTTTGAATATAATTTGAATTGTTTTAAAGTCATATTAAATAATCCTGAATTCGTTAAAATTTACCTGGAATTCCTATAACTTTCATCTAATTCTTTTGAATTCTTTTGAATTCTTCCAAATTCAAAAGATCATTAGTAAAATTATTGATACACATTAGTCACTTTTAGCCATATTTTGGGTTACGATTTAGTCACTTTTGATCACTTTTTCATTTTTTTTAATTAAATTAGGCTGTGGCAGCCCTGAGAATAATAAATTTAAAAAGTATAAATTTCAATGAAAATTTGTCTTACTCCATTCATAAAAGATTCTATATTAAAAATGTTACAAGATTATAATTTTGTTCTTTAAATAATAATGGTCATGGAAAATGAAAAATTATACAGGGAAAAATCAAAGAATTTCGAAAATTAGGTTTCGCGCTACCCTCTAAATGACTTTGCTTTGATAGAGAATGCGATTAATATCACAGTACATAAAACGAAAAAAATGCTTTATCGACTCAAGCAGAGGAAAAGTGTGTTTAATTAAAATTCCTCATGCCTGAGACTCTTGACTTAATGGCATTCACCCCTCGTTATTATGAAATAATGAAATTTAATTTTCATCTTTAAAACATATTTGCGGGCTTTAGATAAATTTAAAACTTAGAAATATAAACAGAATTATATATCATAATTTAATTTTTCATTTAAATAATTAAGAACTCTTTATTATAATATAATGGGTGAAATTTTTTTTTATATTAAAATAATTTTTTTACGGACAATTAAAATTTTTTTTGAATATTAAATGATGATATCGAATTAATAAGTACAAGATTGTATAAGGTAGCATGTGTTTTCCATCAAGTCACGAGGTAACAAAGTTTCCCACTCGTTTTTAAAATACACGAAGTTGCTTTTCTAGGCTCGTGAAAAGTTATTTCAAGACAATGATATATTTATAGCTTGCAAATTTAGAAACTTCAGTTTTGTTAAGGATCTCAAATTTTTCCGGAAGTATTAGGGGAAACCTACCTACAGTGGATAATGCAACCTATAATGGATAATCATTAATTAAGAACACAAATAAAAGAAAAATAATTAATTTTAATTTTAATTCATCAACACGTATAGTGTCTTAAGTATTCAATAAATTTAATTAATTGTTTCACATATAGAGTATTTTTAATTCATGATTATCCACTGTAGGTTGCATTATCCACTGTAGGGAGGTTTCCCCTAAACTTTGAAAAAAAAATTTCTCCCATTTTTGACAGTTCTTGAATTCTTTAAATTTATGAGAAATTCTCATCTTATCTAATAAAATTGCTAGAAAAAATTCTCAAAAGTCTCGCACTCATTTTTGTTGAATTTTTTATTTCTAATAGAGAAGATTTAAATTAAAAATTATTCGCTAATAATAAAGGCAAAAATTCATATTAAATAAGGTTTTTTACGTATTTATCTATCATCAACATTTAAGAATTTTTTACAACCTCAATTTATTAAATTAAAATTTCTAAATAAGTAATTTTATTTGATGATGAAATTGATTTCTGAATATTTCGAAACATTATTAATAAAAGAGATCATTTTAATTGCAAATTTTTCTTAATACTGGTAAATAATTATGTTCTTAATATTTTGCTATCATATTATAATTTGTAAACCTTTTCACACTTTCAAAGAGATGAGAATGTTTTCAATTTTTGAAATATTTAAAACAATTTTAGAAAAACTTTGAATTATTTCAGAAGTTATTTTGAAGTTTTCAAAGTTTTAAAAAGATTCATAAATAATTCGAAAAGATTTTTAACAAAGTGTGGATTCTTTAAGATTATAAAATGAAATTTAGAAGTTTTTCAAGGATTTTCAAAGGTTTTAATTTTAGTAACTTTTTTCTTACGATTCCAGGGAAAATTTTAATTGATTTTTTGTTTTAAAAAATCCTAAAATTTCGGAAAAGAATATAGGAGATTGTAAGGCAAAATTGTACTATTTTCCAAGATATCTACATTGTAGAAAAAATTCGTATAATTTTAAAAGATATTTAGAAGTTTTGAAAGGATACAAAAATAATTTTAAACTTAAAAATAATTCAACCAAAGACAAAATGCAGATTTTTTAAGATTTCAAACAAAAAATTTAGGAGATTTTTAAGAATTTTGAAAGGTTTCAAGGGAAAACAAAATATTTCTTAAGATTTCTGGGAAAATTTAAAATGATATTTTAATTTACAACATTTATTTTAAGAGAATATTTAAAAACATTTCGAAACATTACAAAATTATAAAAAAAAGTATCTGAAAGATTTTAAGGCAATTTTTCTAATTTTCAGAACTTCTTCAAAGTTTAGCAAAAATTTGAATTATTTAAAAAAAATATATGGAAGTTTTTAAAGAATTTCAAAAATAATTAAGAATTTTTAATTGGCAAAAATGAATCTGGAAGATTTTATGAAAATATTTGGAATGATTCGAGTCAGTTTAAAAGATATTTAGGAACTTTTTAATAGATTAAAGATATTTTGAAGTTTCAAAATATTTCCGAAAATCTATAAAATATTTTTTTAATTTATTCCAAGCGCTAAAAAGTCCTAAATATTTTTTAAACTGACTCAAATTTTTTCTAAAATTTTGTTAAAGTCTGTAAAATAAAAAAATTTTCTTAGAAATTTTCAAGATACTTTTTTGGCATATCTGAAATCGTCAAACATCTTTTTGAATTTTCTCGAGAAACTTAGGAAAATTATATTTATATGCTTATGAAGCAAATAAACAAAGAACCTTAAAAAAATAAATAGTTATTCGAAATTTTTATTTTGTAACGAAAAATATTTTCCCTTCAAATTATAATTTACCTAATTTTTTTTTTTTCGCCAGAAAAGTCTTTTTTGGTAAAGAATACAACAATTATTTTGAAAATTCGGCTTCTTTGTTTAAAAATTCTTCTTTTTGAGTAGAAGGTTAATCTTTTTTCATTAAAATTGCAACTGTTCGGTTAATAATTAAATTTTTTCTGAGGATTCAACTATTTTGGTGAAAATTCGTCTTTTTGCGAACACAGTATAATTTATAAACTTTTCACTTACACAATTTTTTTAAGTTTGCAGGATTTTAGGAAGTTTTAGGATAACTATTGAATTATTTCAAAAGATGAGAATTTTGAAAGATATTTTGAACATAAATTTTAAGAGGAAATTTAAAGAGATTTCGAAAAATTTCCATCGATTTCCTGAAATTTCAAAAAAGAATGTAGAAGATATTAAATTTTAGAATAAATTTCAGTTAGTATTAGACGTATTTATAAGTTTTGAAAAGATTGAAAAATAATTTAAAAGTTAAAAAGGTTTCAAAAAATTTGAAAACAAAATGTAAAATTTGTTTAAGATTCCTGGGAAAATAAAGAATAATTTTTTATTTCGAAAAATTTATTTCCAGAGAATATTTAAAAAGATTTCAAAATATTTTTGAATTTTTCAGAAAAGAATTTAGCAGATTTTAAGGCAATTATTTTCATTTTATAGAACTTTGAAAACATTTTAGGAAACACTCGATTCGTTTTACAAGATATTTCGAAGGTTCAGAAGGTTTGAAAAGATTAAAAAATAATTAATTTGAATAGATTTCAAAAAATTCTAAACAAATAGAAAAGCTCTTTTGGTTGAAAATTCAAATGCTTTATTTAGAGTTGAAATACTTTGTTAAAAATTCACTTTTTTGGTTGAAGATTCATCATTTTAGTTCAAAATTTATCTCTTTGGACGAAAATGTAACTATTTTGTAGAAAATTTATGTCTTTTGTTGAAAATTCGTCATTTTTTGCAGAAACTTAATTTTTTTACTCGAAAATTAATCTTTTTGGTTGAAATATAATATTTTTTGGTTGAGGATTTAACTATTTTATTGAAAATTCGTATTTTTTGGATGAGTTTAACTGTTTTTTTTAAATTTAAAGTAAGAATATTTTTTTTATTGGAATATCAGTCAGGCATTACATTTTTTGTCAAGAATTCATATTTTTGTGTTGAAAATTCAACTATTTGGTTGAAAATTAACTTTTTTATTGAAATTTTGATTTGACATTTGAAATCTTCAAAAAAATTTTTTAATTTTCTCGAGAATGTTAGGGAAATTATATTTACATAACTTTAAAAACAAACTAATAATACTTATTTCCTCGTTCTCAGATGTCGGAATATAATTTTAGCTCGAATTTAAGTGTTTAAAAACATTGAACAAATAAATAGTTATTGGAATTTTTTATTTTTTATTAAAAATTATTTTGTCCTCAAATCGAAAAACTACACCCGTGCATAGCGCACGATTTATGATGCTAGTTTTATTAAAAATTTGTGAGAGATCTAAGTTTTTTGTTTTAATTTTGTATAAATAGGGGAAACCTCTCTACAGTGGATAATCATTAATTAAGATGACAAATAAAAGGAAAATAATTAATTTTAATTTTAATTTATTAACACTTATAGTGTCTTAACTATTTAATAAATTAAATTAATTATTTTACATACACTATTATTTTTAATTAATGATTGTCCACTGTAGGTTGCACTATCCACTGTAGGGAGGTTTCCCCTAGATAAACTATTGCACTTATTTATAAACCGAAAGTATATTTTTAATTAACATTTTTCCAGTACTTTGAGGTTTAAGAAAGAGAGAATGAAAATACCTAAAATAACTGCATAGTGTTGAATAATAGGAACCCGTGTAAACAATTGAATTTAATTTCAATTGAACGAAATGTCAAGTGTCGCACTTATATTACATTCCGTTCAAGCAGTATAAAGGGAATCCGTTCAGAATACTGGGACGTGCATTTTTGGCTTCTTTCGAGTCGATATTTGCAGAAATGTTGTTAAAATAAATCCCTTTAAATTCGCAAAGTTGCTACAGGTCAGGGAATTCCGAAAAGTTAGGGAATTTAAAACTTGTCAGAAAAAATTTTCAACTGAAAAGATCAATTTTCAACCAAAAATGGAAGAGTTAAATTCTCAGTTAGAAAAATGAACTTTCAATTCTTAATTTTTATTTTAATGTCATTTTTTATGATTGAAACCAAAACTACACGTCCTATCAAAAAGTGAATCATAAAAAATTTGTAGATGTGTTTTAGGTGCACAATTTTTGTTTACTAATTTTTTTCGTAGCTTGTGTAATTTTTCCAAAAATTTTTTTTTTTTTATTTTCAATGTTATTTGTCACGAATAAAACAAAAAATACGCGTCCTATCAAGAAGTGATTATGAACAAATTTGTAGATCTTTTTTGGGATCAGAATTTTGTTTTGTTCGTCTTTTTTCGTATCTTGCATAGTTTGAGCGCAAAACGGAATTTTTGATTATTTTTTGTGCGATCAAAATTTGAATTTTCAAGAAAATTTCAAAAGTTGTTATGATAATCTTGTAGGGTTTCCAAAAAGCAAAGTTTTTCTTCTCTTGACTTTTTTTCATATCGTGCGTTGTTTGGCTTAAAATTGTGATTTTTGATTGATTTTTAAAATTTTGTAAATGCTGTGTATAACTCTCATAATTTTATTTTTATCGAAAAAAGTTACTTTGATCAATTGTTGGGCTTTCTGAGTACTACGAATAGCGGTACATAAAAATTTTAAATCTTGAAAAAAAATGGTCTCAAAAATTTTGAAAATGCTCTAACTTTTTGAATGTTTATCCAAAATGGCTGGTTGAAAAAACCCGTTTGTCCTTTTAGGACCTAAAAAAAGTGTACCAAAGAACGATTCGATCCGCTCATTTTTTCGAAAGTTATCGTGTTTTCAACCAAAAAGAGAAATTTTCAGCCGAGAAAGATTTTGCTATGAATGAACAGAAAAAATTCTATCCAAAATGTTGAATTTTCAAACCAAAAAGACGACTTTTCTACAAAGCAGTCGAATTTTCAACCCGATAATATGGAATTTCGAGAAAAATGTTAATTTACAACCAAATATTTCAATTTTTGGCCAAAATAGTTGGTTTTTCAACCCAAAAAGAATTTTTAGCAAAACAGTTGAGTTTTAACAAAAAAAAGATGACTCTTCAACAAAATTGTCAAACTTAAATTAAATTTTTAACCAAATATTTCAATTTTCCACGGAAAAGATGATTTTTCAACCAAGACGATTAACTTTCCACAAAAAAGACGAATCTACAACATAATAAATTAACTTCCATACAAATAGT
>CAKNYM010050088.1:100048-111221 GCA_932195095.1 Andricus curvator
AGATGATTTTTCAACCAAGAAGGTTAATTTTCCACAAAAAGACGAATTTACAACAAAATAAATGAATTTATATACAAATAGTTAAACTTTCAACTAAAAAAGATAAATTTTCAACTGAAAATGGAATAATTAAATTCTCAGTAAAAAAATTATTTTTTAATACAAATTTTTTTAGCTGAAGAAATATGATGTATCTTCGACCAAAAAGATATTCTATTCACATAATATATGAGTTTTCAACCAAGAAGATTAATTTTCTACAAAGAAAAACAAATAATTCTCATCAAAATACATGAATTTTAAAATACAAAAGATCAATTTTCAACCGAAACTATAATATGTAAATTTTCAACCAAAAAAGATGAAATTTTAAGAAAAGAGTTGAATTTTCAGCCAAGAAAGATTTTGCACTAAATAAAGAAAACAATTTTTATCCAAAATGTTGAGTTTCCAAGGCAAAAAGACGACTTTTCTACAAAACAGTTGATTTTTTAACCGAAAAAGAATTTTTTAGCAAAACACTTGAGTTTTAACCAAAAAAACGACTCTTCAACAAAATTGTTTTTTAATTAAATTTTTAACGAAATATTTGAATTTTTAACGAAAAAGATGAATTTCCAACCGAAAGTAGAATAGTTAAATTCTCAGTAAAAAAATTATTTTTCATTAAAAAAAAATTTTAGCTGAAGAAATATGATGTATCTCCGACCAAAAAGACGTTTTATTATTATAATACATGAATTTTCAACGAAAAATGTGAATTTTTTACCAGGAAGAATTATTTTGTATAAAGAAACTAGTTTTCATCAAAATACATGAATTTTCAACAAAAAATGGAATACTTAAATTTTAATTCAAACAAATTAATTTTCAACAACAAAAAACATGTTTTCAATCAGATAGTTACGTTTTTTACCAAACAAAAAAGTTTTCAACCAAAAAAGATGAAATTTGAAGAAAGGAGTTACATTTTCAGACAATAAAGATTTTGCTCTGAATAAAGAAAACAATTTTCATCCAAAATGTTGAGTTTTCAATGCAAAAAAAAAGACTTTTCTACAAAATAGTTGAATTTTAGATCCGAAAATATGAATTTTCAAAAGAAAAGTTAATTTACAACCAAATATTAAAATTTTTTATCAAAATAGTTGATTTTTTAACAGAAAAATAATTTTTTAGCAAAACACTTGAGTTTTAACCAAAAAAATGACTCTTCAACAAAATTTTTTTTTAATTAAATTTTTAACCAAATGTTTGAATTTTCAACGAAAAAGATGCATTTCCAACCGAAAATGGAACAGTTAAATTTTCAGTAAAAAAATTATTTTTCATTAAAAAAAAAGAAGCTAAAGAAATACGATGTTTCGACCAAAAAGACGTTTTATTATCATAATACATTAATTTTTAAACCAAAATGTGAATTTTTACCAAGAAGAATTATTTTGCATAAAAAAAAACTATTTTTCATCATAATACATGAATTTTCAACCAAATAGTTGAATTTTAAAATACAAAATATCAATTTTCAACCAAAAATGAAATATGTAAATTTTCATTCAAAAAAATTAATTTTCGATAAAAAAACATTTTTTTTAACCAAATAGTTACATTTTCAACGAAAGAAATGAATTTTCAACCGAAAAATATGAGATTTCAAGAAAAGAGTTGAATTTTCAGCCGAGAAAGATTTTATACGGAATAAAGAAAACAAATTTCGTCAAAAATATTGAGTTTTCAAGCCAAAAAGACGGCCTTTCTACATAATAGTTGAATTTTGAACCCGAAAATATGAATTTTTAACAATAAAGTTAATTTACAACCAAATAATAAAATTGTATGCAAAAATAGTTGATTTTTTAACTAAAAAAGAATTTTTTAGTAAAACAGTTGAGTTTTTACAAAAAAAAGATGACTCTTTAACAAAATTTTTTTTAAATAAAATTATCACCCAAATATTTGAATTTTCAGCCAAAAAGAGGAATTTTCAATTAAGAAGATTAATTTTCGACAAAAAAGACGAATTTTCAACAAAATGCATGAACTCAAATTCGCAGGTTTGCACAAGTCAGGGAATTCTGGAAAATTAGTGAATTTAAAACAAGTCAGGTAAAGTTAGAGAAAACTTAAAAGAGGTAGGGAATTTCCAAATTACAAATGAAATAATTTATTTACAAATTACGTAAGGCATTTTTCTGAATTTTCCAATCCAATTTTCCTTAACGAAATTAGATTTAGAAAAGAGAATGTGTTAATAACAAGTCTTACAAACGAATAATTTCGTAATTTTTCTATTTCATATTTTTTTTTTTTTTTTTGAGAATTCATCTTGCGTCATTCTTTCTGGTTGAAAATTCAACTCTTTTATTGTGAATTGAACTTTCTGGTTTAAAAATTCTTCTTTTATCGCAGAAATTTCAATCCTTTTTTGACTAAAAATGCAACTGTTTGGTTTAAAATTAATTTGATTTTATTGAGGATTCAACTATTTGGTTGAAAATTCTTCTTTTTGGTTGAATTGGATTGTTTTTGGTTTATAATAAAAATTTTTCTCGCTGAAATATCAACTATTATATTTGTAAAATTAATTTTTATGGTTGAAAATTCATTTCTTTGGATGAGAAATTAATTAATTTGTTGAAATTTTTTTTAATGAATATTAATTTAAAAAAAAAATGTAATTATTCGATGTTTGCTTGAAAATGTATCTTTTTCAGTTGAAAATTCAACTATTTTTTGATAATTCATATAATTTGCTGAAAATTTGTCTTTGTGGTAGAATATTGATCTTCTTTGGTGAAAAATTAACTTTTTAAGTTGAAAGTTAATTTATTTTCTTGGAAACTCGTCTTTTTAGGATAGAAAATTTAATTATTTTGGTAGATAATTAATCTTTTTAAGTTGAAAATTCAACTTTTTAGTAGAAAATTCTTTTTTTCTGGCTTTAAAATTTACCAGTTTTGTTGAAAACTAACTTTTTTGTTAATCATTCATATTTTTGTTGAAAATTCTTTTTTGCTTGAATTGGATTGTTTTTGGTTTAAAATAAGAATATTTTCTCGTTGAAATATCAACTATTATATTTTTGGTTGAGAATGCATATTTTTTTTAGTTGAAAATTCAACTACTTATTTGAAAGTGAAACTATCTTATCAAAAAATCATTTTGTTGTTTGTTGATTCGTTATTTTAGTCCTAAAACTTTTTACCTTTGTGTATAATTAATTTTTTTGGTTGAAAATTCATTTCTTTGGTTGACAAATTAATTATGTCGTTGAATTTTTTTTTATTGAATATTAATTTTTTTAACCGAAAATTTAATTATTCCATGTTTGCTTGAAAATGTATCTTCTTTAGTTGAAAATTCAACTATTTTTTTGATAATTCATATAATTTACTGAAAATTTGTCTTTTATGGTAGAATATTGATCTTCTTTGGTGAAAAATCAATTTTTTTTATGGAAAGTTCATTTATTTTGTTAAAAATTCGTCTTTTTAGGATAAAAAATTTAATTATTTTGGTTGATAATTCCTCTTTTTAAGTTGAAAATTCAACTTTTTTGTAGAGAATTCTTTTTTTCTGGCTTTAAAATTCACCAATTTTGTTGAAAACTAACTTTTTTGTTAATCATTCATATTTTTGTTGAAAATTCTTCTTTTTTGGTTGAATTGGATTGTTATTGGTTTAAAATAAAAATATTTTTTCATTGAAAAAAAAAAGTGAAACTATCTTATCAAAAAATCTTTTTTTTTTTTTGATTTGTGATTCATTATTTTAGTCCTAAAACTTTTTTTCTTGGTGCAAAATTAATTTTTTTGGTTGAAAACTCATTTTATTGGATGAGAAATTAATTATTTTGTTGAAATTTTTTTTATTGAATATTCATTTTTTTTACCGAAAATGTAATTATTCCATGTTTGCTTGAAACTGTATCTTCTTTATTTCAAAATTCAACTATTTTTTTGATAACTCATATAATTGACTGAAAATTTGTCTTTGTGGTTGAGTATTGACCTTCCTTGGTGAAAAATAATATTTTTAGTTGAAAGTTCATTTATTTTTTTGAAAACTCGTCTTTTTAAGATAAAAAAATCAATTATTTTGGTAGATAATTCGTCTTTTTAAGTTGAAAATTCAACTTTTTTGTAGAAAATTCTTTTTTTCTGGCTTTAAAATTCACCAATTTTGTTGTAAACTAACTTTTTTGTTAATCATTCATATTTTTGCTTAGGAAACTGAACTGTTTTGTAAGAGTTTCTTCTTTTTAGCTTAAAATTTCAAAACTTCAGATGAAATTTTTTTTCTTATCGACTGAAAAATCTGTCTTTGTTGAAAATTCAAGTCTTTCGTTGAAAATTCCTCTTTTTGGTTGAAAATTAATTCTTTTAATTAAAAATGTAATTACTCCGTTCTTTCTTGAAATGTTTTTTGTTTAGTTTAAAGTCCATTTATTTGGTTAAAAACTAGTTTTCTGTGGGTTGAAAATGCAATAATTTTGTTGGATAGTTCGTATTTTTGGGTTAAAAATTCAACAATTTTGTTCGAAATTAACTTTCTTGTTAAAATTTCATATTTTCGGTTTAAAAACTCAACTGTTTTATAGAAAATTCGTATTATTGGATTTAAAATTATTCTGTTTTGCTTAAAAAGTTAACTATTCAGTTGCAAATTCTCTTTTTTTGTTTGTTAAAAATTAATTATTTTGACTGAAACTTAATTATTCTATTTTTTTTTAATTTATCTTTTGGAATTGAAAACTAGATTATTTACTTGAAAATTCGTTTTTTAGTAGAAAATTAATGTTCTTGATGGAAAATTCATCTCTTCGGTCGAAAATTTAACTATTTTGTTTAACTAATTCGTTTATTTGTGGTTCAAAATAATTTTTTTATCTTAAAATTTAAAGATTATCGTCGCATTTTTTTAATTTACATTATTGATCTCCTTGACCAGGGAAAAGTCAGGGAAAGTCAGAAAATTTCGAAATTGAGATTTTTTAGCAATCCTGATTCGTATTCTAAAATAAATTTAATTCCTTTTTTTAAATCTAGATATTTATCTTTATTTTTTATCATTTATTATAATATTTTATCTTAATTTTGATTACCAGAAACTTTTTTCATTTTATACATTCTACACTCTCATTTTATATTAAAAATAATTATTTCCTAATTCCAGTGCAGTGATAAATCGTTTTTACGTAATTTATAAAAACATGACGTTTTTATCAATTTCATTTCATTTATCAATTTTATTTCAAGTGAAGAATTTAATTCTATTTACTCGTCCGAGAATTTTGTACCGCCACGTCGAGTCCTGTGAAACTCAATTCATCAAAAAGTTTTTTAGATCCAGTTTTATTTTTTTGAAAGATGAAAAAAAATTAAATGTTTATATAAATTTTTTAATATACAGTAACAATGAAAAATATCATTTCAAAATGAATAATTTTTCATTTATTCATTTAAGTATGGATTCAAATTATTATATGTAGTATGAAAAAAAAAATTAGGAACCCTTCAGTATCTATCATTTCAATATTCAAGGAATTAATATCATCGGCGAATTAATAAAATTCTTGAAAATTTATATAATTGGAGGAAACTTCATTTCAATTTTAAATGAGAATTTCTTCAGCAATTAAAAAGGCTTCAGAGTAGAAATTAGTAACTTTGAAGATAGGAAAACCGAAACTGCAACTGCTTCCTTATGATTGATGAGTCCTTATTCTCCTCGAATTTCAAACTTCAAACTTATCTTTCACGGGAATGATTAAATCCTTCAGAAACTCAAAAACTTTATTTATTATTAGTGAAAACTAAATTTTCATTAAAATATATAAATTTTAAAAATTGTGACAAATGTTTCCATTTGATTCAAGAGAATTTAACTGAATTTAACATAAATCCAAAAATACCAAATTTTTGAAAATCGAAAATAGCTAGTGCTGAATCGTTGCAATTTTACAAATAAAAATCTCTAATAATTTTTGGAAATTAAAAATGGCCCCAAGGTGTCGCTTTAAAGGTCGAAAACTTTCAATTTTGAGAATTTCAAAAAACTTCCCAATGAGTTCCAAAATTATGGTAATTTTTTTCTTTACAGTTTTAAGTATTAAATGCTAATAAAAATTGAAAATTAAACAAATATAACTTTTATTTAAGTTAGACTTTTTCGCAAATTATCAAAAATTACTTTTTTTATTAGATTCAATTAATCTTTATTATTTTTTCTCTTAGTTTGAATTAAATTATTTGAATTATTCTCTGGAATTCAACTAAATTCAAATTAATTTTAAAAAATTCAACCTAATTTATAAGAATTAAATTAAAAACAAGTAAATTTAACTCGACCTGAAATAAATTGAAAATTAATTCATTTGAATTTTTCTTACTTCTGTTAAATTTTCATGAATTAAAGTAAATTTAATTCAACTAAATTCTAGAAACTACAACTGAACTTAAATGAATTACATGAATTCTGAGTCAGATGTTCAGTGGAATTGAAGTGAACTAAAAAAAATTCGTATAAATTTAAGAAAATATAGTTGATTTCAAAAAAATTGCACTTGATTTAATATAAATTAAAGGGAACTCTTACTGAAAGGAACATATAATTTCACCTAGTTATTAATCCTTAAATCAGGAGTCATTTTTTATTTCTCACTTTTTGTGGAGTTTTTAGAGAACAAATATTTTTTACAATTTTTATTCACAAAATTTAACGATTGTCAACCACTTCTTTCTATGTATTATTTTAACTAAAAAAAAAAATATTCTAAAATATAAAAAAATATTATGCCTCTTAACCTACCTAGTATCTAAGCATTTTTTATTTTAAATAAAGGACGAGTATTTTTTTAAATTGGGTTAATATGAAACTTGTAGGAACTGTCGAATCTTTATTTCTTGCGAGAAAACATTCTTATCTTTAAAGAACAAAATTTAAAGAATTTGGGAAAATTCTTATTTGTTTTCACAAAATTTGAATTAAAAGTAGATTAATTATTGATTCGTATACGGCTCAAGAACATTAATTTTCTGACAAAAAGGTGAATTTTCAATCAAATACGTTAACTTTTAATCAAATTATTAAATTTTCAACTAAAAAAAATTTTATCCGAAAATGGAATAGTTCAATTTTCAGTTGAAAAAATTAATTTTCGATTAAATAAAAATTAACTAAAGAAAGTTTCAAAAAATTAACCCAAAAATATGAATTTTTAACAAAGGAGTTAATTTACAACCAAATATTACAATTTTTTTAACTTTTTAACAAAATTGTTAAATTTTCATAAAATTTGTTACCAAATAGTTGAATTTTCCACCAAAAAGATTAATTTTAACCAAGAAGATTAATTTTCCACAGAATTACGAATTTTCCACAAAATACATGGATTTTCAATCAAATATTTTTAATTTTCAAGTAAGAGCGATAAATTTTTAATCGAAAATGAAATAGTTAAATTATCAGGTAAAGAAATTTATTTGCAATTCAAAAAAAGAACAAAGTTTCAACTAAAGAAATATAATGTATTTTTGAACAAAAGATGAATTATTCAAATAATACATGAATTTTCAAATATGAAGATATTTCTACAAGAAAAGACTAATTTCAATTTTGAATTTTGAATTTTTGACCAAATAGTTGAATTTTCAAATAAAAAATATAAATTTTGAACCAAAAATTAAATAGTCAAATATTCAGTTGTAAAAATTAATTTTCAACCATAAAAAAATGCTTTTCAAAATACATTCAGATTTTCAACCGAAGAACTTGTCAACCAAGAAGTTTACCAAAAAAACGAATTTTCAACAAAATACATGAAATGTAAACCAAATGGTTAAATTTTGAACCACAAAAGGTTAATTTTCAACCAAAAAAAAAGGAATTTTCAACCAAAAAAAGGTGAAATTGAAAAAAAAAGTTGAATTCTCAACCCAAAAATATTTTTTACTCAATAAAGCCAAAAAATGTCATAAAAATCTTGAATTTTCTAACCAAAAACATGAATATTCAACAAAAAAGTTAAGGTACAACCGAATATTTAAATTTTTTTGCTAAAATCGTTGAATTTTTAACCCAAGCAGGATTTTCAGCAAAACAGTTGAGTTTTAACCAAAAAGGATGACTTTTTAGCAAAATTGTTCAATTTTAATTAAATTTCTAACCAAATTGTAGAATTTTCAAATGAAAGAGAATTAACTTCAACCATAACCACTGCATTTTTACCCAAATTGTCGAATCTTCAAATCAAAAAGACTAACTTTTTAAAAGACAGTTGAATTTTCAATCCAAAATAGCATATTTTCAACAAAGCAAATACAATTTTCAAGCAAAAATGATGATTTTTTTAACAAAATAGTTCAATTTTCAACAAAATAGTTGGATTTGTAACCACAGAGTTGAATTTTCGAGATTCAAAGATGAATTTTCTGTAAAATAGTTGAATTTTCGAAAACAACCAAATTAATTATCAACCGAACAGTTGCATTTACAACCCAATAATTGAAATTTCAAGAAAATAGTTGAATTTTCAATTAAATAGAACCAAAAAGACGATTCAAAAAAAACAGTTGAATATTCAATCCAAGAGGACGAATTTTCTTTCCAAAAAGAGAAATATTCAAACAAACAGTTAAATTTTCAACAAAGTAGCTAAATTTTCAACAAAATATTTAAATTTTCTACTAAATTTATGGATCTTTAAAACAAAAAATTAATTTTATACAAACTAGTTCAACTTTCAACAAAGTAGTTAAATTTTTAATTACTTGGTTGAAAAAGATTATTCTTATCTTTAAAGAATAATAATCAGTCCTTAAATATAAAATAATTTTAATCAGAAGACTTTATTAAAGATTCTTATTTAATTTTTCAAAACCTAAATGTAGAATAAATCAATGATTGATTTTTATATGACTCTAGATGTCTTATACACATTAAAGTATTTGATAAATCAACAAATATTAAATAAAAATGACTTTTATTTGATAAAGTAATTACGTAATTAAGAGGGGAAGTAAGCCATGAAAGTTCGCAAAAAAACCTTATTTATTTCCCGAAATAAACCCATTTTCCCAGCACTTGGGGTGAAATTTCAGATCATATTACGTTCTGGGGTCGATTTTGTAGAGCTGTTACCATATGGAATGGTCATTACGTTTAATCTTCTTAGAGACCTACATAGCGATAATAATTACTATTTCGTTGTTTCAGTTCCAATTTGTTCCAATTTGTAAATTTTCAGTTATGAAAATTAATTTTCAACATAATAGTTAAATTTTCAACCAAAGAAGATGAAATTTTAACAAAAGAGTTAAATTTTAGCCGAGACAAATTTTGCAGTAAATAAAGAAAACAAATTTCATCCAAAAAGTTGAATTTTCAAGCCAGAAAGGCAATTTTCCTCTATTGAATAATGAATGATTCACCGAAAAATAAATTTTTAATCAGACAGTTGCGTTTTCAATCAAAAAGGTAAATTTTCTATCAAGGAGATTAATTTTCTACCAAATAGACTAATTTTCGACAAAATACATGCATTTTCAACCAAATAGTTTAATTTTCAACCAAAAATGGAATAGGTAAATTTCTAGTGAAAAAAATAATAATTTTCAACAAAAAACAAAACATATTTTCAACAAAATAGTTAAATTTTCAACCAAAGAAATGAATTTTCAACCAAAAAAAGATGAAATGTTAACAGAAGAGTTGAATTTCCAGCCGAGGATGATTTTTCACTTAACAAAAAGAAAAAAAAATTTATCGAAAATGTTGAATTTTCAAGCCAAAAAGACAACTCTTTCACAAAGTAGTTGAATTTTCAACACAAAAATATGAACTTCCAACCAAAAAGTTCACTTGCAACCATATATTTAAATTTTTTGCCGAAATAACTGATTTTTCAATCCAAAAATAATTTTCAGCAAAACAGTTGAGTTTAATTTAAAAAAAGATAACTTTTCAATACAATTGTTTTTTTTAATTGAATTTTTTACCAAATATTTGAATCTTTAACCAAAAAGATGAATTTTCAACCAAGATGATTAATTTTCTACCAAAAAAATACTAATTTTCATCAAAGTACATGAATTTTCAACTAGAAAGATGCACTTTCAACAAAGAAGATTAAATTTTTACCTAAAAAGACTAATTTTTAACAAAATACATGAATTTTGAACCAAATAGTTGAATTTTCAGCTACAAAAGAGCAATTTTCAGTCAAAAACCGAATAAGTAAATTTATATTTTAAAAAATAATAAATTTCAACTAAAAATATGAAATTTCAACAAAAGAGTTGAATTTTCAGCCAAGAAAGATTTTGCACTGAATAAAGAAAAAAAATGTATCCAAAATGTTGAATTTTCATCCAAGAAGATTAATTTTCTACCAAAAAAACTAAGTGTCATCAAAATACATTCATTTTCAACCAAAAAGATGAATGTTCATCCAGAAATTGAATTTGAACCAAAACAGACTAATTTTCAACAAAATGCATGAATTTTTAACCAGATAGTTGAAGTTTTTAACTGAAAAGATCAATTTTCAACCAAAAATGGAATAGTTAAATTCTCAGTTAAAAGAATTAATTTTCAATACAAAAAAAAAACATTTTTAACCAAATAGTTCAATTTTTAACCAAAAGTTTCAAAAAATCAATTTTCAATTTAAAAAAAATGTCAACTAAAGAAATATAATGTATCTTTGACCATAAAAACGATTAATTAACATAATAAATAAATAATTTTCAACCATGAAGGTTAATTTTCTACCAAAAAAAAAAACAACAAAAGAGCAATTTTCAACCATAAATGGATTTAGTAAATTTTCAATTTCAAAAATTAATTTTCAATTTAAAAAAAAACAACATATTTTCATCCAAGAAAGATAAAATTTCAACAAAAGAGCTGAATTTTCAGTCGAGAAAGATTTGCACTCAATAAATAAAAATAATTGATTCCAAAATGTTAAGTTTTCAAGCTAAATAGATGACTTTTTTAAAAAACAGTTGAATTAAAAAAAAGTTAATTTATAACCAGATGTTTAAATTTTTGCCAAAATAGTTGATTTTTCATCCTAAAAACAATTTGAAGCTAAACAGTTGAGTTTTATAAAAAAAAAACAATCTTCAACAAAATTGTTAAACTTCAATTAAATTTTTAACCAAATATT
>CAKNYM010050088.1:111231-121276 GCA_932195095.1 Andricus curvator
TTGCAACAAAATACATGAACATAAATTCAATTTAAATTTAAATTAAACTCAAATTCTCAGTCAAAGAAATTAATTTTTGAATGAAAAAAAAATTCAACCAGTGAGATGAATTTTCTACCAACAAATATTAATACGCGAATTTTCAACCCAAAAAGAATTTCCAGCAAAGCAGTTGAGTTTTATGAAAAAAAAATGACTTCAACAAAATTGTTAAACTTCAGTTAAATTTTTAACTAAATTTTGGAATTTTCAACCATAAAGATGAATTTTCAACAAAAAAGATTAATTTTCCACGAAAAAGACGTATTTGCAACAAAATACATGAACAAATACAAAATACATAAATTCAATTTAAATTTAAATTAAAGTTAAATTCTCAGTCAAAGAAATTCATTTTTGATTTTAAAAAAAAGTGCAACCAATGAGATCAATTTTCTACCGAAAAGACGAATTATTAACATAATACATGAATTTTCAACCCAAAATGAATTTTCAGCAAAACAGTTGAATTTTATCAAAAAAAATGACTTTTCAACAAAATTGTTAAACTTTAGTTAAATTTTTAACCAAATATTGTAATTTTCAACCAAAAAGATGAATTTTCATCCAAAAAGATTAAGTTTCCACAAAAAAGACGAATTTTCAACAAAAGACATGAACATAAACTCAATTTAAATTCAAATTAATGTTAAATTCTCAGTCAGAGAAATTAATTTTTGATTAGAAAAAAATGTCAATCAATGAGATCAATTTTCTACCAAAAAGACGAATTATTAACATAATACATGAATTTTGAAGCCAAAAAGAATTTCCAACAAAAACTCTTCAACAAAATTGTTAAACTTCAGTTAAATTTTTAACCAAATATTGGAATTTTCAGCCAAAAAGATTAAGTTTCCACAAAAAAGACGAATTTGCAACAAACTAAATGAACATAAATACAATGTAAATTTAAATTAATGTTAAATTCTCAGTCTAAGAAATTAATTTTTGATTACAAAGAAATTTCAACCAATGAGATGAATTTTCTACCAAAAAGACGAATCATTAACATAATACATGAATTTTCAACCCAAAATGAATTTTCAGCAAAACAGTTGAGTTTTATCCAAAAAAATGACTCTTCAACAAAATTGTTAAACTTCTGTTGAATTTTTAACCAAATATTGGAATTTTCAACCAAAAATATGAATTTTCAGCCAAAAAGATTAAGTTTCCACAAAAAATACGAATTTGCAACAAAATGCATGAGCATAAATTCAATTTAAATTTAAATTAAACTTAAATTCTCAGTCGAAGAAATTAATTATTGAATAAAAAAAAATTTCAACCAATGAGATCAATTTTCTACCAAAAGACGAATTATTAACATAATATATGAATTTTCAACCCAAAAAGAATGTTCACAAAAATGTTAATTAAATTTGTTATTTATAGTCTGTGTTCGATTTTGCAGAGCTCCTACCATTATGATAATAGAATGGTCATTACGTTTAATCTTCTTAGAGACCTACGTAGCGGTGATAATTGCCATTTCGTTATTGCAGTTCTGATTTGCTTTTTGGCGATAGGAGCTATAATTTTCCTTTACTGAATAATCGAACCAGCATTTCAGCTCACATGTTAATATCATGATGCAATTATCGGTTCACCCAATTTTGAAATTCCCATCGTGTACCAGATGACGATTGGAATTCAATCATCCCTTACTCATCCAGTTAACACCCACATTTGTTCCCACAGTTATTTACTGAGATCGGGAGATAATAAATAAAACGACTATTTTCGATCAGCACTTTCAGTATAAATAGAATGTCATCTACTTATAGAGGGAACAAATATTTACTCGAAATCTTTAGACGGGTGAATACAAATGCATTTTTTCAACCAATTTAGAACCAGTGAATCAGTGGATCAGTGGGTTTTTCCAGATTAATACTAGTAGTCTCGCCTATTAATTTTTTGTGTGAAGAACCCAGGCGGAAATATTATAAATAGTTTATATATAGTGTGAAGTATTATATACAATATTCATTTGTTTTATATAAAAAATGTATAAAACAAATGAATATTATATATAATTCTTCACACTATATATGAACTATATATAATATTTCCGCCCGGGAAGAATGAACCAACTACTTATTTTTTTCTTTGTTATTTATATTTAATTAATGTCACAAAATATTTATATAAAATAATTAGAAGGTACCAAATATGATGTCTGTAGCCTCCAATAAGGAGCTGCTTTTAATTTTTTTCTCTGTTAAAGGAGTAATAAATATATTTCTCATAATTTATTTGTAGGTAAATTCTGCCATCTTTATCATCTGGAAAGGATTGTGGATATAATTATAACTCAATTTATTATAATTTACTCTTAAATTTGTTTAACACTTAACTTATTTGTAAATTATATTGCCGTAATGAAATTTTTCATTTTATAAATTAAAAGAAATATTATTTCTAAAATAAATTGTGAATTGTTCGTTATAACATGTATATGAGTATATGATTTTCAATTTGATAAATGCTGCGACTAATATTAATTTTTATTATTATATAAGTTGTACAACATTGAAGACAATGAATGATACATAGAATAATGGCAGTAATTACGAATCTTTCAGTTTTTAAGAAATATGATAACAAATTTTTAAGTTGTCTATTTGCTCGGCAATTATTGCCTTTGCTCAATAGTAATCCATTCGCCACTAATATTTTATTATGTATTGAGAGATGTACAGAATTTTTTTTATAAAAAATTAATGTTCTAATTTTTATCATAAATGATGCAAGTTATTACGAAAAAGTAAAATGTATTTTAGTATAACCTTTTTATACGTGAATATTTGTATCGAATCTGTTGTTGTTTACGTAAAAATGAGCGAATTCTTTTATTATAAGAAGAAAATTATCCTGTCTATAGAACTTTCCAGGCCTTATTAAAAGCTAAATTAACAAAGAATTTTCAAAAAATAAAAAACATATGTTATATAAGTAATAATACAAAAACGTTGCTCCTCGTTATCCTTGTTTAATTGTCGTTTCAAAATGTAGATAATATCTTCTATTAGTGAAAATATTAAAGTTCAAAATTTATCTGCTCCATTTGTGGTTAAAAATTGATCTTTTTGGTTTCAAATTCAACCATTTATGTAAAAAAATTCGAAGCGAAAAAATATAAGCTGAAAATTAATCAAATCAAATCTGAACATCACATCCATTGCTCAAAGTACTTAGGTGGAAATTTATGTAATTTGTTACAAATTCTTCTTTATTGGTAGAAAATTAATCTTTTTAGTTGAAAAGTCAAATATTTGGTTAAAAATGTATGTACATATTTCATTCAAAATTCTTCTTCTCTGATAGAAAATTAATCTTATTTTTTAAAAATTCATCTTTTTGATTGATAATTTAAATATTCAGTTAAACATTTAACAGTTTTGTTGAAAGCCCATGTTTTTGGCTTGAAAAATCAACATTTTTTATGACATTTTTTTTATTGTTTGAAAAATCTTTCTTGGTTGATAAATTCGTGTTTTTTATTTGAAAGTAGTGTCTTTAGTGTATTTTCTTGGAAATAGTAGCAAGTTTGAGCGCGCCTAGGGCGCGCGACTGTTGGTTCTCGCGCCTCGCGCTTGGTCTTTTTATTTCCCCCACATTTGTGCACACACCTTTTAAAATTAAAAGTCAAAGTATCGACATCTGTAATTTGGTGATTGTGAATTCTCTTTTGTTAAAGCTCCTTCGGCTTTAACGAATACATTATCATCACGTACCTCGTGCTTCGCACTCGATTTTGTCCAAAATGCGAAATTTTCTACATTATTATATCAAATGTATATTACATTTATTTCTTTTTTGGTTAAACAACTTTTGTCTATTTATCTTTTTTCGTACCTTGCGTCGTTTTCCCACAATTTTTTTTATTGTCAATGTTATTTTTACGATTGAAACACAAATTACGCATCTTATCAATAAATGATTACTAAAAAATGTATAGCTCTTCTTTGAGAACTTTTGTCTATTAATTTTTTTCGTGGTTTGTGTCGTTTGTCCAAAAATTTATTTTATTTTTAAATCAGTTTTTTACAAATGAAACAAAAACTACGCGTCCCATCAAAAAGTGATTCATAACAAATTTGCAGATCTTTTTTGAGTGCACAATTTTTGTCTATTCATCTTTTTTCGTATCTTGTATATTTTGACCGCAACCTGGATCTTTTGATTTTTCATTATTTTTTTGTGCGATAAAAATTTGAATTTTCGGTTTTTCAAGAAAATTAAAAAAAGTCTTATAACAATATTTTAGAGTGTTCAAAAAGAAACATTTTTCTTTTATTGACTTTTTTTCATATCGTGCGTTATTTGGCTTAAAATGTTCATTTTCGTTTGTATTTTGGAATTTTGTAAATGCTATAACTCCAATAATTTTTGTTTTATAAAAAAAAGTAATTTAGATAAATTGTTTGACTTTTTGAGAACTACGAACATCCGTACATAGAATTTTTTAATTTGAAAAAAAGTGGTCTCAAAAATTTTGAAAAAGCGCTCAATTTTTGAATTTTTATCCGACATCGCTGGCTAACGAACTTGACCTTCATTTTCTGTCCTTCAATCTGTCAATTCTTTCGAAAGTTATCGTGCTAACCAAATAAAAATCTACACAAGAAAAATAGACGAATTAAAAAAAAAGTTGATTTTTCAGTCAAGAAAGAGAAATGATTCAACCAAATTGTTGAATTTTTAAGCCAAAAAGACGATTTTTCTACAAAACTCGAATTTTCAACCCTAAAATATAATCTTAAAAAAAATTAATTTTGAACAAAATATTTGAAGTTTCTACAAAATTGTTGAACTTTTAAGCTAAAAAGACGTGTTTTCTACAAAGCAGTTTAAATTTCAATAATAAAATATGCATTTTGTACAAAAAAAGTTCATTTTTAACCAAGCAATTGAATTTTCAACAAAATAGTTGAATTTTGAGTCAAAAAAGGTAAATTTTCTACCACAAAAGATGAATTTTCAACCTAAAATACACGTTTTCAACAAAAAAATTAAACTGTCAAGTCAGAAAGACAAATTTTCAACAAAACAATTGAATTTTCAACCCAAAAATATGATTTTCCAGCCAAATAGTTGAATTTAAAAAAAAAAATATATTTTTAACCAAACAGTTGCATTTATAACCAAATGGTTGAACTTTCTCGAAAAATAGACGAATTCTTAACAAAAAAGTTGATTTTTCAACCCTGAAATATAATCTTAAAAAAATTAATTTTCAACAAAATATTTGAAGTTTCTACAAAATTGTTGAATTTTTAAGCCAAAAAGGCATTTTGTACATAAAAGTTCATTTTTAACCAAACAATTGAATTTTCAACAAAATAGTTTAATTTTCTACCAAACTGTTGATAATTTAGGTGCAAAAATAAAATTTCTACAAAACAGTTGAATTTTTAAACCGAAAATATGATTTTCTAACAAAAAATATTATTTTTACCCAATTAGTTGAATGTTTAACAAAATAGTTGAATACTCAATCAAAACAGATTAATTTTCTACAAAGCAGTTGAATTTTCAACCCCAAAATACGAACTTTTAACAAGAAAGATGATTTTCAACAAAATAGTTGAATTTTCTATAAAATTATTGAATTTTCAATCTAAAAATACGACTTTTCTACCAAACAGTTGAATTTTCAACCAGAAAATATTAATTTTCAACAAAAAAGTTCATTTTTCAACAAACAGTTGAATGTACAACCATAAAATATGAATTTTTATTTAAACGTTAATGTTCAGCTAAGAAAACTGAATTTTAAACCAAATAGTTGAATTTCCGAAAAAAAACATTAATTTTCAACCAAAATTCTCAACCAAAAAAAAAGTTACATTTTCAGTTATATTCAGTTAATTTGAATCATTAACCAAGACAGATTAATTTTCCAATCAGATAGTTCAATTTTTAACTAAAGGAGGTGAATTTTCAAACTAAAGAGACAAATTTGCAACTAAGAAAGATTTTTCAGTTAAGAAAGAAAAAAAAATCAACCTAATTGTGGAATTTCAATAAAAAAATGTTAATTTCCAATAAAATTGTTAAATTTTAAACTAGAAAGACAAATCTTTACAAAAAAAATGAATTTTTTAGAAAGTAGTTCAACTTTCAACCAAGTAGATCAATTGTCAACCAAAAAATATTACTTGTTAACAAAATAGTTGGATTTTCAACAAATTAGTAGAGTTTTTTAGAAAATAATTAAATTTTCAAACAGAAGAGATTAATTTTGAAACAGAAATATAATAGTAGACTTTATAAATAAACATAATTAACTTTCTTACAAAAAAAAAAGACTTTTGTACCCAAGCTGAAATTATAATCCAAGGGGCGAATTTTTTACCCAAAAAGACTAATGTTCAATAAAACAGTTGAATTCAGACCAAGAAGAATGTTTTTCTTAAAAATAGCTAAATTTTCAACAAACTAATTAAATTTTGAGCCAAAACAGGTCAATTCTCAACAAGAAAAGTAATAGTTGATATTTCAACCAAAAAAAAAAGATGAATTTTGAACACAAATAATTGAATCTTTAACAAAAACATATTAATTGTTAACCAAAATGTTGCATTCTTTATCAAAAAAGATGATATCGGAAAGAGAGGAATTTTCAATAAAAGAGACGAATTTTCAACAAAAGAGAGTTGAATTTTCAACCAAGAAAGATTTTTCACTCCTAAAAGAAAAAGAATTTTAACCATCGTGTTGAATTTTCAAGCGAAAAAGGCGAATTTTCTACATAACACTTACATTTTTAATAAAACCAGTGTGTGGCAGTGGGGCCACACAGCAGAAGTGAAACTTTGATGAATTAACTTTCAAGTTTTTCGTGAGGAATCATCATGAGTTTTTAGGAGATCGCATAGTAAGAGAGTGCAGAGAGGGAGAGAGAGAAGAAAGAGCATATATATGCTTTGGTTATCCTGGCAGTAGTGGGGATATCGAAGAGGAGTCCTTAGAGCAATTGCCAATTGCCGCACAAAAGGGAGACGCGAATAGAGAGAGAAGGTATAGACTATAGAAAGTATACTTGTAAGAGAGAGACAGAAAGTTCGTTCGGTCGTTTTTTCCAATTCACTCCCGTCACAAAATAAACTTCAAAAGTTAATTTTTGAACCAAATAGTTGAATTTTTTACCAAAATTGTTAAATATTAAATACAAAAAGACGATTTTTAACAAAACAGTTGAATTTAAAAAAAAATCATTAATCGATCAACGAAATAATACAATTTTTAAGGCCATGTTATACATTATTCACGTGACCCAGCCCGTCCTGAGATCGATATTTTTTGTCCCATATTTAAAAATAAAAGTTAAAATAGAGCGGAAAAAATTTGGGAAAATATTAATAAATATAAAAGGACAGTGTGTGGTAAAGCATAGAGTTGGGGAAGAAAAAAAAGTTATTATTGGAATAACAAATATCGACCGGCAATCAAGCGATCTGCATTATCAACAGTGCTGACACCATGGATATATTAAATATCAATTTGTTTATTTGCACCAAACCAGCAAATATTATGAAGTGTAATTTTTTCAACCGATGTTTGCATCATTTTCCTCAAGACATGTGAGCCAGAACCTCAAAAATGTTTCATTGGGAACATTGAAAATTGGTTACAGAGTTCTACAGCACGGTCGGTATTTTTGTGAATTGCCTTATTCATTACATTTTTTTCTTCGACATTTCGAGTCAAATGTTGTATACAAACGCAGATTACAGTTTCCTGATGCTTTCCCCAAAGTTTCAACTCGATATCTCATTTTGTGTGGACATGAGTTGTTGCACAAAAAATGCCGATATTGCTCCGGTTTTAATTTCTTCAAAAAAATGTTTTTAAATTTCGAGCCAAATGTTGTATACAAACGTACATTATTGTTTCCGGAGGCTTTCCCCCAAATTTCAACTCGATATCTCATTCGGTGTGGACGTGAGTTGTGGCAAAAAAATTATCGATAATTTATGTCACGTGACTCATGTATAACATGGCCTTAAGGCCATGTGACGAGTGGGTCACGTGATTGGATTCCTACCTTACGGACACGTTTTTTATTTGTTAACTTATTTTCACACGAATAGCCACATCGAGTTGAACATTTGGGATAATAAATAAGAAGCACTAAGAAAGGTGGGTCTGGTCCTAAATTTTAACAATCGTGAAAAAAGCAAAAAAAAATTATTTACAAAAAAAACTTTGTTCTTAATTACAAAAATTTAGGACCAGAACCACCTTTCTTAGTGCTTCTTATTTGTTATTCCAGATTTTCAACTCGATGTGGCTATTCGTGTGAAAATAAGTCAACAAATAAAAAAAGTGTCGTTAAGGTAGGAATCCGGTTACGTGACCCACTCGTCACATGGCCTTAACCGAAAAGATGAATTCTGACCAAAAATATAATAGCAGACTTTTCAATTCAAAAGAAGTAGGATCCAACTAAAAATAGTTCAATTTTCTTATTGGGTTCTATTAATTCATTTCGCATTTAAGCAAGAAAGCGAGAAGAAGGGGAAGCTTCTTCAAAAAAGGGGAAAAAAGGCATTTTTTGAAAAAGGGAAGTAGAAAATAGATTGCAAAAAAGAAATAGGATTTCTTTCCCGAATCTAAGGAAAGGTCATCGTTGAAAGATATACAAATTTTGAACATGACCTTTCCAAGTAATAAGTTGATTAATAGAGAACCTACTCTCTCTCTCTCTCTCTCTCTCTCTCTCTCTCTCCCTCCCCCCTCTCTCTCTCTCTCTTATTTTGATCTATTTCTGTCTGTCTTTCTGAGCGATTCTCTTACAGATTCTATATATAGTGTACTTCGCCCACAACTATAACAAAGTTAGATCCTCTTAAGTGGAAACAGTACCTTGCCTAAGTAATTCAGAAATAAGTTTGTCTCAAAGAAACTTCATTCATCATCAACTTTTTCATTTTCATTCATGTATAAGAATTTAATTTAATTTCATATATGATTAGTTTGCTGAATTTCTTAGGGAATTCAGCCTATCTTTCGTAATTTTTGCTGACTAAATTTTTTCGTGAATTTATTTAGGGGTTATCCAAAAATTACGTAAGACGATTTGGGGGACGAGGATTCTCTAAAATCTTACTTTTTCTTATGAATTAACAACGTAGTTTAGAGCATTGATGTTATTTTGTCGACCAGAGTAATTAATTTATTTTTGATGTTGAATTTTGCCCATTGCTTATCAAATGATTTTGTCGAGAAACCAGAAAAAATCTGCCTCCGCCCGGATTCGAACCGGGAACGCCACTAATCACGAGTGGAGCGTTTAACCAATTACGCCACCGTGACCACAGCAGATCATTTCTTGTTTCTCCCATTTCCGCAGGATGACGCGGGTCGAAACAAATTTTTTCTCGTTTCTCCGCCAAATTTTTTGACCAGTAATCGGCAAAATTTAGCATCAGAAATTAATTAATGAAGCAATTCAAGTTTAGAACAAGTAGATGAACTTTCAACCAAAAAATATGAATTCTCAACAAACAATGTAATAGTTGATCTTTTAGTCAAGGAAAGATTTTCATTTTAAATCAAGAACAATTAAATTGAACCAAAAAAGACCATTTTTTCAACAAAATAGTCAAATCCTCAATAAAAGCAGATTCACTTTCAATCAAACAGTTGAATTTTTAACCGAAAGAGATCAAATTTTTACTAAAAGAAATGGATTTTCAAATAAAAAAGACGAATTTTGAACCCAGACTTTTCAGTGAATACAGCAAAAAAATGCATCCAAATTTGGAATTTTCAAGCCAAAAAGACGAGATTTCTACAAAAGAGTTAAAGTTTCAACTAAATAGTTAAGTTTTCAACCAAAACGATGAATTTTCAATCAAGAAGATTAATTTTCCACAAATAGACGAATTTTTAACAAAGTACATCAACTTTGAACCAAATAGTTAAATTTTTGACCAAGAAGATGATTTTCTACCAAAAAGACGAATTCTCAACAAAATACATCAACTTA
>CAKNYM010050088.1:121286-160344 GCA_932195095.1 Andricus curvator
TTTTCTACCAAAAAGACGAATTCTCAACAAAATACATCAACTTAAATGAATAACTTTTTCCATGTTCAACCAAAAAAGCTATAGTTACATTTTTATTACAAAAAATTAATTTTCAACAAAAAAAGCGCATTTTCTGCAAAACAGTTGAATTTTCGACAAAATAATTAAATTTTCAACCAAAACGATGAATTTTCAACCAAGAAGATTAATTTCTCACCAAAAAAAAATGAATTTTCAACAAATTACATAAATTTTTTAACAAATAGTTGAATTTTTTAACTCAAAAGATCAATTTTTAACCAAAAATATAATAGTTAAGTTTTTACTGCAAAAAATTAATTTTCAACGATAAAAAACTAATTTTTTACTAAACAGTTACATTTTCAACCAAATTGTTAAATTTTCAGTTTAAAAAATAAAATTTCAACAAAAAAAACTGCAGTTGAATTTTAAACCTAAAATGATTAATTTTTCACCAAAAAACGAAATAGTTAATATTTGAACTAAAAAAACATGTTTATTTTAAATCAAGAACAGTTCAATGTTCAACCAAACAGTAACATTTTTAACCGACAAAATGTATTTTCTGCGTCAAAAAAAGAATTTCGAATAAAACACATAAATAATCAACCGAAAAGTTAAATTTTCAACCGAAAAAATTAATATTCTACTAAAAATGATGCATTTTTAACAGAACACATACATTGCCAACCAAACAGTCAAAGTTTCAACTAAAAAAGATCAATTTTCTACAAAAAATGGAAAGGTTAAATTTCCGTTTGAAAAAATTAATTTTCAACCAAAAAAGATGAATTTACAACAAAGTACACAAATTTTCAACCAAATAGTTAAAATTTCAACTAAAAAAGATAAATTTTCTACAAAAAATAGAATAGTTAAATTTTTAACAACAAATTTCCAACAAAAAAAAGTTAAATTTGCGACCAATGAAATAAATTTTGAGGCAAAATAGTTAGTCTTTCGACTAACTATTTGAATTTTCTACCAAATTGTTACCATTCTAAAGTAGTAGTAAAGAGTCGTTTTTCATAGCGCTTACAACTGTAACACCTTGTACATTAAATGCAAAAAATGTATTTTACTTTATTCATAATTATAACATTATTAATTTAATTCGCCTCATAATATTAGTATTAATATTGAATTTAATAATCATAAACTCACGAATTAATAAATGAATAAACAAATAAGGGAAGGAATATAGATATAAAATATAAACTGTGTTAATTAAATAAATGTGGAAACTTAATGAAATTAATTTTATAAATAAAAATGTGTTAATAACAATAATGATTTACCTTTACAAAATTTCCATTTTTTTTTAAATAAAAAATTCTGCATGGAAAATTATTAATATACTTTATTTTGTAATCAAAATTTCCAGTTTTCTAACTTAATATTTTAAAAGTGCTCAAAATGAACTTGAATGTTTATTTAAACTATTATTCTTTAGTGTATAAATTATTAAAATTACTATTTATTTATCGCAGGCTTTACAGAATTAATAGAACCCAATAAGAAAATCCTACCATTTTTGGTTGAAAGTCCACTTTTTACGGGCAAAAATTCTACTATTTTCTCGTTAAGAATTCATATTTTTTGGTTAACAATATCATTATTTGGTTCAGAATTTAATTATTTTGTTGAAAATTCCAAAATTTTGTTAAAAAGTCATCCTTTTTGGTTGAAAATTGAACTATTTTTTGAAAATTTGTCGTTTTGGCTTGAAATTTCAACAATTGTTACATTTTTGTTATTTTTCGGTTTAAAAATGCATACCTTTTTGTAGAATTTTCGTTTGTAAAATTGCAACTGTCTGGTTAAAAATTAATCTTTCTTGACTGAAAAATAACTACTTTGTTAGAAATCCATTTTATTTGAAGTGTCATCGTTTTAGTTAAAAATTTATTTCTTTGGTTCAGAATTTAACTATTTTATTGAAAATTCGTTTTTTTTTGTCGGAAATTACTTTTTTTAACTGAAAATATAACAATTGCATTTTTGTTGGAAATTTACATTTTGAGTTGGAAATTCAACTATTTGGTTAAAAATTCATGTATTTTGTTAAAAATTTGTCTTTTAGGGTAGAAAATTATTCCATTTGGTTAAAAATTGAACTATTTGATAGAAAATTAATCTTTTGTAGTTGAGCATTCAAGTATTTTGTTGGAAATTCGTTTTTGTTGAATAAATCCTATTTTTTATTTAAAATTAACATCTTTTCTGGTTAATATATCAACTATTACACCATTACATTCATAGTTTTAGTCGAAAATTAATTTCTTTGGTTGAAAATTGAACTACTTTTTTGAACTACTGTTTTCTTTAAAAATTACTTTTTTTAACTAAAAATTTAACCATTTGGTTGGAAATTCAGATGTTTGGCTGAAAATTAACTTTTCTGTTGAAAATTCATATTTCGGGTTAGAAATTTAACTGTTGAAAATTCATCCATTTCAGTAGAAAATTAATCTCCTTGGTAGAAAATGCCACTATATTGTTAAAAATGTATGTATTTTGTTGGCAATCTTCCATTTTAGTGGAAAAATCATCTTCTTGGTTAAAAATTCATATTTTTGTTGAAAATTCAATATTTTCGGTTTTAAAATTCTACATTTTGGATTAGTTTGTTTTCCTTCAGCGACTGAAAAATCTTTCTTGGTCGAAAATTCGATTCTTGTTGAAAAATCGTCTTTTCTGGTTCAATTCACGTGTTTTTTTATTCAAAATAAAAATCTTTTTTGGTTAAAAATACAACTGTGTGGCTGCAAATTAAATTTGTTGTTGAAAAGTCAGCTTTTTGGTTAAAAGTTGAATTACTTTATTAATTCATAAAAAACTGTAAGATGTTACCCCCCCCCCCCCCCAATCATCTTGCGTTATTTTCGGACGACACTCAAATAAATGCAGGGAAAAATGTATTCGGCAAAAATTACATGAGATTTTAAATGGGAAAAGCTCAGTTTTCGGAAAAATCTGAAAAAAACGACTTTGTATTGTGCTCGGAAAATGTCTCGGAAATGCAAAATAGCAGTTTTATTTAAAATTTATGCTAGAGACGGGCTTTTAAAAAAAAATTTTGGCATTTTTGATATTCGATGAGATAGAAGTTTGAAAGCATTTTGAACGAATTTCAGATTATTTAAACAATTATTATTTTTTGAGAAATTTGTATTTCCCCTGTTAATCATAAAGTCAGTATTGTTTGGAATTAATGACAAAAAAGTTAATATTAAAATAATATATCTTTTAAAGTCATTTTTCAATTGTTTAAACAATTTGTATTTTCTTTAATTTTGTATATTTTACCAAATCATGAAAAGTTCGTATTTTCTGGTTAATATGAATTATATTATAAATAGTTCCTATTTTCTTAGTGCATTCGTGAAGCAATTAATTAACATATTCATAAAATAATGAAAAAAATTGTTTAAGCTCATAATTCTTTGAACTATTGAGGGCTTTATAATAAGCTACATGGTATAAGAGATTAAAATAATTAGAATTTTCTCCACCTTTCTAATATAGTCAGAATGGAATAATTATTAATTGTTCAAACATTTAATAATATCCCTAACAAAACAATATTTTTCCTATCATCCATTAAGTTTGCAATTAGTTCAAAAAAATACTAACTTTTTATGATTTAGTGGAAAAAAAATTTTGACAAAAAAAATATTACTCCTAAAATTCATTGTGTCATTGATTCCAGAAAATAATAACGTTTCATGATTTGGGATAGAACCAAAAATGAAAACGAATATGAATTTTTTAAACAGTTGGAAACTGCCTCAAATGAAAAATATTATTTTCAGCATTCACTCACGGAGTCGTTAATCTCAAAAAATACTAACTTATCACGATTAGCAGGAAAAATACAAATTGCCTTGGCCCTTGAGAGAAAAAATTTTTTTCAATACATTTTAGGATCACCCTATTCCTTATATTTATTGAATTTTGTATTTTTTCAGAAATCATGGACTTGAATTGGGATCGCCGGATTTGAAGAACGAAGAATCAGGCCAACCTCCAGGTCGGAAAGGAACAAATAGTGGAAGATAATTCGCAATCTGTGAGTATTTTTTGCATTCTTTTCAGAGTTTCATTAAAACTATTTTTCTATGAGATTTTAGGATTTTTTAGTCAATTTCATGATTAGTTTGCAAAATTTCAAAGATTGAATTTAAGAACATTCATTGATTCAATTTTAGCAATATTTTCAAATTTAAGTCAATTTCAATTGATAATTTTACATTTTCATTATTCCCAAATTTAATCTTTACAAGTTTACAATATTTTTAAATAAAAAGATTTCAAATTTCCCATCATATCCGGATTTGAATTTTTCAAATTTACATGGTTGCCAAATTTAAGTTTTCTTTTAGTATTTAAAATTTAAATTAATTAATAAACATTCATTAATTCAGAATTAATTTTTCACAATCTGAAAAGGTTACCAATAGAGTGGAGTTTAAAAATTAACAGTTGAATTTTTTTTCCATTTTTTCCTCTCAGTGACAAAAACTCACTGGAATTTTTTCAAATTAAAAAAAATTTTAGTGGTACCGGCAAGTTTTTAATAGTTTAGAACATTGAAAATTTTTAAATTTATTTTATAGGTGCAAAGATGGTTTACAAATTATTTTTCTGTAGAGTTTTAGGTAGCAAGTAAGTTTATAAAATTGAATAACAATGAAAAACATTCCTGCTGAGTACAGGAATTATTTTTTAATGAAGAAAAAAATTAATTTTTGAATTCGGCCTGATTAACATTGATTTTTAAAAATTTGGAATACTTTTAACCTGAAGTCTATTTAGTTTAACTTAGAAGAACAAGCCATGATTATGTGCTTTAAAAAAATTTTGTGCTTGGTAATAGCAGTTTCAAAATCACTAAAAATGGCAAAATTCGCGAAAAGTTGAAGTAAAAAAGAATTAATAATAATTAATAAAAATAATTAATTAAATTAAAAACAGTAGTATTTTCTTCATTAAAAAAAATGTCTGTATTCAGCAGGAATTTTTCTCATCATTCAATTTTACATTCTTACTTGCTGTCTAAAAAAGTGCGCAAAAAATATTTTTCTACAATTTTTGCACCTTAAGAATAAATTTCACAAATTTCAAAATCTAGCCGGCACCACTAAAATCTTTTGTTTTATTTGAAAAAATTCCCGTCGGTTTCTTTCACTAAGATAAAGTTAATTGAAAGTTTATTTCTAAATTGAAAGTTTTCAGAATATTTTATTGTTTCCAATTGAAATCGTGCAAATAAAAAAACATAAATTTGATTCCAGTACATGAAAAAATCATTGATATTTCAAATAATTATTGAAAATTTTTGGAAACTTGTGAAAAATCAAATTTTTCAACGAAATTCATAAATAAAATTGCCATGCATCATGTGCTCAGACACGTAGAATTGTTTAAGACTTCTCGTTCGATCACCGAAGTTAAGCAACGTTTGTCTCGGTTCTATTCGGATGGGGGCCGTCGCACTAGGTGGGTTACCTTCCCTCTCGAACTAAGAAAAATAATATCTTATATGAAATTTCTGCCTATGTCTTTAAAGATCCCTTAGAAATTTAAAAAAAAACCTATTTTTTTAAATCCCTTCAATTTATTAAAATCTATTGAAAATTCCATGGAATCTTTCAAAACCTCTGAAATATTTAAAATACCCTAAAATATTTCAGATCCTCTGAAATTGTTTGAAATTTTTCAAAGCTATTGATAAGATCCCTTGAAATCCCTTGAAATATTAGAAATCCTATGAAATCCTGTGAGATCCTTGAAAATTCATTAAAATACCTTATTAAGATAGTTGGAAATATTGGATATTTTTGCAAATCTTTTTAAATCTTTTAAAAAGTCCTAAAATCTTACAAATCCTATATGAAATCCTTCTAAATCTTCCAAAATTCAAGAAAATTGTTCAAAATGGCATGGAACTTTTTTAAATCCTGTGAAATTCGTTGAAATATTGGAAAATCTCCTCAAATCTTTAAAATCCCATGTAAACCCTTAATTCTTGTGAAATTCTTTTAAATTTATAGAATCATCGTGAAATGTTTATACATTTTTATATCTATTAAAATCCCATGAAAAGCCTTTGAGGTTTTGTGGCGTCCCTTGGAATCATTAAAAATACCATAAAACCTTTTAAATCCTATAAAATCCTTAAAAATCCTTACAAAGTTTGAAAAATTCTTTGCAGTCCCAGGAAATTTTTTTAATTTTTTCTTTATTTGTGCTCATTTTATGAGCATTTTGCTTCCTCATGGATGGAGGTTTTTCTATAACGAAAGAAAAAAAGTGGATATTTTCAATATTTTTTAAGCTTATGTTTTTGTCTTATCGAAAATCTTATTTTCAGAAAATCAAGAGCCAATCAAAATTTCAGTCGATTTGTTCTGTTACAATGAACAATTTTGACTTACGGTAGTGTTATATTCCAAATTAAAACAAATTTTTTCTTTGTATAAACAAGGAAAATAATTCTGTTAACAAATTTTAAAAACAATATTGATAGGTTATTGTATGTCATGAAAGGTTCTTTAATTGGGCAAACAAAGCGTCTCGAAGACGCGAACAAATATATCATATACATCACTGTTGTATTCCCAATATTAAAAAAGTTTTCGTCATATCATGAAGATAAACAGTATATTTTTTAAATATATAAATTGGTATTTCTAGATCATAAGAGGTCATAGAAAGTACGTCAAGAGATCATTCGTGGTGTCTCGAAGACGCGAACAAACATGTCAGATACAGAATCTAGTATTCCAAATATGAGACAAAGTTTTTCTTAAATAAACATAATACACATGTTTTTTTTTTTTTAAATTTATAAGTCGGTACTCATGGGTAATAATAGATGCAAAAATAGGTCTATGGATGAGTCTCGAAGATGCGAACAATTGCACTACATATAGTATTGAATTATTTTGTATATCAAACAAGTTTTTCTCGTATAAACAGAGTAAACCATTTTTTTAAACTTCATAAGTCGGTACTGGTGCGTCATAGAAGGTTCAATAATAACAGGTCGATCGATGCATCTCGAAGACGCGAACAAATACACTACATATGAAATTGAATTATTTTGTATATCAAAGAAGTTTCTCTCGTATAAACAGAGAAAACCATTTTTTTAAACTTCATAAATCGATACTGGTGGGTCATAGATGGTTCAATAACAGATCGTTGCATCTCGAAGACGCGAACAAATACATTACATATGAAATTGAATTATTTTGAATATCACACAAGTTTTTCTCGTATAAACAGAGTAAACCATTTTTTATAAACTTCTTAAGTCGGTACTGGTGGGTCATAGAAGTTTCAATAATAGGTCGATCGATGCATCTCGAAGACGCGAACAAATACACTACATATGAAATTGAATTATTTTGTATATCAAACAAGTTTTTCTCGTATAAACAGAATAAACCATTTTTTTTTTTTTTTGAAATTTCATAAATCGGTACTGTCAGGTTATAAAAGTTTGAACAATAGGTCGATCGATGCGTCTCGAAGACGCGAACAATCGTGCTAGATATCGCATTGTTGTATTTCGAATATCAAAAAAGTTTTTCTCATATAAACAAGATAAAATTTTTTTTAATATCTAAACGCAAAAAAACTACTTCTAAATATCCGATGTAGCTCAAAATCAGTCAAAATATATCAAAATATGTCAGAAAATCATATTTGAAAATGTAGGTCATTTAAAATCTTCCTCCATGAGCAAGCAATGATAATGAAATTTTGATTTTCATATTTTAAGCTGCGAGAAGCAGATCTAATTGTTATTTTGACATACAAAATTTCGTGAATGGTTTATATCAAAAGATTTTCATTAAGCACACAAAATTATAAAAAAGAGCGTACTTCTTAATCTCGCAAATCAATATTTTTACACTTATTTTAATTAATACGAATAGGAGAAAAGATGTTTTGTGTTGATCTGAGATACTTTTTTCCCATTCAATTCAAAATCGAATAATTCCAACTTTTTACTTTCACTCTTATATATTTTCCTTTCACATTATTTATAGCAGATATTTATATTCTGTGAGTATCGAGAGCCTAACACTTGAGAGCTTTAATAGTTTTGTTTTCTGGGCTTAAAAGAAGGAAAGAAAAAAAGATCTCGCCCTATTTCTCTTTCTGGTCGGTTAAATGGCAAACTGATCAAATCGTTTGAAATACTTTCCAACTCGGATGTCAGTGTCAGTGTGGGCGTAAAATAAGAACTAGTTCCGATTGAAGTCTTCGGGGGTTGTTGGTTTTCAGGGCACACACAAACACACACACACACACGTGAGTGATTTTCGCGAGTGAATTCAACCATTCATCCACTCTTTTCTCCCATGGGGAGAAAAGGAGAACGGAAAGAAAGAAATAAGGAAAAAGGGGTAAAAGTAAAAGTAAAAATAAAAATGAAAATAAAAATGAGGTCTCTCATAATGAAAAGCGGATTCGTGACGTAAGTCTGATACTATTGGAGAGCAAACTTCGGACCAAGAACGACTGTGGGAGGATTGATCGTTTCAGAGTGGCATATAGTTTAGTGTTTCTCCCGATCGTATTTTCGGGCCACAAAATGCACCTTTTTACCTCTGGGAATTCGTGACATTTCCACATACAGTATACAAGGTGCACAGTCTTTCCCCAATTTCCGTGCGTTTCCCCTTGTTTAAAGTTCTCTTGTTTCCAGTTCCCTTTTGTCAATTTCCCCTTTTTCAAGTTCCCCCTTTTTTAAGTTCCCCTTTTTCAAGTTCACCCTTTTCAGGTTTCCCCTTTTTCAAGTTCCGCTTTTTTAAAGTTCCCCCTTTTTCGAGTTCCCCTTTTTCAAGTTCACCCTTTTCAGGTTACCCCTTTTCAGTTTCCCCCTTTCTCAGGTTCCCCCTTTTTCAAGGTTCCCTTTCCTCAAGTTCCCCCTTTTTTAAGTTCCCCTTTTTCAAGTTCCCCTTTTTCAAGTTCACCCTTTTCAGGTTCCCCCTTTTTCAGGTACCTCCTTTTTCAGTCTCCCCCTTTTTCAAGTTCCTTTTTCTTCAAGTTCCCTTTTCTTCAAGTTTCACTTTTTCAAGTTCCCTTTTTCAAGATTCCCTGCTCAAGTTCCCCTTTTCAAGTTCCCCTTTTCCTAGTTCCCCTTTTCCATACTGAATACAAAGTGCACAACTGCACAGTCTTTCCCCAATTCCCTTGCGTTTCTCCTTGTTTCAAGTTCCCTTTTGTTAATTTCCCATTTTTTCCAGTTCCGTTTTTTTCAAGTTCTCCTTTTCAAGTTTCCCTTTCAAGTTCCCCTTATTCAAGTTTCCCTTTTTGAAGTTATCCTCTTTCAAGTTCCCCTTTTTCAACTTTCCCTTGGTCAAGTTCCCTTTGTCAAGTTCACTTTTTTCAAGTTCCGCTTTGTCAAATTCCCCTTTTTTAAGTTCCCTTTTTAAAGTTTCCTTTTTTTCAAGTTCCCTTTTTTTCAAGTTCCTCTTTTCAAGTTCTTCTTTTCAAGTTCTCCTTTTCAAGTTCCCTTTTTCAAGTTCCTTCAGGTTCACCTGTTTCAATATCCCCTTTTTAAGTTCCCCTTTTTGGAATTCCCTTTTTTTCAAGTTGCCCTTTTTTCTAGCGGTTCTTTCAAGTTCTTCTTTTCCAAGTTCTCCTTTTTCATACTGAATACAAAGTGCATAGTCTTTTCCCAATTCCCTTGTGTTTCCCCTTGTTTCTAGGTAGTTTTTTTAATTTCCCATTTTTTCAAGTTCCGTTTTTTTTTGGTCCCCTTTTTCAAGTTCTCCTTTTCCAAGTCCCTCGTTTATAAGTTCCCCTTTTACAAGTTCCCTTTTTCAAGTTCCCGTTTTTCAAGTTCCTCTTTTTCAAGTTTCCCTGTTTCAAGTTCCCCTTTCAAATTCCCCTTTTTCAAGTTTCCCTTTTTAAACTTCTCATTCAAGTTCCCCTTTTTCAAGTTCCCTTTTGACAAATTCCCTTTTTTCAAGTTCCGCTTTGTCAAATTCCCCTTTTTTAAGTTCCCTCTCTCAAGTTCCTTCACGTTCAACTGTTTCAAGATCCCCTTTTTAAGTTCCCCTTTTTGGAATTCCCTTTTCTTCAAGTTGGCCTTTTTTCTAGTGGTTCTTTCAAGTTCCCCTTTCAAATTTCCATTTTCAAGTTAGCCCTTTTCAAGTTCTTCTTTTCCAAGTTCCCCTTTTTCATGCTGAATACAAACTGCACAGTCTTTCCCTAATTCCCTTGTGTTTCCCCTTGTTTCAAGTTCTCTTTTGTTAATTTTCCATTTTTTCAAGTTCCGTTTTTTTAAAGTTCCTGTTTTCAAGTTTCCCCTTTTTCAAGTTCTCCTTTGTCAAGTTCTCCTATTCCAAGTTCCCCTTTTACAAGTTCCCTTTTTCAAGCTCCCGTTTTTCAAGTTCCTCTTTTTCAAGTTTCCCTTTTTCAAGTTCCCCTTTCAATTTCCCCTTTTTCAAGTTTCCTTTTTTAAACTTCTCATTCAAGTTCCCCTTTTTCAAGTTTCACTTTTTAAACTTCTCATTCAAGTTTCACTTTTTAAACTTCTCATTCAAGTTCCCCTTTTTCAACTTCCTCTTGAACTTACTGTTTTTTATGAGTGAATAAAGTAGTTCAACTTTCAACCAAGTAGTTGAATTTTCAACCAAAAAATGAAGTCTTAAGAAAAAATGTAACAGTTATTATTTAAACAAGAAAATATATTTATTTTTAATCAAAAACTGTTGGATTGAACCAAAAGAGACGAGTTTCCAAAAAAAAAGTTGAATCCTCAACCAAAACAGATTAATTTTTAACCAAACACAGTTGGATTTTTAACATTTTATATCGACCAAAAAAGATAAATTTTCAACCTGGAAGATTAATTTTCTCCAAAAAAAAATTAATTCTCGACAAAATACATAAACTTTTTAATCAAATAAATAAACTTTTAACCAAATAGTTAAATTTTCAACCAAGAAGATTGATTTTCTACCAGAATGGACGAATTTTCAACAAAATACTTCATTTTTTAACGAAACAGTTGAATTTTCAACAAATTACATAAATTTTCAACTAAATAGTTTGAATAATGGATGTGATTTCAGTTCACATTTTTTTAAAATAGTTTATATTTTTTTCGTTTGTAAACCTTTTAAACTGAGCAGTTAAATTTTTAAACGAAAAAAGATCCATTTTTAACCAAAAATGTAGAAACTAAATTTTCATTTTAGAGAATTAATTTTCAACAGAGAAAACGAATTTTCTACAAAACCATTGAATTTTGCACCAAATAGTTCAATTTTTTACTAAATTGTTTAATTTTCAGGCCAAAAAGACGAATTTTGTACAAAACAGTTGAATTTTCAACCCGTGAATATAAGTTTTTAACGAAAAAGTTCATTTTCAACGAATCAGTTGACTTTTAAAAAAAATTGTTTATATGTTCTGTTTAAAAAATCAATTAAAAAAAATACATACATTTTCAACCAAATATTCAAATTTTCTACCCATTCGTTGTTTTTTTTGACTCGAAAATACGAATCTTCTACAACACAGTTGAATTTTCAACCAAAAAATATAAAATCTCAATAAAAAATGTAATAGTTGATATTTTAAGCAAGAAAATATTTTCATTTTTAATCATGAACAGTTGAATTGAACAAAAAAGGAAGAATTTCAAACAAAATAGTTGAATCCTCAACCAAAACAGATTAATTTTCAACCAAATTGTTGCATTTTTAACCAAGAAGATGAGCTGTCTACAAAACAGTTTAATTTTCAAACAAATATTTCAATTTTCTACCAAAAAGATTAATTCTCAACAAAATACATAAATTTTTAACGAGATAGTTACATTTTTAACTAAGAAGAATAATTTTCTACCAGAAAGGACGAATTTTCAACAAATTGCATAATTTTTTAACCATATAGTTAGAAAAATGGATGTGTTGTTATTCCAAATTTGATTTGATTGATTTTTAGTTTATATTTTTTTCTTTTCTAAACATTTTTAACTGAATAGTCTAATTTTTAAACTAAAAAAGATCAATATTTAACCAGAAATGGTGTAGTTGAATTTTCATTCAAGAGAATTTTCAATAAAGAAAACGAATTTTCGACAACAAAATTTAATTTGTCACCAAAAAAGAAAAACGAATTTCCAAAAAATGCATGAATTTTAAACCAAATAGTAGTTGTATTTTCAACTACAAAGTATTAGTTTTCAATTAAAAATCGATTAGTTAAAACGCGACAACAGAAATCCCTAATTGAAAAACCTAAGCTTTTCTTTGAAACCAAAATAAATAAACAAATAAAAAATTATATCTTTTTATTTAAAATTTTTAAAATAAAAAAATGTTTTCTTTAAAATTGTTTTATCCCTTGAGGTTCAATTTAAAAATTTTCATAGTTAAGTCTTTTAGTTTTACTTCATACATTAAAAAATTTTTAAGTAGATACTGTTTTTAGTGCTTAGACAATTTCAAATAATAAGCATTTGAAATTAAACAATTTTGATTTTGAAATATCATACAATTTCTAGACAAATGGTTTCTATTTATTTTAAGGGATTTTTTACGATTAGAAGGGATTTAGACTAAACTCTGAAGAACTTTAGGCATTAAATTAAATTTTATTTCAAGGGATTTTTACAGATTTCAAGAATTTCAAGGGATATGAAAGACAAAAAAAATTTCAAAGAATTTTAAGGATTTTAAGTTATTTTAAATGAGTCCAAAGAATGTCAAGAAATTTCGTTTCCAAAAATTTTAGAACACGTAGTACAAAAAAATGTGTTGTTATGGATTTTTAAATACTATATGCTTTTGACATTAGATAATAGCAATCCAGGGACGTGAATGCTCCCGGTTCATTTCGACCGGTTTTTAAAAAATAATTTAAGTGAATAATTTTAATTTTATTTATATCATTCAACATTATTTAAAAACTGTACAGTTTCTTATAAAAAGATTGTTTCTTCCCTTTTTCGTCAAAAAATTACCCTATTTCACCTTTTTTTTGCGCTCTGATCCCTGAGAATATGTACTGTAGAGCTTTATATATATTATGCACTACCAGTATTGGCTATAGCCCTATAAGATACAAGAGATCATCCCCGGATTTCGTGAAAAATCTCACGTGGAATTTACGGTCCAGCAGATATCGAAAGGCCTCTTGATAATAAAGTAGAGTATTTGTGTCTCGACGTAAACGAAATTCTCGAACTAAATTTATTTTCCTTCCTTTCGAAGGAATTTTCAATCTCCTAAGCTTTTTAATTTCCAGAGTACGGTCTTTTCAAATTGGATTTTCTTCCTGTTTTTTATTTTTTATTAATATTCCATTATATTCTTACTGATCAAAAGTTAAATTAACGAAAAAAAATGAAAACAAATTCATTTTGGGCTGAAGAGACCCATTTCAGTATGAAGAGTCCCATTTCAGTATGAAGAGTCCCATTTCAGTATGAAGAGTCCCATTTCAGTATGAAGAGTACCATTTCAGTTTGAAGAGTCATCCAAAAATTACGTATGCCGATTTGGAGGGGTGATGGGGTGATAAAATTTCACTGTTTCTTATAAAGGGTGGGGAGATAGGAAAATCTTAAATAAAAAAATGTTCACAATAATAAAACATATCCAAAGGTATTAAAACTCCGAGGAAAGTCCAGTAGAAATTCGATGTGTCAGCCCAAAAGTGAATTTTCTCTTATTTATATAAATGATTTTTCACCTAATATTCAACAAAATTAGGAATCTTTAACCAAAAAACAAAAATGTTAAGTAAGTAGCTGAATTTGTCACCAAAAATGGATTAGTTCGATTTTCAACTAAAGAAATTAATTTTTGATCAAAAAGATTATTTTTCTCCAAAAAGACGAATTTTAAACAAAATGCATTAACTTTCAACCAATTAGTTGAATTCTCAACTTAGCCAGATACATTTTCAACTGAAAAATTTAAATCAAATAATTTAATTTTTAAACAAGAAGAATAATTTTCTACTAAAATGCATGAATTTTCAACGAATTAGTTGAATTATCGACTACAAAATATCAATTTTCAAACAAAAATGAAATAGTTAAATTTTTAGTTAAAAAAAAGTAAATTTTCAACAAAAAAAAAACATTTTTCAAAAGAATAGTTAACATTTTACTCTAAGAAAGGAATTTTCAAATATGTCAACAAAAGATTAGCATTTTGAACCCAGAAATATATTTTACTCAATAATGAAAAAAAAAATTCCTCCAAAACTTTAAATTTTCAAGCCCAAAAGACGAATTTTCTATAAAACAGTTGAAATTTCAAGAAAAAAGTTCATTTTCAACGAAATAGCTAGAAAAAAATTAATTTTCAACCGAAAAAAAACTAATTTTCAACAAAATAGTTCAAATTGTAACCAAAGAAATTAATTGTCAACCAAAAAGATTAGTTTCCTACAAAAATTCATGAATTTTCAACGAATTAGTTGAATTTTTGACTACAAAATATAAATAATATAATAATATATATATAAATAATCAATTTTTAACCAAAAATGAAACAGTTAAATTTTTACCAATTAATGTTCAGCTAGAAAAAACAAATTTTCAGCAAAATAGTTTAAACTTTACCCAAAGAAAGGAGTTATTAAATAGTTGAACTTTCAACTGCAAAGGATCAATTTTCAACCGAAAATTAAATATTTTAATTTTCAGTTAAAAAAATGTTCAACCCAAAAAGAATTAATTGCGATAAAAGATTAGAATTTTCAACCAAAAAAGATTTTTAACTCAATAAAGAAGAAAAATTTCATCCCAAATGTTGAACTTACAAGCTAAAAAGAATTTCCTACACAACTGTTGAATTTGCAATCCAAAAATAAGAATTTTCAACCAAAAAATTAATTTACAATCAAATAGTTGAATTTTTGTCAAAAAAGTAAAATTTTCTGTGAAAAAAATTAATTTTCAACCAAAGAAAAAACGAATTTTCAACAAAATAGTTCATTTTTTTACTGAAGAAATGAATTGTCAACCAAGGTGATTAGTTTACTACCAAAATTCATGAATTTTCAATCAATAAGTTGAATTTTTGACTTACAATATATCAATTATCAACCAAAACTGAAACAGTTTAATTTTTAGTTTCGAAAACTTAATTCACAACCAAAAAAGCTAATTTTTAGCAAAATAGTTAAAATTTTACCCAAAGAAAGAAGTTATCAACCAATAAGATTAATTTTCCACTAAAAAATGAGAATTTTCAACTGCAAAAGATCAATTTTTTTCGACTAAAAATGTAATAGTTTAATTTTCAGTTCGAAACATTTATTTTCAGCCAAAAGAAAGGAATTTTCAACCAAAAAAAATTAAATTTCAACAAAAGATTAGATTCTTCAACCCAGAAAGATTTTTCACTCAATAAACAAAAAAATTTGATCAAAAATGTTGAATTTTCAACTACAAAAGATCAGTTTTCTACCAAAAATCGAATAGTTAAATTTCCAGTTGAAAAAAAAAATTATTTTCAACAAAAAATTTAAGAATTTTTAACCAAGAAATATGTAATTGACAAAAAGATGAATTTTCTACAAAACAGTTAAATTTTCAACCCGATAACAGGAATTTTCAAGAAAAAAGTTGATTTACAACCAAATTGTTGAATTTTTTGCCAAAATAGTTAAATTTTCAGTCCAAAAACAATAATGATCATAACAGATGAGCTTTAACCAAAAATATAGTAGTAGACTTTTGAGCCAAAAGAAATTAAAGAATTAGCTTTCTACAAAAAAAAGTGTGCTTTTCTTACTAGGTTTCTATTAATGTATGACTCCTAACGCATCCGTTAGTGAAATACGGGAGCTTCCAGGTTCGAATCCAGGCCAAGGTGAAATTTTTACTCGATTTTTATATAACAGAAAAAATACTCCAGAACAATCTTTTTAAAAATTTAAAAATATTGCTATAATAGGTATTATTTAGGAATTTGCCCCTATTTGAAAAATACAGTGGCATAATGCATATAAAGCACAATTTTCATCCAAAGCCGACAGTGATTTTAATTCGCCAAGTGTTCAGTTTGACTGCTTTGTCCATATATTTCCGCTTTTGTAAAGTGTCTCAGTTTCTCTTCTCCTGTTAATGAGCAGCAATCGTGCATTAATCTCAAATGAATAAAGTTCATTCTCTTTGTATAAATCCACACTGCATCAGCGTCATGCAACCTCGGTTAAGCTCTTTGATACAAAGTTTCGAACTTGAGAACTATGTACGCTTAAAAACGTTTACTATGCAAGTTTGATATTTTAGTTCTCTTTGTTATGACAGTAACTATTCATCTCTAAAGTAAACTAATTCTAAACTATATCCAAGAAAAGTATCTTTTTTAATTAAACAAAATTTAGTTCAATTGAGATGATAAATTAAGGGTGGCCGACTTTGCCCCGTACCTTATCCAACTTTACCCCCTACCTTAGCTGATTTTACCCCGTACCATAGCCGACTTTACTCCATGGCTTAGACGACCTTATCCCGTACCCTAAACGACTTTACCCCGCACACTATCCGACTACACCCCGTACCATAGACGACTTTACCCCGCACACTACCCGAATATACCCCGTACCATAGACGACTTTACCCTGTACCCTAGATGATTTTACCTCGTACCTTAACTGACTTTACCCCGTACCCTAGCTGACTTCACGCCGTACCCTAGATGACTTTACCCCGAACCTTAACCAACTTTACCCCGTACCCTAGCTGACTTTACACCGTACCCTAGATGACTTTACCTCGTACATCAGCTGACCTTATCCTGCACCTTAACTGACTTCACGCCGTACCCTAGCCGACTTTACCCCGTATCCTAGTTGACTTTACCACCTACCCTAAATGACTTTTCCCCGTACCCTAAGCGACTTTACCCCGTACCCTAGCTGACTTCACGCCGTACCCTAGATGACTTTACCCAGAACCTTAACCAACTTTACCCCGTACCCTAGATGACTTTACCTCGTACCTCAGCTGACCTTATCCTGCACCTTAACTGACTTTACGCCGTACCCTAGCCGACTTTACCCCGTATCCTAGTTGACTTTATCACCTACCCTAAATGACTTTTCCCCGTACCCTAAGCGACTTTACCCCGTACCCTAGCTGACTTTACCTCGTACCTCAGCTGACCTTATCCTGCACCCTAGCTGACTTTACACCGTACCCTAGATGACTTTACCTCGTACCTCAGCTGACCTTATCCTGTACCTTAACTGACTTCACGCCGTACCCTAGATGGCTTTACCCCGAACCTTGACCAACTTTACCCTGCACCCTAGCTGACTTTACCCCGCACCCTAGCCGACTTTACGCCGTACTATAGATGACTTTACCCCATAACCTAGCCGACTTTACCCCGTACCCTAGTTGACTTTACCCCGCACTCTAAATAACTTTACCCCGTACCCTAGCCGACTTTACCCTTGTCCAAGCCAACTTTACCCATTACCCTAGGACCAGGGGGGTATTAGAAGTGGGGGGTGGGGAGGGAGCGTCAGGATAGTTGAAAAAAATCTAAATTCTAGACGTATTGATAACTTTTGAGGAGAAAATGTAGACATACTCATTTGGACCAAATGGGAGGGTTTCACCCATAGGGACTGATAAATGCTTATTCCTTCAGCACTTCACTTCCCACTCGTTTAGGCTTTTCCATTTTCTGTCTATTCTCTGTCACTTGAGTTTTCCACTTAATTGACTACCTCAACGTAATTTTCTGTTCATCCTGCGTTCCTTCGCCTCCGTTTAACTCTGAGAATATCGGCATTCTTTTCCTAGGGCTAGGCCTGCCTGTCAGTCAATCCCCCCCCCCCCCTCCATCCCTATAGAAGAATCGCATTCCTAACTTCCATTTAGCACCTTAATTAAATTTTTCAAGCTTATTTGTAAAGCTCTTTGTTCTTCTTCGATAAATTAAAAAAAAACTTTACTTTAACAGAGGGAAATTTTATATGAGCTTAACATTTTTCGCATCGAAGAAAATTTGAATTCCAATGTGGACAAATTTAATTTAAAAATATTGAACGGAAAAGTAAAAATGCTGAAGGCATTATAACTTCAGTGCTTCCAAAGTTTATTACGTGTTCAGACCAATACAAAATTAGTCAAAGTAGGGGTTAGGACGTTAATTACGTCGTTAAAAACCTCCTCCTCCCCTACTTACCCTTATTTTGAATAATTTCTTATACTTTTCCTTTATTACCCTCCCCTTATTTACCCCAGTTTTCCTCCTGCCATTTCCCCTACTTCACCTACTTACCCTTCCATATTACTTTCCCCTACTCCCCCTCCTCTTATTTTCCCTCGCTTTTTCTATTACCCTTCCCCTCTTTTCCCTTACTTCCAGTACCTTCCCTCCCCAAAGTTCCCTTTACTTCCCCTACTTCTCTTCCCCTCATGTCCTCATACTTCCCCACTCCCCCTCATTTCCACTACTTAACCTACCTCTTCTCCCCTCATTTCCTCTTATTTCGTAACACTTTCCCTGCCTCATTTCCCCTTACTTCCCCTACTTCACCACCTCTAATTTCCCCATATCCCCCTTCATTTTCTACTTCACCTACTTCCCCCCTCACTTCTTATACTTCCCCTCCATTCACCTCCTAACGCATCCTCTACTTTCCCCCTCATTTCCCCTCAATTCCAACCAATATTATTTTGCCCACCTCCCCTTCCCGTATTTCCCCTCTCTTCCCCATCTGATTTCCCCATATCCCCTCATTTACCCTACTTCACCTACTTCCCCCTCACTTCCTATACTTCCCCTCATCTCATCTCCCATAACTTCCCCTTCCCTATTCACCATAGCTTCTCCTAACCCCTCCACTCATTCATCCTACTTTTCCCTCCCCTTATTTCCCATCACTTCCCCTACTTCCTCCCCCCAATTTCCCTGCTTGCCCTACTTCCAATCCCATCAATTCCCCTCACCTAGCCTACTTCCCCTCCCCTTATTTCCCCTTACTTATCCTACTACCCCTCCCTCATTTCTCCTCACTTCCACTACTTCCCTTCCCCTTATTTCCCCTCACTTATCCTACTACCCCTCCCTCATTTCTCGTCACTTCCGCTACTTTCCCACCCATCATTTCCCCTCACTTCTCCCACTCCCCCCACCCCTAATTTCAAAAGCTAAAGGCATTAAAACTATAGTGCTTCAAAAGTTTTCTTACATTTTCAGATTAATGGATTAGATATTTTTTAGTTTTGATTAGTCTAAATGAGAAGCCCCATAAAATTAAAAAAATTATAATTTATAGTATTTAGATGAATTTGGGACTGTAAGATGGTCCAAATTTTTTTTTTCTTCAATTTTCACGCATGTCACCCCAAAATTTGTTCGAATCCGCACAAAAATAAGAGCGTTTTTCTTAAAATGATATTTAGAGGTTCCGCAGGTCCTATCACGTTTAACACGTATTTCCCATAAGAAAAAATTACGTTTTTGTAAATTTTATTCAGATTCTTCAATATTAGCTGAATCGAGTAGAAACTAAACATTTCTCTTCAAAATTAGCCATAGAATACGAATTAAAAAGTTACTTTTTAAATATCACCCCTATAAGTCTGTTTTATAGGGTCCCGAAAAAAACCCCATAAGTGAAAAATTGGGTTTTGCAAGTTTTTGGTGCTCATTGTGATTTTGTTGTTGTTTTTTGAAATAGAAATTGTTTCTTATATACAAAGTATTACTTTCTATTGATAATTATATGTTTGTATAAATTGTTTAAACAATTCATTATTGTTTATAGCAATTTTCTCTTAGAATAGAGTAAGAAAGTTGCGGTTTTTTCCGAATATTTCACATGTTTTTCAACTTTTGAGTTAGATTTAGCAAATAATCAATTAAATTTAACGAAAATAATTTTTTAAACCATTCATTATTATTTATAACAATATTCTCTTAGAATAATGCTAAAAATTGTAGTTTTTCGTAAAATTTTCCAGTTTTTGTCCACTTTTCTATTAGAATGTGGTAATAATTAATGCAAATTAATAAAAATAATTTTTCAACCAAATTATTATTATTTTTAATAATATTCTCTTTAAATAATGCTAGAAAGTTGTGGTTTTTTCTGAAATATTCAACTTTTTGCCCACTTTTCACTTAGAGCGAGGTAATAATTTATAGTTGCATTTTTTCTGAAATTTTTTACTGTTTGTTCATTTTTCATTCAGTGAGATAATAATTAATGCAAATTAACAAACATAATTTTTCAAACAATTTATTATTGGTTATAACTTTCTTCTGTTAAATTAATGCTAGATAGTTGCGGATTTCTCAGGAATTTTCCGATTTTTTTTACTTTTTAGTTAGGAACATACAATAAATATTATAATTATTAATTTGAAAGAAAAGGCTCTCAGCAACATTTTTAAGGAAAATTTATATTTAATATGATCAATATAGAAAATTTTGAGAATATTTCAAATATCTGTTTTATTTCAGAAAAATATATTCACAAAAAAGAAAGAGATTATTTAAAAAATGATTCTCTCCATTGTTTATTTATTATTTGTTCATAACTAAAGAGTCAAAGCAAAGTTTAAAATTTCAGAAAACACCGCAACTTTCAAGCAATTATCTAGGAGGAGAGAAACAATAATAAATTGTTTAAAGAATTAGGTTTGTTCAATTTCATTAATTATCACCACAGTAAATTTGCAAAGTGGACAAAAAGTCAAAAATTTCAGAAAAAAACGCAACTTTCCAACATTATTCAAAGAGAATATTATTAAAATTAATAATAAATTGATGAAAACTGATATCTCAACTTTCGAATTAATATATAATATTGTTGTTCAGTATAAAGACAATAAACCCGTTGCATTTTTGTTTAAAAATAAAAATTTCCGACAAAAAACATTAACAAAAATTGCGAATTTAACAACTCTGAATGATAATCTGAAAAATCTTCGGATTTTTTTTTATTAAAAATAGCAATTTTCGACGAAAACACTAATAACATAACAAAAAATTGTTCCAAATTGTATATCTTTTTTGAAATTTAATTATTTTTGTTCAAAATAACTGATTTCCGGTGAAAAAATTTGTAATCTTTTTTGATTTCTGATGAATATTACCAAAAATCCCGATCATTTTTTTGAATTGAAAATTCTAATTTCCGATGAAAGACAATAATGTAATGCATAATTGTTGAAAAACTTTTAACTCTTGTTCAAATGATAATGATTTTTATTTGAAAATACTAATTTTCTATCTAAAACGCCAACGTAACTTAAAATTTTCTTTGAAAATTCCTAATCTCCTTTGAAAGGTAATGATTTTTTGTTTAATATAACCGATTTTCTGTCAAAAACTATTAAGAAATTGTAAATCTTGCCAACGTAACCTATAATTGTTAAAAAAATATGAAATTTTATAATAAAATTATTTTTGTTTAAAAATGTTAATTTCCGATCAAAAATGCGAACAAAACCGAAAAACATAAATTGTTGAAACGGATGGCGGGACTGGGGGTCATCCGGTGGGCGACAGTGGTATAATGGTCGTGCGGTTGCCGATGGTTGTGTGATGGTCATGCGGCTGAAACTTCAGGAGCAGTCTTAATTGAAACTTTTTTCACGTTTTCGGAAATTTACCCCAATTGCTTCTTCTCTTAATTTTCTTTGAGAAGAAAAAAATGTAAACGTTTTTTTCCAAAATAATGCAAAATGTGTAATTTAACTGATGAGATTTGCCTTGAACATAGAAATGCAAATTTCTCTTGAAAATCCATTTAGCTTTGTCAAATGTCGAAACAATATCTTCCAATTGTAATCAAAGTTTCATTCAAGAGTATCGAGTATCGAGGATATCATAATCAAAATTCACATATTGTGCAATTTAACCTCCAGTTTCATTTGTTTTTAGTACATTGTAGATGATTCGATTGAATTGATTGATCATTGAAATTTCCATTTTTAACTCTACTGACATTGATTTAATTTTTCTTTATTTAAAAGTTTATATTTAATGGAATTTATTTAGCCATTAAGCGGGGGTGTTTATCTCATCGAGTCTATTCAATCTGAATTTCATGCAAATTACGTGTCCACAGCCTTTAACCCCAGGACAACCTCTATTAACCTTCTGTCTCATATTATGTTATCTCCATGAAGCAATTTCCAACTTTTGATGAAAATCAAATTTATATAGGGATTATTTGTAGATTTAATTTTGAAAATTTCAGATTTGAGATAGAATACACCTTCAAGTAATATCAGGGTATTTACTCACCTGAAAACCCTGGAAAGCTTGGAATCGTCAGGGAATTTATTTTAAAGTCAGGGAATTTTTTCTAGAGCGTGCCTTAATTTTTTTCAGTTTAAATATCAAATTAAATAACAATGTTTTTATTTCTCAAAGTAGCTTTATATTACTGGATTTAACTATTTGTTGTTCGTTCGCTTTTTTGGTTGATAATTGATTTTTTTACTGAAAACTTAATTCTTTTTTTGTTGTTAACAATTCTTCTTTAATCATTGAGTTCAATTTTTAGTTGAAAATTTATCTTCTTTAGTTGAAAATTCAACTATTTTGTTAAAAAGTTGTGTATTTTGCTGAAAATGCTTTTTTTTTTTTGTTAAAAATTAAATTTTTGACTCAAAATGTAACTAGTTCAGTTGAAACTTGAATTATCTAGTTAAAAATTCGTTTTTTTTTTTTTTTTTTTTTTTGGTTGAAAATTAATTTTCTTAACTGAAAATTTAACTATATCATTTTAGTTTAAAAATCATTCATTTTATTGAGCATTAATTTTTAGATCTCAAAAGTAAACTATTTAGTTTTTTGTTAAAAAATTATCTTTACTAGTTGAAAATTCATGTATTTTGTTGAAAATTTATGTATTTTGTTGAAAATTCGTACTTGTTGTTAGCAAATTAATCTTCTTGGCTTTTTTTACAAATTAATTTTCTTAACTGAACATGTAACTATTCCAGTTGAATATTTCATCATTTAAGTTTAAAAATAATTTATTTGATTGAACATTAATTTTTTGAACTCAAAATTAAACTATTTAGTTTTTGGTTGAAAAATTACCTTTCTTAGTTGAAAATTCGTGTATTTTGTTGAAAATTCGTACTTCTTGTTAGAAAATTAATCTTCTTGGCTTATAATTCATCTTTTTTGTTGGAAATTTAACTGTTCCAGTTAAAGATTCATCATTTTAATCGATAATTCATCTTTCTAGCTTAAAATTCAACTTCTAAATGTCTAAAAATTTACATTTTCTTTTAATTTTTTTCAAATCTTTGTAAATTTTGAATTACTTTGAAATGTTTTCAGAACTTTACAACCTTCTCAAATCTTCTAAAATAATCCGAATTTTACCTAAACCTTTTTGTAAATTTTGCAAAAATAAAAAAATGGCCTTAAAATCTTTCAGAACTTTTTCATAATTTTGGCAGTCTTCTGAAATTTTCTTTAATCTCTTCGAATTTTAAATTGTTTTTGAAATTTTTTCAACTCTTCTAAGTATCTCTTGATTTTATTCAAACTTCAGAAAAATATTTTATAGTTAATAAAAGTACCTGAAAATATTCCAGATTTTTTTTACATTTTCAGAAATCTTTTGAAAACTTTTTAAATCTTTTCATATTTCTTTAAAGCATCATTTCATAAATAAAAAATCATTTGAAATTTTTCCAGGAATCTTAAAAAAAAATTCTATCATTTTGAAACCTTTTAAAATGATTAAAAAGCTTAAAAATGTTATCTGAAAACTTTTCAAATGCTACTTTTTGTTTAAAAATTATTTAAATCTTCAAATTTTAGATTATTTCAAAAAAAATTTCAAATTTTCTGATTATCTCTTGGAATTATTCAATTATTTTTTAATCTTTTAAATAAAAAAAAATTATTTAAAAATATTCCAGTTTTTTCGAAATTTTTAGAAATCTTTTTGAATTTTCTTTAAAAATTAATTTTTCAGAAGTGAAAATTCACTTGAAATTTTCCCAGGAATCTTAAGAATTTTTTATTATTATCTTGGAACCTGTCAAAATCCTTAAAATTCTTCAACATTGCGTTTCAGAATTTTAAAAAATCTACGTTTTGTTTCAAATGTATTGAAATATTTTCAAAATTCTAATTATTTCTGGAACATTTTTAAAAAATTATATCTCTTGAACTTAATTTTTCATAATAAAAAGTCATTTTTAAATTTTCCCAGGAATCATAAAAAATTTTTTCATTCACTTGAAAGATTTCGAAGTTCTTAAGAATCTTGTAAATTTTCTATTCTAAATTTTCCAAAATCTCCTTTTTTGTTACAAATTTTTTCAAGATTAAATTTATTTTCGAATCTTTTTAAAACTTCTAAGTATCTTTTAAAGTTACTTGAATTTTTTCTAAAAATTTTTTATCTTGCGCAACTTAAACATTTTGTCTTAAAATCTTCTACATTCTTTTTCGAAAATTATTTGAAATCTTTTGAAATCTTTTTCGAATTTCTCTTAAAATTCATTCTCCAAACTAAAAAATCATTTGAAATTTTCCCAGGAATCTTAAAAAAAATTTCTATTATTTTGAAACCTTTTAAAATTATTAAAAAGCTTAAAAATGTTATCTGAAAAGTTTTCAAATTGTACTTTTTGTTTAAAAATTATTTAAATCTTCAAATTCCAGATTATTTTTAAAAAATTTCAAATTTTCTGAATATCTCTTGAAATAGTTCAATTAGTTTTTAATCTTTTAAATTAAAAAAAAAATTATTTAAAAACATTCCAGTTTTTTCAACATGTTTAGAAATCTTATGAAATCTTTTTAAATTTTCTTTAAAAATTATTTTTTCAGAAGTGAAAATTCACTTGCAATTTTCCCAGGAATCTTAAGAATTTTTTTTATATTATCTTGGAACCTTTGAAAATCCTTAAAGTTCTTCAACATTACGTTTCAAAATCTTAAAAAATCTACATTTTGTTTCAAATGTTTTGAAATATTTTCAAAATTCCAATTATTTTGGAACATTTTCAAAAAATTCTAAATATCTTTTTTAAGGATTCGAATTTTTTGAAACTTCTACAAAATTTAAAAAAAAGCCTTAAAATCTCTTCAACTTAATTTTTCATAATGAAAAGACTTTTTAAAATTTTCCCAGGAATCTTAAAAAATTTTTTTATTCACTTGGAAGCTTTCGAAATTCTTAAGAATCTTGTAAATTTTCTATTCTAAATTTTCCAAAATCTACTTTTTTGTTACAAATTTTTTCAAGATTAAAATTATTTTCGAATCTTTTCAAAACTTCTAAGCAACTTTTGAAAGTTACTCGAATTTTTTTTTAAATTTTAAACCCTGCGCAACTTAAACATTTTGTCTTAAAATCTTCTACATTCTTTTTCGAAAATTTTGGAAATTATTTGAAATCTTTTTCGTCTTTCTCTTAAAATTCATTCTCCAAATTAAAAAATATTTTGAAATTTTCCCAGGAATCACAAGAACATTTTTTATTCTCTTGAAACATTTCAGAATTCTTAAAAAGCTTCTTTTTCCGGAATCTCAAAAAATATAAATTTTGTTTTATAGGACCCCGTTAAAAAAAAACTAGTCATAATTTATTTTTTCCATACATTTTGTGCTGGATCCTTTGTTAAAATCTTCTCAAAATTGAAATTATTTTTGAATAATAAATTAATTATTGCATTGAAACCGGGTTTTATTACATTTGTTTATTCTTTCGTAATAATTTATAATTATGTTTCATTCTCTTTAACTGGTTTATTTCGATATATTATACGATTGGTTGCTCATTAGGGTGGTCCAAAATTTTTTTTTCTCCTAATTTTTATACATATCGCCCGGAAATTTGTTCAAATCCACAAAGAAATGTATATCCAATTTCCTTATTCTGAAAAAAATTATATTTAGAGGTATTTCCCATAAGAAAGACGTTTTTGTAAATTTTATTCAGACTCTTCAGTATTAGGTGAATCGAGTTAAAACTCAACATTTCTCTTTACACTTAGCGATAGAATATTTTATACGGTCCCAAAAAACCCCCATAAGTGAAAAAATGTGTTTTGCGAGTTTTTGGCGCTGATCATGACTTTTTTGCTGTTTCTTAAATGGAGATTTTTTCTAATACATAAAGTACTACTTTGTACTGGTAATTAGATGTTTTCATAAATTGTTTAAACAATTTATTATTGTTTTTAGCATTTTTCTCTTAGAATAGAGTGAGAAAGTCGTGGCTATTTAAAAATTATCCACTTTTTGTCCAATTTTCTATAAGAGTAGGGTAATACTTGATTATCGTTAACAAATATAATTGTTTAAACAATTTGTTTTCATTTTTAATGCATGCAAACCAAAATTTCAGTTTTTTCACAAATAATTCAATTATGTCAATAATAGTCCAAATTAATTCATGTTAACAAAATTAATTGTTTAAACAATTTATCATTTTTTACATAATAATAATGTTATAGAGTCACGGTTTTGTTAGAAATTTTCTACTTTTTGTCAACTTTTCACTTAATTTGTAAAGGAATAATTAATGCAAGTTGACAAACATGATTGTTTGAACAATTTATTATCGTTCATAATTATCTTTCCCTAGAGAATTGCCAGAAAGTTGCGGTTTTTTTGAAATTTTTTAACTTTTTGTCAACTTTTTACTTAGTGAATTAATAATTAATTCAAGTTAGGAACGAATAATGAATATTAATATTAATTTAAACAAAAAGGCTCTCAGTAGCTACTTCAAGGAAAATTTACATTTAATATGATCCATATAGAAAATTAGAAGAATATTCAAAATATCTATTTTATTTCAGAAAAATATATTCCAAAAAAAGAAAGAGATTGTTTAAAATATTATTTTCTCTAATGTTTATTTATTATTTATTCATAACTAAAAAGGCAAACCAAAGTTGAACATTTTAGAAAAAACCGCAACTTTCAAACACTTATCTAAGAGAAGATAGTTATAAAAAATAATAAATTGTTCAAACAATTATTTTTATTAACCTACATTAATTATTATTACCTTACTAAGTGAAAAGTGAACAAAAAGTTAAAGATTTCAGAAAGAAACCTCAACTAGCTGGCATTATTATAGATGGAGATATTTATAAACAATAATTATTTGTTTAAACAATTATTTTTGCTGAATTTAATTAATTGTTATGTCACTTCAAGTGAAAATTAGACAAATAGTTAAAAATTTCAGAAAAACCCGCAACTTTCTAAGTTTCTACCATTAAGGAAAGAGAATATTATCAACAATAAGAATAAATTGTTTAAACAATTATTTTTGTTAACATGAATTAATTATCACTACACTTCAATTGAAAAGTGGACAAAAAGTTAAAAATTTCAGAAAAAACCGCAACTATCTAGTATTAATATAGAAGAAGATAGCTGTAAGCAATAATAATTTGTTTGAAAAATTATTTTTGCTAAATTGAAATAAATATTAACTCACTTCAAGTGAAAAGTGGTCAAAAAGTTGAAAATTTCAGAAAAAACCGCAATTTCGAGTATTATTCCAAGAGAATATCATGGAAAATAATAATTCATTTAAAAATTAATGTTTGTTAACATTATTAACTATTGCCTCACTCTAATTAAAAATTGGATAAAAAATGAGAACTTGTGTAAAAATCTGCGACTTTCTAACTCTATTCTAAGAGAAAATTGCTAAGAACAATAATAAATTATTCAAAAAGTTTATGTCAACATCTAATTACCAGCAAAAAGTAGTATTTTATGTATTAGAAACAATCTGCATTTTAAAAATCGCAAATCCATCATAATTAGCGCCAAAAACTAGCAAAACCCATTTTTTCACTTATGGGTTTTTTTTGGGACTCTATAAAACAGACTTATCCGGGTGATATTTAAAAAGTAATAATTCGTTTGTATTCTATGGCTAATTGTGAAGAAAAATGTAGAGTTTCAACTTGATTGAACTAATATTTAAGATTCTGAATAAAATTTACAAAAACGTCTTTTTTTCTTATGGGAAATACGTGTTAAAGTTCATGGGGCTTGCGCCACCTCTAAATATCATTTTTTTCAAAACAAAAACATGGATTAATTTTTTTGTGAATTTGAACAAATTTCCGGGCGATATGCATAAAAATTCGAAAAAAAATGTTACAATGCGTTTTTGGACCACCCTATAATGCTCATGAGTCAAACTACTTCGAGACAGTAAATTATGCAAACTCGGGAAATTCCTTGTTGTTGTATGCTAAACCGAACAAGGTGTTATGCAATAAGATTATGTCATAAATTTTCATTACCAAAAACTTTAAAGCTTATCATGTTAACACAGTGTATTCAAATGTAACAATAAACATTACGAAAAGTAGGATTTAGAAGTGCCCTGGTGGAAATATTTTTACAAAAATTCACAAAAAACTAATACCATTTTTACAGGAATCTACAAATAAATGCAATAAATTACAATCAAAATTACTGGAAAGTACAACTTTTTTCTATTATGCGCACGATTTTGTACTTTTTTTTGTACTTATTGTATATTGCTGTATTTTATTGTAGTTTTAATTTGCCACAAGAATTAACAAAAAAGTACAACTACACGAATTTACAACTAAAAAAAATTCAGGAATTCACAGGCTTTGCAGCTAAAAAGTTGTTGTTTTTCGCCCAAGGATGAAAAATATTGCAACGAGATCATTTTAAATTAAGATGTATGCATGATAGCTAATACAAAAAAAGCTTTTATGTTTCAACTTTGAAGGAATGGTATAAAATATTAAAAGTACAATAATGAAAAATCGTTATTAAACAATAAATCCTTACGTCTAAAGTTTTTTTTTCAAATATGTGGGTAATTGTCAATTTGCAGGCAAATTTTAGCACCTACAGTGGCAATCACATTACTATTAGGAATTAAATATTTCACAACGGAAATTCATCTTATCACATCTAAAAATTTAAAATCCAAAAGGGGCAGTTTTAAAAATAAGAAATAATAATGAAATTCGTACATGAAATACGGAAAGTGGATTTGAGGTTAGGAGTTTGATGAAAGAGAGCGCGAGCTTTTAAAAAGTTTAAAAGCGATTACTGTAACGCATGCCATTTAGGAAAAACGAAATATTTAACTATTGTAGATAATCTTTCTGAACATAAGTAAGGTGACCTAGGGCCGGTTCCACCAAACTCGGTTAAATCAGTGGTTAACTGACGGCGGGTTAAAGTTAACGCCATAGTTAAGCTTGGGTTATCCTGTTGTGCGTTCCACCACATTTTTCGTGGGCGCGGTTAGCTAAACAGATAGTCGTTTCGAAGTAACTCCTATTTTACTTTAAATCATTCGTGTGATTGGCTACCCGTCGGTAGAATGGAAAGCAAAGCAATATGTCCGTGCGCGCCAAATCCAGGTAAGGTTGGGCCACGCTCGTGTCTACACTAACCTAAAAAAAGTGAATGTTGGTGTATGTTTTGTTCGTGATATATTAACATATCACATATAAATTCAAAAACATCTTTTTCGACTTCGTCATCAGACGATCTTAGAACTTCTTCCAAAAACTCCATATTTCACAACCTACAATGCCGTTTTTAGGTTAGAGGACGATTAAGTCGCCTTAACCGATCAATTTTGACCGGTTAGATTTAACTGTGGTTAACGCGAGTTAACCGGCCGCTAAAACGTGGTGGAACGCGTAACTAGGTTTAACGGAAGATTAACTTTTTAATCGAGGTTGGTGGAACCGGCCCCTAATAAATTAAAAATCTAATTGTTACTATTAGTTTTTACTTCAATAAACACATTTTAAATTTCACAAATGGAAAAAACGTGACTGTAGTATAATTAAAGATTCAACATTCACTAAAACTATTTACATTATTTTAAAATTGAAAAAAAAGTCATTAAAATTTAATAAAATCTATTACTCTTTGTCAATCAATCTAAATTCCCGTCTATCTTTTTCAATCCTCTCTTTTCTATCTCATCCTATACTTTATCTATCCACGTCAATCTTTTTCTATCTCTCTATCAATCTAAACTTCTGCTATCTTTTTCAATCTTCTTTTCCCTATCTCTTCTTATCCTCGATCTATCCGCGTCAATCTTTTTATATCTTTTTGTCTATATAAATTCGCGCCTTTCTTTTCCAATCTCCTTTTCTCTATCTCATCCTATCCTGCTTCTATCAACGTCAATCTTTTTCTATCTTTTTGTCTATATAAATTCACGTCTTTCTTCTCTAATCTCCTTTTCCCTATATCATCCTATCCTGCTTCTATCGACGTCAATCTTTTTCTATCTTTTTGTCCATATAAATTCACGTCCTTCTTTTCCAATCTCCTTTTCTCTATCTCATCATATCCTGCTTCTATCCACGTCAATATTTTTCTATCTCTCTATCAATCTAAACTACCGTTATCTTTTTCAATCTCCTTTGCCCTATCTAGAGAAAAGATAGAGAAAAGGGTATTGAAAAAGATAGACGTGAATTTATATCGTAAAATAGATAGAGAAAGATAGATGTTGATAGATATATGATACAGTGAGATAGGGAAGAGGAATTGAAAAAGATAGATGGAAGTTTAGATTAATTCAGAGATAGAAAAATATTGACGTGGATAGATAAAGGATAGGATGAGATAGAGAAGAGTGTATGGAAGAAGATAGCCATGAATTCAGATTGAAAAATAGATAGAAAAAGATAGACGTTGATAGATGTATGATACAATGAGATAGGGAAAAGGATATTGAAAAAGATATACGTGAATTTAGATGGACAAAGGGATAGAAAAAGATTGAGGTGGGTAGACAAAAGAAAAGGTGAGGCAGAGAAGAGGGTATTGTGAGAGATAAACGTGAATTTATATTGAAAAATAGATAGAAAAAGATTGACGTTGATAGATGTGTGATACAATGAGATAGGGAAGAGGATATTGATAAATATAGATGGAAATGTAGATTGATTTAGGGATAGAAAAATATTGACGTGGATAGATGAAGGATAGGATGAGATAGAGAAGAGGGTATTGAAAAAGATAGACGTGAATTCAGATTGAAAAATAGATAGAAAGAGATTGACGTTGATAAACGTAGAAGAGGATGAAATAAAGAAAAGGAGATTGAAAAAGGTAGACGGGAATTTAGATTGACAGTGAGATAAAAAAAAAGGTTGATATGGATAAATATTGGATAGGATGAGATAGAAAAGACGGTGTTGAAAAAGATAGACGTGAATTTATATTGACGAAGAGATAGAATGGGATACATTTTCTCTATCTATTTCGATCATAAATATTCAAAAATATAGGATATATATCTTTTTAATTCCAGCAGGGGACGCTAGGTGGCTGAGGGTAAAAGTAACCAACAAGTGAAATCAGTCTTCGGGCCTATAAGTAGAGGCCTAGCAAACCGTTTTCTACCAAGTTCGTCACAGTTTTCGACTGTGAGATAGAGAAATTAATTTTAATTATGTAGGTATATAAGCATGGACATCACATTGTCTTTCTGATACGTGGTCAAAGTTAAATTAATTTTTTTAATGAATTTTTTAACTTTTCGATGGACTCCCCAATTTCGAGGGATAGAAAAAGATAAGAGTCCTCGGTCTCGAAGGATACAGAAAGAGATTGAAAAAGATTGAAATTAATAATAGATAGATAGACTAAGGGATAGATAAAGATAAGAATCTTCGGTCACGAAGGATAGAAAAAGAGATTGAAAAAGATTAAAATTCGTAATAGATAGATAGACTAAGGGATAGAAAAAGATAAGTCTTCGGTCACGAAGAATAGAGAAAGAGATTGAAAAAGATTAAAATTCGTAATAGATAGATAGACTAAGGGATAGAAAAAGATAAGAGTCCTCGGTCACGAAGGATACAGAAAGAGATTGAAAAAGATTGAAATTAGTAATAGATAGATAGACTAAGGGATAGATAAAGATAAGAATCTTCGGTCACGAAGGATAGAAAAAGAGATTGAAAAAGATTGAAATTCGTAATAGATAGATAGACTAAGGGATAAAAAAAGATAAGTCTTCGATCACGAAGAATAGAGAAAGAGATTAAAAATGATTAAAATTCTTAATAGATAGATAGACTAAGGGATAAAAAGAGATAAGAGTCTTCGGTCACGAAAGATAAAGAAAGTGATTGAAAAAGATTAAAATTCGTAATAAATAGATAGACTAAGGGATAGAAAAGGATAAGAGTCCTCGGTCACCAAGGATAGAGAAAGGGATTGAAAAAGATTGGAATTCGTAATAGATAGATAGACTAATGGATCGAAAAAGATAAGAGTCCTTCGTGATGAAGGATAGAGAAAAAGATAGAAAGTTATTGAGATTAGGGATAAGAAAATATAGCGTTTTAGGGATACAAAGTTATTATTTACTTTCTAAAAATTTTATATTAGAATCTCAGCACCTTTTAGCTGTAATAACAAATCTATCTACCTGTGCTGTAATGTAATTTCCGACACATCTCTTCCTTTCTAATTGACTTATTTAGCTCACTTATTGAGATCCGTATATTTATAAGTAGAGGTTAGGAAACAGTAAACAACCCGGCCCACCTGAACCATGCGCACGCGCATATAAACAGTCGTACGTTCTTCTATTGTACCGTACGGGAATGATGTGAGAAAAATGATAAAGTTTAGACTTTTTTCATATTTATCAAAAATAACAGATTTTAATCATAAAAAGTCACCTACTCATGAAAGAAAACACCGCTGAGCAAGTAACGGAATGGTTTTTATTTTTATTTTTCGCTCTAAAGTGGTTTTTAACGCACGTACGGGAATGACGTTTTTGTTGTCAAAATGCACTTTTCAGTTTTAATATCGAATTCACAAAAAAAAGAGTTAATATTTTATGCTCAATTTTATAGAATCTTGTATTAAACAATGCACTTAATATTTCTGTATTTATTACTCAACTGTAACTACAATATTTCACTAGAAAAAAATACGTACGGTAATGACGTCTGAAATGACAAAAATCGAGGGACAGACTTTAAGGTCTTTACAATATTATTTATTTGAATTAAAAAATGTGCATAAATTGAATGTATGTTCATCTAAAGTTTACAAACTTAATACGTTAAGCGTTTTTCAGGTTACTGTCTAAAAAAAAAGGAGAAACTCAGTTTATCCTTGAGCAAAGTGAGGTTGGGACGCCGTACGGTAATGACGTTTGGGGTGTTCTTATATTCACAGAAAAAACAGAAGATAAACTTTACATCGATTTCCGACGAAAGATTCTTTGCAACAAAAATTAACTCCAAAGGATAAACTTTACACAAATATCGGTTAAACTTTCTTTTGTTTTTCCATGACAAACACATGTATTTTGAAAGACGCGAAATTGGCTGAACAAAACTTTATCGCTCTAAAAAGTTTCCTGCAACAAATTTTATTCTTAGTTTTTTCTGTGTTAAATTAAAGTAAATAGGAACAGAAATGAAAAAAAATAACTCACCATTTTGTAGAGGATGATAATAAGTATTTATTAAATTAAAGAAAAAATCAGTACGAGTTTCTGAGTTAATGTTATATTACTGGGACTTCAAGTTTGCCTTCAATTTGACAATTACCATATATCAATCGATTTGTCATCCTGGGTCAAAAAGGGAATATTTGTCTATTTGAATATTTTTCCCTAGGAAAGGCAATATTTTTCATCCTAGATCGGCCATTGAAATTAAAAGATTCGAACTCTTAAAGGCACAATTTTTTTCATTTAAAGTTATAAAAAGTTAACTGCAAATTGAAACACTCAAAGCGGAATACTTTTTAATTTGAAACTTTTCAAATCAAAGCTTAAAACTTTTTTTTTAATTCAAACCCTCAATAATTTACGCGTATAAAATGAAAGTTTTTAACACTTTTCAATTGAGAATTTTTCTATTAAAAACCGTTAAACTGCAAAAAGTTTAATTTTGCTTCCTCATAGAGGGAGGTTTGTAATTACCTGAATTTTCAAATTTAATTTTTTGACATATTTGATCCCAGGAGTTCGAAAAAAAAAATTTGTTAAATGTCCATATGTTTTGTGCGTGACTTTTTTCTGAAGGAATTGCAGGTCTGTTCGAATTTTGAGCTAGATCGACCTTTTATTCAGAAATAACGGAAAAAAATTTTGCGGTAAAAATAAAACCATGCAAGAACTATAGGTATTCACAATCAAATTATTTTAAATTTAATAATTTTCCAAAGCGTGCCTTGTAGACTTTTACAACAAAGTAAAAAAAAAATATTAATAAAAAGTTACGCCAATTTTTGAATCGTAGAAACTTTATACTTTGTTGTTAATTTTTTCACTTTTCTACACGAAAATATAAGACAAAACTAGCCATTTGTATTTAACTGTATTTTTTTGTTAAATCTTGTACATTTTTTTACAAAAAAAGTACATGATTGAACAGGAAATTATAGTTGTAGAAATGTTGTACTTTCTTGTACAATTTTTTTCATCAGGGTGTAAATTACTTTAATTTTTTTTTCGATTTCTATTTTTCAATGGAAGCATCCATTTCCGGCTTTTAAATCGAGGGAGAAAATGAGTTTCACTGATCTGGAAAAGCTTCAATGTCATTTTCAGGATAGTCTCTGCTAACCGACTTCTGTTAGGTGTAATGACTCAATCCCCCAACCACTTTATTTTCTTAACGAGATAACAGAGAGAAAATGGGAAGACAGGATCTCAACCGCAATTCAGACTTTTTCTCAGCTGCGAAACTGATTATAGAACTGTTAATTGGTAAAAAGAAAAAATTCTTTATTCCAGGTCATTTCCAGTTCTCTCTCACAAATTGAAGTTCAAACTTATCTCGATTTCTAACTCAATTATGATGTTCAATCTCATCAAAGATATTTCAGAACTTATATAACGGTCGAAATATATTGCATTTTAAACAAAATAGTTGAATTTTCATACAAAAAAGATTAATTTTCTACCAAAAGAGATGAATTTTTTAGCTAAAAAGTCGAAAGTTTTAGAAAACAGTTGACTTTTAAAGACAAAAAAATTAATTTGTAACAAAGTCTCTTCAACCAAATAGTTGAATTTTTCAACAAACAAAAAAATTAATTTTATACCTAACAGTTGCATTTTCAAAGAAAAGTACGAATCTCCAAGCCAAAAAGACTAATATTTTAGAAGACAGTTGAATTTCCAACCAAGAAATTTTCGACCAAAAAATATGAATTTTCAATCCAGAAAGACGAATTTTCAACAAAGCAGTTGATTTTTCGAACAAAAAAGAGGAATTTCTAACCAAATAATCAAATTTTCAACAAAATAGTTGAATTTCTAACCACATATAATTCAATTTTCAAACTAACCGTTTCATTTTTGAACAAAAATAAATAGTTAAATTTTCCACAAAAAATAAATAAATTATCAATCAAAAAGTTACATTATTACAAAATATTTGAACTTTCAAGAAAATCGTTGAATTTTTAAACACATAATTGAATTTTCGACAAATAAAAAAATAAATTCTCAACCAAACAGTTGCAGTTACACTCAAATAGTTGAACTTTCAAGAAAATGGGTTGAGCTTGTAACAATATATTTGAATTAAAAAAAAAACAGTTAGATTCTCAACAAAATAATTAATTTTTCAACAAATAATTAAATTAATTATCAACCAAACAGTGAAATTTATAACCAAATATCTGAACATTTCAGCAAAAGTGACAAACTTTCAATTAAAAAAATTCATTTTCAACTAAAAATATAATAGTTGATATTTTAACCAGAAAAGATTTTAAAATCAAACAAAAAACAGTCCAATTTTAACAAAACAATGTATTGTCAACGAAAAATGTATTAGTTGATTTTTGAACCAAACAATATTCTTATTTTAAATAAAAAACAGTTGAATTCAAACAAAAAACCAAATTGTTAAATTTTCGAACAAAAAAGGCAACTTTTTTATAATACAGTTGAACTTTCGACCAAAAACGACTAGTTTTCAACAATGAGTTGAATTTTTAAGCCAAAATGGCGAATTTTCTACACAACAGTTGAATTTTCAACCCAAAAATGTGAATAGTTAAATTTTTGTTAAAAAAATTAATTTAAAAAAAAAAGGGAACTAATTTTTAATAAAATAATTAAGTCTTCAACAAAGATTAATTCTTAATGAAAAATGTAATGTTTGAATTTTCAAAAAGAAACGATCAATTTTCAACCAAAAATAGAATAGATAAATTTTCAGTTAAAAAAAAAGTCTGAATCTTCAACCAAATAGTAGAATTTTTAACTCTTTGCCCTTTTTTGAAGATTTCCCAATAGAACCCAATAAGAAAATTCAACCAATTAAATTAATGTTTAACAAAGCACATTATCTTTCAACCAAGTAGTTGAATTTTCAAAAAAAAAAAAAAAATTCTCATTGAAAAATTTAGTTTAGTAATACTAGTGAGTAACAAAATTTAGTATTTGAATTTTTAACTAAAAATGAGCAATTTTTAGTAAAAAATGGATCCGTTAAATTTCCAGTAAGAAAATTCATTTTTAACTAAAAAAAACTAATTTTCAACAAAATATTTAAATCTTGAACCATTTTTTTAACCAAGAGAGATGAATTCTGAACCAAAGATATAATATTAGACTCTTCAATCAAAACTTATGAACTCACAACGAGAAATAGCTGGATTTCCTTATTGGGTTCTATTAATTCCAGTTCGCATTTAATCGAGAAAAAAAAACGAGAAAAAGGGAAATTTTCTTGAAAAAAAGGGGAAAAAGAGGAATTCTTTAAAAAAGGGGAAAAGAGGGGAATAGGGGAAAGAGTCTGAAGTCTCTATTTATTTTAGATGCTTTACTTGTAAAATAGAATCCCTAATTTTCATTTTTTCAAACATTTAAAAAAATTCTTATTCACATTTATATTTTACACTAGTATTGTGACATAGTATTTGAATGGCTTAATAGAGAATTTAAGGAGATAATTCTTGCTTTAAATTTTAATTTTTTGATAATTAATACTGTATTCTGATATCTATTAGACAGTTTCAAATTTCCAATTGCTATTTTCCAGTTGAAGAGAGGGAAAATAGTACCTAGGATTTCCTGTTCTCTGTTTGGTCCGTACTAAATTCTCACTGACAATGCCTTTATCAGACTCAGACAACATTGCCTCCGGAACAGAAGAGACATCAAATATTTGCTCACGTGAAGTCCTCATCCTCTAAAGAGTCAGTTAATTACAGTGCGGTCTTGATCCAATCGCTTTGACATCATTATTTTACAAATTTCGCTTCTTTTTAATTTTTTGTATTAAAGTACAAATTTAATACAAAATTTGTGCATTTCATACAGTATAGGCCTCGGACTCACCACCCTATTGACACTATTTGACACTTTTTTTGAGCGATGACACTATTTTGCTACTACACTGAAACCTGGATTTAAGAAACCTGGGTTTACGATGTGCCTAGTATTTCAGTCCTTGGCATTTTTATGATGCGGGGACCGCGGGACCAAAAGAGAGGCGGTGCTCAGTCATGCGTGACGAAAGGCGGCGTAGCGACAGAGTGGACAGTTCCCTCAGCGCGTTAGTTGCGTCAGGTTGCGTCAGCTGTTGGCATGCTTCCAAATCCAACAGAAATGGTTCACACGGCCCTGAATGTTAACGTTAGGATTTTCTGGATTTATGATCAAGGCCACTGCAAGCCAAGCCTGAAACCGTACTTAAATCCAGGTTCCAGTGTATTTTGAAAAAATGACACTATTTTCTCATAATTTTCCACTAATTCCACTATTACTTTACTTCTACTTGGAAAATATTTTTGGACTTCTGCGCTAATTGGCTCAAATAATATGGAATTTTCAACAAAGAAGATTCATTTTCTACCAGAAAGGATGAATTTTCAACAAAATACATACATTTTTAACCAAACAGTTGAATTTTCAATCAAGCATATTAATTTTCTACCAAAAAGGACGTATTTTCAACAAATTACATAAATTTTCAACTAAATAGTTTATACTAAATTGTTGAATTTGTAAGCAAAAAATACGAATTTTTTATCAAACAGTTGAATTTTCAACAAAATAGTTAAATTTTCATTTTTAAAAGTTAATTATAAAGAAAAAAACGAATTTTTAACTAAAACGTTAATTTCGAACAAAAATTATGAATTCTGAACCGAAAATGTTATAGTTGATATTTCACCCAGGAAAAGATTTTCATTTTAAATCAAAAACAGTTGAAATGAACCAAAAAGGACGAATTTCTAACAGAATCGTTGAATCCTCAACCAAAACTTTTACCAGAAAAATGAATTTTTTACCAAAAGAGATCAGTTTTCAAATCGAAAATACAAAAGTTCAACTAAGAAAGATTTTTCAGTCAATAATGAAAAGAAATTTTATCTAAATGTTGAACTTTCAAGTCATAAAAATGAGCTTTTAACAATACAGTTCAATTTTCAACCAAAAAGATGAATTTTCAACTAAAATGTTTAATTTTCTACAAAAAAATACGAATTCTCAACAGAGGATCTAAATTTTCAACCGAATAGTTGAACTTTCAATAAAGTCAGTTGGATTTTCAACTAAAAAGTTTAATTTTCTATAAAAAAATTAATGAATTCTCAACGAAAGACCTAAATTTTCAACCAAATAATTTAATTCTCAACAAAGAAGATTAATTTTTCTACCAGAAAGGACGAATTTTCAACAAAATGCATACATTTTCAACTGATTAGTTTGAACAATCAATATGATATTAGTCCAAATTTTATTTGAATGATTTTTAGTTTATATTTTTTTTCAAAAAAGAAGAATTTTCTGCAAATCAGTTTATTTTTATATCAAATAGTTTTATACAAATTTGTTGAATTTTTAAGCCAAAAATACGAATTTTTTATCAAACAGTTGAATTTTCAACAAAATAGTTAAATTTTAATTTTAAAAAGTTAATTATAAAGATAAAACCGAATTTTTAACTAAAATGTTAATTTCCAACAAAAATTATGAATTCTGAACCGAAAATGTAATAGTTGATATTTCCCCCAGGAACAGATTTTCATTTTAA
>CAKNYM010050088.1:164331-185687 GCA_932195095.1 Andricus curvator
GACTATTTCTTCCCTTGTTATGTCCACTTCCTCATCTCTTTTTCTACTATATTTTCCTCCTTTCCTAATTTTTCTCTTGACCCCTCCTCGCAAATCCATAAAATATTTTTTCCATTCTACAATCTCAACATCCTGTTTTACTCTTTTTCTTCTTTTTCACTCTCTATTTACTACCTTCCAAACCTCTTCGTCCGTCCTAGCCTTCTCCGCCTATTCTTCAAACCTTCTACTTTCCCTTCCTCTGTTTTATCAAACAACACAGTATAATCCTTATTTTTTCTCCTATATTCTTCTCCTGTACTTTTCCCTTTTCTCCAATTTTTAAATTAATTTCTTACTTCCTTCATCAGTCATCCTTACTCAACTGTTTTGTCGAACATTCGTCTTTTTGGATAGAAAATTTGTCCATTTGGAATCAAAATTCATTTTTCATGGTAGAAAAGTCATTTTTGATTAACAATTTGTTTTTTTGGGTTAAAAATTCCAGCATTTTTTTTAAATCATCCCTGTTGGTTTAAAATTCAAAGTTTTGGTAGAAAATTCAACTATTTGGTCGAAAATTTACTTTTTTGTTGAAAATTAAAACTTTTGGGTTAAAAATGCAACTGTTTGTCGAAAATTCGTCTTTTTACCTTGAAAATGTAACCACTTGGTTGCAATTTTTTTCTTCCTTCACTGAAAATTTTTTCTTGTTTGAAAATTTATCTTTTTGCTTTGAAAATTCATCTCTTTTAGTAGAAATTTCATATTTTTTATTAAAAATGAAACTGTTTAGTTGAAAATTAATCAGTTTTGGTTAGGGATTCAGTCGTTTTGTTGAAAAAATTTCTTGGTTAAATTCAACTGTTTTTGATTTACAATTAAATTTTTTTTTTGTTGAAATATCAACTATTACATTTTTCGATGGAGATTCATCATTTTAATTGAACCTTCATTTTTTTGGTTAAAAATTGAACTATTTTGTTGAAAATTCGGTTTTCTTGATAGAAAATTAATATTGCTGGGTGAAAATTCATCTCTTTAGTTGAAAATTCAACTATTTTGTTAAAAATTTGTTTTCTTTGGTAGAAAATAAATCAATTATTATTGAAAATACAATATTTTTACTTGAAATATTAGGAATTTAAAATTGCATCAAATATAGAACCTATATTAATTTTATTTAAAAGATATTGTTCTCCTGTTTTCGTTCAAAATATCCTTATTTAAGAAGTCATCCTTTTTGCTTAAAAGTTCGTCTTTTTGGATTGAAAATTCAACTATTCTGTTAAAAAGCCATATTTTTTGGCTTCAGATTCACTAATTTTTGTAGAAAATTCACTTTTTTCTGAAATCTCTTATTTTCTAATTGAACATTCGACTCTTTTCTAAAAAATTGATTTCCTTTAGTTCCTGTTAATATCATGTTTGATTAAAAATCATTTATTTTTTGAAAACTCAATTCTTGTGTTGATAATTCATCTATTTAAGTAAAAAATTCATCTTTTTTGTTGAAAATTCATTTTTTTAAGTTGAAAATTCAACGATTCTGTTGAAAAGTCGACTCTAGCTTGTAAAAGTTCAACTAGTTGGTTGGAAATGTAACTATTTGACCGAAAAGAAATTTTTTTTAAACTGCCACTATTTGGTTTAAAATACATCTTCCTTGGTTAAAAATATACTTTTTTGTTGAAAATTCATCTTTTCCGATTTAAAAGTCATTTCAAAAATCAAAAATAATTTTCAAGAACATTTAATATAGTATCTACATTAATTTTATTTAAAAAATGTATTTCCCTATTATTCCACTATTATACTGCTATTTTCGTGAAAAATCATCCTATTTTCCCTGTTTTGAGAGCATTTTGGGCTGTGAAGTCTGAATTTAACTCAATTTAATTTTAACCACAATATCTTTACATTTTTGTTTCAGGGATTTTAAAAGTACGTTACATATCTTACAACATATCCAGAGCGACATAATCCAATCATTCGGACCGAAGAAGACTGAAAATATTGGTGGTAAGGATAATTATTTATTCATTGGTAAACGAGCTATATTGATTACAGGCCCGAAAAGCGGACCCTATATCCCCTATTGTACCCTATATTCAGATGTGGTCCACAAAGTGCCCTATTTTCAAGATTTGGTCCCTATTTGACCCTATTTTTAATCAACCTAAATTTTTCAAATTCTTTTGTCAAAAAAATCTTGAAATTTCTTCCTGAGTATTCCTTAGGATCATTAGGATCCTTTAGGACCCATGATTGTCACTCAAGCTTAAAAAAATCAATCTGGACAATTTCAAATTTAAAGCTTTTGGACTTGAATAATTTTGATTTACCAATTTAAACAATTTTAATCATTTTAAATTATACTTTTTCAAAGAGAAAGCCTAATTGCTTAAATAATTTCAAATTAAAACATCCAGATACGATTTCACATTTATATTGTTCGAAATAGTAACAATTAAAATTGAATCTCAATTAATGTTTTGGTAGTTTGAAGCTTGAAGCGGCCAAAACTTAATAATTTAAAATTGAAAGCGTTCGAAATTAAGATCGTTTAAAATTAAACAATTTTGAGTTTGAAACATTAACAATTAAATAATTTTAGATTAAAATTTCGACTTTAAGTAGCAAGTTTAAATTGAAGACATTCAAACTCAAGAATTTGCAAATTCAGACTCAAAACTGAATTTCCTGATAAAAAGGACACCGAATTATTGATCAATATTTCTATCAAAAAAGTGTAAAACCCCTTTCAAAATGACTAGAGAATTTTTTCCGCTGTTTGAGGCCTCTTTATGAGAGAAAAAATTTTCAAGTCCTAAAGAACCAAGAACAAAAAGGCTGCAGATTTTCCAAAAAATCATTTCGGAAAAATATTTTAATCGTATTTAAGAATTATATTTTTCTAATTATAACAAAAAATCGGTTGATTGTTTCAAAAGTGTTTACTGATAGAAATACAGTAGAAAAAAATCAAAAAAAGGTGAAACAATTTTAAAAAGATAAATCATGTCTACCTACCTGGAAACCTGGAAAACCTTAAAATATAACGAAATTTTTATATGCCAGGAAAAATCTGGAAATGTCAGGGAGTTTTTTTTATTCATGCAAATTTTTTCGAGAGCGTGCTTAATTTAAAAAAAAATTGCAATATAAAATTGAATAACAATGATTCTTCATTTGTAAAAGTAGCTTTATATTATTGTATTTAAATATTTTGTTGAAAATTTGTTTTTAGTTTCAAATAAATTTTTTTAACTGAAAATTTAACTATGCTAGTTGAATGTTCCATAATTTTAGTTAAAAAGGCATCCCTTTGGTTGAAAAATTTTTGTAACTGAGAATTTAACTATTCAGTTTTTGGTTGAAAAATGATCATTTTTAGTTCAAAATTCGTCTCTTCGGTAAGAATCAATCTTCCTTGTTGAAAATTGATCTTCTTGGTTTAAAATTCAACTATTCCACTTGAATATTCATCATTTTAGTTCAAAATTCATCACTTTGTTTGAAAATGTAACTATTTTTTTGAATATTAGTTGATTTTTTCAGTTAAAAATTATTTTTCTTCTCAACTGAAAAGGCAACTAGTCAAATTAAATATTTCATCATTTTAGTTGAAAATTTAGTTGAAAATCATTTAGCTGAAAATTAATAGTTAAATTTTTGTTGAAAATCCAAGTATTCCAGTTAAAGATTCATAATTTTAGTTAAAAACAACTATTTCGTTGAAAATTCACATATTTTGTTGAAAAATCGTCTTTTTTGGTAGAAAAAGAATCTTCTTGTCTAAAAATTCGTCATTTTGATTGAAAATTTAAGTATTCCAGTTAAATATTCTTCATTTTAGTTGAAAATTCTCCTTTTTTGTTTAAAAATCATCACTTTAATTATAAATCTTGTGTTTTTGTATTTGTATTTGTATTTATTTATGAAAAGTTCCTAGGGCTAAATAGCCCTATAAGGAACAGGTGATACATATTACAATTAAAATGTGACGGCGATCAATTTGACGATTGAAATCAAAAATAAGTATTTAACAAGAGTAAAGAAATAAACTATAATACACATAATTAGATATAGGATATCAACAAAAGGATACTCAAAATATACATACGCAATTATACATACTTAATAGTGAACACGCGTTCATATACACACTTATATATATTTTTAATTAAGGATTTAAGTGTTACCAATGTGTGATTTCGAGGGTAGGATTTGATATGTTAAATAAGTAACCGAAAAGGAGTTTTCTAAAGACAAATTGTGAAGGTGCATTTCTAATGCTTATAGGTAGTTTGTTCCAAAGGCGAGCACCACGAATAACAAAAGACCTTTGCATTTTACACGTGCGGTGTGGCTGAATTTTTAGTACTGTTTTCCTTTCACGGAGTTTGGAATGTGTTGGTTGATCTTTGTCAATAAAATGGAAGAGATTAAGAAGATAGTGCGGAGCTTCATTACTGAATAGGCTATAAAGTAAATTACCCATAAAAAATTGTCTTCTTTTGGCGACGTTAAGGAGTCCTGCTCTTTCTCTATACTGAGTAATATGTTCACTTTTGGGGATGTTATAGATGAACCGAATGCAAGCATTAAGCGTACGCTCAAGCTTAGCATTTAGCTCATCAGTAATATCGTCATATACCACACAACCGTAGTCAAAGAAAGGAAGGATGAGGCTTTTAACTAGAAGGATACGCGTTGAAGTAGGAAGTGATTCTTTATTCCTGTTAAGCTGTTGGAGGACTCTAAAGGTTTTCCTTGAAATATCCGCAACTTGTTCATTCCAAGTAAGAGAGCGATTAAGAATATAGCCTAAATCTTTCACAGATTCCATGAAGGGGATGAGACGTCCATCGATCAAGAGAGGAGGTAGGGTTGCAATTGTTTCAAGTGATGGAGAGGAAGAAGGTCCTATGATTATGGCCATAGTTTTAGCAGGGTTTAGAGTGAGGCCACTTGTCAAGGCCCACTGCACCACTAGATCAATATCCGCCTGTACCTTTTTAAATAAGCTCTTAAGATTGGCAATAGGCCCGGAAAGGTAAAGCTTAAAGTCATCAGCATATTTGTGATAGTTGCAATGACGAAGTTCGCTACCAAGTTCAGAGGTATAAATATTAAATAAAGTGGGTGCAAGTGTAGAACCCTGAGGGACACCACTCTTAACCTCCCCACAATCAGACCGGTCGCCATTGCTAATTTGTACTCTTTCAGAGCGAGAACTAAGATATGATTCAAACCATTTAACAACCATATTCGACAGGTGAAGTGATTTAAGCCTAGTCAATAGTAGATTATGGTTAACTGTATCAAACGCCTTAGAAAAATCAAAAAGGACAACAACCGTTATTTCCCTCCTATCAATTGCAAGTTTAAGGTCAGAAGTTACTTTAAGTGAAGCTGTAAGTGTACTATGCCTTGCACGGAACCCGGATTGCATTGGGTCCATTAAATTGTTTGTTTCAATGTGAGCAGTAAGTTGCTGATGGACAATACGTTCGAAAGGTTTGGACAAAGCACATAAGATAGATATAGGACGAAAGTCTTTGGGAGAGGTAGGGTTAGATATTTTAGGAACAGGGCGAATAATCGCCTCTTTCCAGGCATCAGGAAATATTCCCACCTGCAGAGATGCATTGTAGATGTGCAAGAGAATAGGGCCAATGACTGGTAAAGCAAGGCGAATCATTTTAATTGAAATACCGTCAGATCCTTGAGCATTTGATTTTACCTCGAAGAGTTTTTTAAGTAGGGTTTCTTGCGATATGTCAGAAAAGAATAACTTCGTATCATCAAAAGTAGAGGGAACTGAGGACAGGGAAGGAGTGCTGCTTGCAAGGAGTCTGGATTTTGTAGTAAAAGCTGTCAAAAGGTCTGCAGGGGAAAAATTGTTATCAGGAGCCAAGTGTTTGGAAGGAATAAGTCCAAGCCGTCTTAAGAGAAGCCAAATGTTTTCATTTTTATTTCTATTTTTGATAGAGTTGTAATTATATTGATTGTATGAATCCCGGATTTTGGTTTGTACTAAGTTTCTCAATTTACGAAATTCGGCTTGAATAATACTATTTTTAGTTCTTTTAGCCAATCTACGTTTTTTCTCTCTTTCTTTTATTAAATCTTTGACATAAGAAGTGATCCAAGGAGTGGACTTCTTCTTTGCTTTAAGGGTATGGAGAGGCGCAAAATTATCAAAGGCTGAAGATAAAAATGAAGTCAGACAAATCACCTTTCTATTTATATCCTTTTCAGTAAAAATGCTATTCCAGTCATAAGTAGAGAGGTGTTCAAGAAATTCAGTTTCATTTATATTTTTAAGATTGCGTATGGACAGAGGAGTTACACTAGAGGAGGGATTAAAGGAGAACTGGTATTGGATGCTGATAAGATCATGGTTTGAGAGAAATGAGATTGAGTGTTGAGTAGAAGAAATCACCTTGTCTAAATCGTCAACAATCATCAAGTCAATCCTTGTACTAGAATGAACAGTGTGGTGGGTGGTATCATGGGGAACTATAGATAATCCGGCTGAGAACACTACTGATTTTAAATAGTGAGTTAAATTGTTGGTAGCATTAAGATTTGTGTTTAGGTCACCGGTGAGTACAATGTTATTATAATTGGGTATAAGGTCAAATATGTCAGTCTCAAGTTCCCTGTCATAGGAGGCGTTAGGAGGTTTGTAAATTACACCCACCAACACACTGTCCTGAGGCGACGATACCTTGATAAAAAGGTACTCAGCAGTAGGGTAATTGGCAAGAGGACCCACTCTCACCTGTATACCCTTTAAGCTGTCATGAATATAGAGACAGACCCCACCTCCTCTTCTCCCATCTCTATCTCTGCGAAAAAGTGTGTAATGATCAAGTGCTACGAGGCTCGAAGAAATATTAGGCGTGAGCCAGGTCTCGGATACGGCTATAATATGATAGGAACAGGACATAAAGTGATGTTTAAATTCAAGGTAATGGGCAGGTAAAGACTGAGCGTTAACGTGACAAATATTCAAAGTTTCCATTGAGAGAGTGATAGATACAGTTCAAGTATAGTTAAATATTGAAGTGTCTGAAATACGTAAATTAGTTGAAAATACCTTTCCGTGAAACTAAAGTAACAGAGAGTAATAACCAACAAAATCCAGTTCACTTGATTACATTTGAAAACAGGGAATAAGGCACATAAAGAATTAAAATTTAGAAAAGCAATAAGCACTATAAAGCTCGTGATGTATAAAAATAGTATAAGAAAGGTCAATTTGTAGAGGCAGTACAAGGCTGAATTAGCGCAGTAAAAAATACAAAATTGTTGAATTTTAACTTCAAACGGCACAGTGTCCAGAATGGCCAGCATGCAGCAATATTTAAAATAAAACAGATATTTACCTATGTAGAAGTAGCATAAACGATAGAGTAGTGCTAATGATCGACTATAAAAAATTATCAAATACATAATGGACCTAGAGAGTAGTTGCTATTGTAGTCCTTCAAGAGATTGGATGTTCGACAGGTGTATTCGTGGCGAGCTATCCTCCTTACGGCAGAAAATTTTTCCGCCAGCAATCCACAAGTATTTGATTTTTTTTTCTCTACGAAGACCGAGAGCGATGGCATAAATCCTTCTATTCAGTGGTGTTAATGCCTCACGAAGGTAAATAAATCGCTTTTCGTTGGCAGTCCATCCCATGTTCAAAGTAGAGAAGTCTCTCTTAACCTTACGTCTTGCAATAAATTCATCCCGTAGATCTTGTCTGCCAAATTTGGCTACAATGATCGGGGGGGTGGAGGAATTACTCAAAGAAGGTGCTTTTATAATTCTATATACTTTGACAACGTCATCCTTACGAATATTTACATCTAGAGCCCTGGCGACAGATTCAATGGAGGCCATGAGGTCTTCATTCGGCTTCATGGGGAGACCATGAATTTCCAGCGTCGTATTGAGAGCCGCTTGCTCATTGACATTGAGCGCGTGCTCAAGAGTCACCACTTTGGCTTTCAAATCTTTAGCTTCCTTCTTGACAAGTTCAATTTCCTCATTTTGCACTTTGGAGCCGGATTCCAATGAGTCGATACGCCTAGAGTTATTTAAAAGTTCATTCTTAATTTCCGAAAGAGTGGAATTAAGTTGGTCATTAAATTCTAGTTGACGTGTTTCAAATTCGCTGAATCTTGCCAAAATCTCACGTGACTGCGCAAGCGCTTCACTTTGGCCGTCAGAGACCACTTTGCGCAAGAGTTCGGCGAGGCCAGAGGGTAGAGTACCTGCATTTTCCGAGGCAGCAACGGAGGAGGGAGTGGGGGGTACAATACATGCACCATCAACATCCTGCAAAGAAGTGGTCCCAGGGTTCGCACCTGAATTGCCAGACACTGCCGCAGAGGTGGCACTAGTTGACAATGGAGAACATAATTTGCAGACATAGTCCATTTGACCCTTTTTAAGTTTTTCAAAAGATTTTTTTGAGATTCCGAAATTAGCACAGGCCAAATGCACTAGAATCCCACACTTAACACAAGCGAGAACTTCTGATTCCCCTCTAGATATAACTATCTTACACTCCGAACACGCACCCATAGTTCTGCAGGAAAGAAAACCGTTACAGTTACGTATAAACAAAAGTGCAAAAACAAGAAACAATTAAGTGAGTTGAAACAAAGTCACAATGCTTTATAGTACAACCCACCGACACTTTCACGAAATACAAATTTTTATGTAATTAAACACTTAAAATCTTGTATAAACACAAAAAACTGAAGAGCGGCAAATTTACACGTCCGTATCCGATCGCCGTTGGTGGAAAATTAATGTTTTTACTGCAAAATGAAGTATTCCATTTTTGGTTGAAAACTGATCTTTTTTAATTGAAAATTCAACTATTTCGTTGAAAATTCATGTATTTTGTTGAAAAATCGTCTTTTTTGGTAGAAAAATAATCTTCTTGTCTGAAAATTCATCATTTTGATTGAAAATTTAAGTATTCCAGTTAAATATTCTTCATTTTAGTTGAAAATTCTCCTTTTTTATTTAAAATTCATCACTTTGATTAAAAATCTGTTGTTTTTGTTGGTGGAAAATTAATTTTTTTACTACAAATGAACTATTCCATTTTTGGTTGGAAACTGATCTTTTTTAGTTGAAAATTCAACTGTTCAGTTGACAATTAATGTATTTTCAAAATTCATTTATTTTTGTTTAAAATTCAACTATCCCAGTGAAATATTTATCATTTCAGTTCAAAGTTCATCACTTTGAAAATGTAACTATTATTTTGAAAATTAGTTCTTTTTTTTTGTTGTTGAAAATTAGATTTTTTTTACTTAAATTTAACTATGCCAGTTGAATATTCCATCGTTTTAGTTAAAAATTCATATCTTTGGTTGAACATTAATTTCTTTAACTAAAAAATTATATATTCAATTTTTGTTAAAAAATTCTATTTTTCAAAAGAAAATTCGCCTTTTTCCTAGAAATTCATTTTCTTGCTTAAAAATTCATCTTTTTGGTTTAAAATTCAACTATTTCAGTTGAAGTTTTATCATTTTAGTTCGTCGAAAATTCATTAGTTTGGTTGAAAACTGATATTTTTTAGTTGAAAATTTAACTATTTAGTTGAAAGTTTTTTTTTTTAAATTAACTATTTGGTTGGAAATTTATATATATTGTTTGAAAATCCACCTTTTTGGTTGAAAATTCTAGTATTCCAGTTGAATATTCATTATTTCAGATGGAAATTCATCTTTTTGCTTAAAAATAAAAATACTTAGTTGAAATTTGAATTTGTTAAATTTTATCTTTTTGGTTTAAAATGCATCTATTCCAGTTGAAGATTCATCATTTTAGTTGCAAACTTTGGTTGAAAACACCTTTGGTTAAATTTTTTTGTAGAAAATTAATTTTGTTAAGTAAATATTCCATTTTTGTTGAAAACTGATCTTTTTTAGTTGAAACTTCAACTATTTGGTTGAAAATTGATCATTTGTAATTGAAAATTCATATATTTTGTTAAAAATCGTCTTTTTTGGTAGAAAAATAATCTTTTAGGTTGAAAATTCAACTATTTGGTCAAAAATTGATCTATCTTGTTGAAAGTTCAATATTTTTACTTGAAAAGTTAGTACCCACAATAATTTTACTAAATATGCACTAAATTTTAAGTATAAGCAAATAAAATAAAAATTTGTCTGAATTATCATTCAATTTTTTGGACTTTAGAGAAAAATTCGAGAAATGATTAATTATGTTTTTAGTATTATTTATTTATTTAATTAATCGATGGTGCTAATATGTTTAAGAGTATCTTGTAATATAATTTCTCAGAGCTTTCTAAATTAGACGCCCTGTAAACTCAAAAATTATTATTTTGGAATTAAACTGTTCAATTATTTTTTATTCTTTCAGCTTTTCATGATTTTCCTTTCTATTGTATTTTAATCAGTAGGAAATCTTAAGCTGCTTAGAGGATTTTTCAAAGCTATCTAATAAATTAATAAAAAAAAATTACTACCCATGGGCAGTAGATTTTTTTCTAAGTGCACTTAGAAAAAAATCTACTGCCTTTAATAACTTCTTTAACATCCACTATTTTTTACAACCGAATCGTACAACCGAATGGTTCATCGCTTAATCTCAGGGCTTGGAACGGGTTACTTTTTAAGTAACTTAGTTTTTTTTTTGATCCGCGGTTACTAAAAAGTTACTTATTTTATGAAAAGGTTACTTTTGGTTTCATTTTTTGTCTGAAATAACGAAATGAATTAAGTAATTAATTGTATTATTTAAAAACGTGTGAAGAATGTGAAAATTCAATTTTTTAGTAAATGTGGCACCTTAGAGCCGAGCAAATTAGGGAATAACAATAACAAAAAATAAATTGCTAGTTTTTTATTTAAAATTTAAATCTTTTTTGTTGAATTATCGAAATATGTATTATATTCTTCGATGAGAATTTATCTTCTTGGGTTGAAATTCAGTTAAAAGTTGAACAATTTTATTTGAAACTTTATTTTTTTGTTGAAAATTCATCATTTTAGTTGAAAATTCGTCTTTTTTGGTAGAAAATTAATCTTCTTGATTGAAAATCACCCTTTTGTTAAAAAACACATCAATTTATTTGAAAATTTATCTTTTTAGTTCGGAATGTACTTATTTTGTAGAAAATTCAACTATTTGGTTAACAGATAACTTTTTTGTGAAAAATCCATATTTACTAGTTGAAAATTCAACTGTTTTGTGAAAATTGGTATTTTTGGCTTAAAATCTCAACAATTTGGTTGGAAAATAACCTATTTTGTTGAAAAATCGACAATTTATCTAAAATTTCTAGTTTTAAATTTAAATTTAAATCTTTTTTGTTGAAATATCGAACTATGTATTGTATTTTTCGATGAGATTTGTCTTCTTTGGTTGAAATTCAGTTAAAAGTTGAAAATTTTTTGTTAAAACTTTATTTTTTTGTTGAAACTTCTTCATTTTAGTTAAAAATTCGTCTTTTTGGGTGGAAAATTAATCTTCTTCATTGAAAATCACCCTTTTGTTTGAAAACACATCATTTTATTTGAAACTTTATTTTTTTGTTGAAAATTCATCATTTTAGTTGAAAATTCGTCTTTTTTGGTAGAAAATTAATCTTCTTGATTGAAAATCACCCTTTTGTTAAAAAACACATCAATTTATTTGAAAATTTATCTTTTTAGTTCGGAATGTACTTATTTTGTAGAAAATTTAACTATTAGGTTGACAGATAACTTTTTTGTGAAAAATCCATATTTACTAGTTGAAAATTCAACTGTTTTGTGAAAATTGGTATTTTTGGCTTAAAATCTCAACAATTTGGTTGGAAAATAACCTATTTTGTTGAAAAATCGACAATTTATCTAAAATTATTATTATTATTTATCTAAAAATCCATATGTACTAGTTGAAAATTCAAATTTTTTGTAAAAATTGGTCTTTCCGGCTTAAAAACTCAACAATTTGTTTGGAAAGTAACCTATTTTGTTGAAAAATCGTATTTTTTGAATGAATTCGACAATTTATCTAAAATTGCTAGTTTTTAATTTAAAATTTAAATCTTTTTTGTTGAATTATCGAAATATGTATTATATTTTTCGATAAGAATTTATCTTCTTTGGTTGAAATTCGGTTAAAAGTTGAACAGTTTTTTTTTAAACTTTTTTTGTTGTTGAAAATTCATCATTTTAGTTGAAAATTCGTCTTTTTCATAGAAAATTAATCTTCTTGATTGAAAATTACCCTTTTGTTTAAAAATACATAATTTTATTTGAAAATTCATCTTTTTGGTTTGAAATGTTCTTGTTTTGTTGAAAATTCGTCATTTTCGGTTGAAGATTCCCCTGTTTTCGTAGAAAATTCAACTATTTGGTTCACAGATAACTTTTTTGTGAAAAATCCATATTTGCTAGTTGAAAATTCAAATTTTTTGTAAAAATTGGTCTTTTTGGCTCAAAAACGCAACAATTTGGTTGGAAAATAACCTATTTTGTTGAAAAATCGTCTTTTTTGAATGAATCCGACAATTTATCTAAAATTGCTAGTTTTTAATTTAAAATTTAAATCTTTTTTGTTGAATTATCGAAATATGTATTATATTTTTCGATGAGAATTTATCTTCTTTGGTTGAAATTCGGCTAAAAGTTGAACAGTTTTTGTTAAAACTTTTTGTTGTTGTTGAAAATTCATCATTTTAGTTGAAAACTCGTCTTTTTTGGTAGAAAATTAATCTTCTTGATTGAAAATCATCCTTTCGTTCGAAATGTACTTATTTTGTTGAAAATTCAAATTTTTTGTAAAAATTGGTCTTTTTGGTTTAAAAACTCAACAATTTGTTTTAAAAATAACCTATTTTGTTGAAAAATCGTCTCTTGAATGAATTCTAGTGTTTTTTGTATTAAATTAAAATCTTTTTTGGTTATCGTATCAACTATTACATTTTTCGTCAACAATTAATCTTTTTTAGTCAGAGAAAGTCAACCGTTTTGTTAAAAGTTGAACTACTTTCTTAAGGCCATGTGACGAGTGGGTCACGTGACCGGATTCCTACCTTACCGACACTTTGTTTATTTGTAAACTTATTTTCACACGAATAGCCACATCGAGTTGAAAATTTGGGATAATAAATAAGAAGCACTAAGAAAGGCGGGTCTGATCCTAAATTTTAATAATCATGAAAAAAGCAAAAAAAAATTATTTACAAAAAAACTTTTTTCATAATTATAAAAATTTAGGACCAGACCCACCTTTCTTAGTGCTTCTTATTTATTATCCCAAATTTTCAACTCGATGTGGCTATTCGTGTGAAAATAAGTTCACAAATAAAAAAAGTATCGGTGAGGTAGGAATCGGGCCACGTGACCCACTCGGCACATGGCCTTAAACATACTTTTTTTTTTGAAGATTCATATTTTTGGTGGAAACTTCGTCTTTTTTGGTAAAACATATTTCTTGTTCGTTACTGTTTTGCCACATTATTGTTACTTTTCAGTTACTTTTTTGAAAGAAGTATGGTTTCTATTTTACTATTTTTTCAAGCTTGGGCAGTTCCGAGCCCTGCTTAATCTAGATTGCTTTTAATTATTTTCTTTATAAAAAAATGCATTGAATAAGGGTTTTTGAATGGGTGATTGAAAACTTTCATGAAAATAGTAGAATGTTATCGTAATATTCACAGACGTCGAGTAATCGAGGAATTGATGCACAGAGCGGGTCATCTATTTAGGAACTGTAGAACAATAGAGCACTATCCGATTAAACCTTCAATGGAGCTCAACGATCGACAAAGTATTTTTAAACTCCACTCTTCAAAATTGAAAGGATTTGCTTTTTATCTTTTTTTATTAAAAACAGTTGTCGATGAAAAAGGATAAAAGAGATCAATTTTAATTAAGATTATCAAAATAAATCAAATTTAATAGGGTTCCTACCTGACCAGGAAATCGGGAAATGGCTTGCCATTTTTTTCACTAGGAAAAAAAACGGGAATTTACTGGGAATTTGATTGAGTGACCGGGATTTTTTTCCCGAATATACTAATATGCACTCTCTTAAACTGAACCAGTGAAATTGTCACTGGTTGAATCAGTATTTTGAATTATCACTGGTGAACCAGTGATTTTTTCAATTTGACTGGACGAACCATTAAGAGATTCAACTAAAATAGCGCTACTGATTCTACCAGTTGCGCCAAATGATAGATTGAACCAGTGATATAGCGCTCCACGCGGGCAAGACATGAACCTCCAGTCGTCTGGTACGCGCGCGTCGTCGGTCAGGTCTTTGGCATTTCTCGAGTGAAAACGAATCTTATTGTATACAAGTGTTTGTCCTTAATATAAAATCTCTAAACGATATTGTCGTTTTCGATTCTGACGATTTTCGAGAGTAACACGGTGGTAAAGTTTGCTTGCTGTAGGCCGCTCATATTCAACAGTAGTGTGTGACTGTGTGTGGTGCTGCATTTGAAATCAGTGATGCTAACTGAGTCGCATTTATATGCGCATGTTTGAATTGTAATAGTGTTGATAGGCTGTAGTACGCGCCCGTATTTGAATTCCCAATGAGGACGCGAACTAGAACCAATAAGCGCCATTCTATCGAAGCATGCGCATGTCAAGGTGGTCTTTTCGGGATCACTTAGTTCGAGTTCGATAATAATACGTCACGTGTTTTTTCGTATTTGGTAATGCGCGGCTCAGTGTTGCCAACCGTTGCACGGTAAAGTCTGTAAAAGAAGTAATGAACCATAACCTCAATTGTGATGGCAGTCTGTTTTTAAACTGTTTACGCAAACAAGAAATATTCAAATTAATCATTTTTACGCTCTGTAACTGTGATTTCTATCATGATTTAATTATATTTATCATATTAAATATCATTTGTGAAACTCGTGTACGTTTCAGTTCTACTTTCACTATAGGATTGAAATCTCCATTTCCTTATAGTGACACATTCGAATAATTATTTTTTGTCGGTTTGAATAGAAGTATGTCAGAGATCTGTGTATGTTTACAGATCAAAAATTTTATAATTTAAGAAGATGTTCAAATTAAGAATTTTTAAGCTCTCAATGAGCACTGCTATTAAAAAAAACACCGATACTTTAAGAAATTGATTTTGATAATTTGAAGGGATTTTAAAGAAGTTCAAAGACTATAAGGTATTTTTTTTATCCAAAAGGAATTTTCAAGAACTTCAAACAATTGCAAGGAATTTCAAAAGATTTCAAAGAATTTGGAATATTTTGACTTATTATAAAATATTTTAAAGAATTTTTAATTGATTTCACTAACTTAATAGGATTTCAGAGGATTTAAAAAATTTCAATTGATTCTAAAAGATTTAAAATTGATATATTGTGGGAAAATATTTCAAAGAATTTCAGTAGATTCCGAAGAATTTTTTATTTATTTTGATAATTTGAAGGAATTTAAAAAAAAGACTGGGAATATTTTAGGGCATTTGAAAAGAATCCAAAACATTTGAAAGAAATGTCAATAATTTCAATGAATGCCAACACATTTTAAAGAGTTTGAAATATTTTAGGATATTTTAACAGATTTCAAGGAATTTTCAACCGATTTTAGTAATTTAATTGATTCAAAAGGATTTTTTAAGGAATTGTTCAAGATTGGGAATATTTTAGGGTATTTCAAAAGAATCCAAGGTATTTACAAGAGATTTAAACAATTTGAAGGGATTTCAAAAATATGTAAAGAGTTTGGAAACTTTTAGAGGTTTCTTGAAGATTCCAAGGATTTTTCATTTTATTTCAGTACTTTAATTGATTTCAGAGGATTTGCAATATTCTGGAGTAATTTAAAAGATTCCAAGGATTTTTTTGTTTATTTTGATAATTTGAAGGAATTTGAAAAAAAAAGAGTGGGAATATTTTAGGGCATTTGAAAAGAATCCAAAGCATTTGAAAGAGATGTCAATAATTTCAATGAAGGCCAACAGATTTTAAAGGGGTTGAAATATTTTAGGATATTTTAACAGACTCCAAAGCATTTCCAAGAGATTTCAATAATTTTGAGGAATTTAAAAAAATGGTAAAGGATTTGGGAACTTTAAGAATTTTTTCAAAGATGTCAAGACATTTTCGTAAGCTTTAAAAAGTTTCAAGTGATTTTTAAAGATTTAAAGGATTTCAATAATTTGAAAGAGTTTCAAAGGATTGGAAATAATTTATGGTGCTTTTAAAAATTGCAAGGGATTTTGAAGAGTTAAAAAAATTTCAAGGAGTTCTAAAATATTGTGAAGGATTTTGAATATCTTAGGGTATTTTGAAAGATCCTATGAATTTTTGAATTGATTTTAGTAATTTAATGTTACTCATAGGATTTGAATTATTTTATGGTATTTTAGAAGATCTAAAGCATTTTCAAGAGTTTTAAAATGTTTCAATTGATTTCCAAAGGTTTGAAAGGATTTGATAACTTTAACAGTATTTCAAAAGATTCTAAGGAATGTACAATCGGTTTCAGAGGATTTGAAATATTTTAGAGTATTTAAAAAGATTCTAAAGCATTTTCAAGAGATTTGACAAAATTTGCATGGGGTATTGTATCGAAGAGTTTTCTAAAATTTCGAAAATATAAATCGATTTAATAGGACCCATGCCAGGTTTTAGGGTATATCAAAAGATTTCAAGCAATTTTGAATTTATTTCGGTAACCTAATAGGATTTGAAATGATTTAAAATATTATAAACTATTTTTAAAGACTTTAATGCACTTTCAAGATATTATTAATTTTTTATGGAATTTTAAAGGCTTGGAATGACTTTAAGAGGAATGAACAAATTTTTCTGAGAGTTTAAATAATTTGTTTACAACTTTGGAATATATGAAACTATTTCATAGGACTTGCGAGGTTTCAATATATTTTAGAATATTTAAATGAATTTTATGCGATTCCCGAAGATTTCAATGATTTTAATGGATTTTAAAAGCTCCCAAGGTATTTTCAAAAATTTTCCAGGATTCAAGAAAATACTTTAAAATGTCATATAATTTCACGGGATTTTATAATATTTCACTGTACTTTAAGAAATTCATTAACAAGAAGTGAGGGGTTTTTTAGGTTTTCACAGATTTGTAGAGATTTTCAAATATGTTTTGCAATTAATTTGAATTCACCCTGAATTGTTACTCATTCATTCAGAATTATTTTATTATGTCTTTCGAATTTTGTTGATTTACCTGAATTCTTTTGAATTAAATGAATAATTCTATTCTGTTCAATGGATATTTTTTTCAGTTTGTGTTTAATTCGTCTTGAAGTGTTTTAACCTCATTTTGAATTCTTCAACATTCAATAAAATTCTTTTGAATTCCCTTGTATTTTTCCAAAATCATTTTAAAATTACTAAAATCAATTACATTTTTTGGAGTTTTAAATTTTTTCCAATTTATTTCCATGTTTTAAATTTTAACTTTAATTCTTTGAAGTTTTATGAATTGAATTTTTCGAAATGCTTTCAAATCCAAAAGAACATCAGTCACACTATTGATGCACATATTTACTTTAAGTCACTTTTTGGATTAGAAATGAGTCTTGCTGCAAAAAACGTCGAATTAAAAATTATTGCTACGTACTCCCGAGATATTCTCTGGACATCTGCTTTTAGACAACTTCGCATTCAAAATACAATACTTTCGAATAATTTCCAATCTGACGTTTTTTGTAGGGCAATTTCTCTGCTTTTTTCGGTTTGAATAGGTCACTATTCTTAAATAAATTAGGCTGTAGCCGCCCTTAGAATAATAAACTACAAATTCAGGCCTCGGGCTCAAAACACACTATTGACACTATTTGACACTTTTTTCAAGCGATGACGCTGTTTTGTTACTATTTTGAAAAAAAGACACTAAAGACACTATTTTCCAATTAAAAACACGAATTTATCAACCACTATAGATTTTTTGAAGAATAAAAAATTGACAGATTTTCGCAGAAGGAAAAAAATATATTGTTTGAAAAGTTTGTGTTTAATTTAGTTTTTAATAAGAAAGATACTGTAACGTTTATAAAGGCCTGGAAAGTTCTATCGACAGGATAATTTTCTTCTTATAATAAAAGAATTTAATCATTTTGACGTAAACAACAGATACGATAAAAATGTTCACACAAAAATGTTCATGTAAAAAAAAGTTATACTAAAATACATTTTACTTTTTCGTAATAACGTGCATCATTTATGATAAAAATTAAAAAATTAATTTTTCTTGAAAAAAATTCACCACATCTCTCAATGCATAATAAAATATTAGTGGCGAATGGATTACTATAGAGTATAAACAGCAATAATTGCGGAGCAAATAGACAATTTAAAAATTTGTTATCATATTTCTTGAAAACTGAAAGATTGATAATTACTGCCACTATTCTATGTATCATTCATTTTTTTAAACTTTGTAAAGCTTATATAATAATGAAAATTAATATTATTCGCAGTATTTATCAATTTGAAATTTATATGCTCATATACATGTTAAAACGAATAATTCACTATTTATTTTATAAATAACATTTCTTTTAATTTATAGAATAAAAAATGTATTACGCAAATATAATTTATAAATAAGTTAATTGTTAATCAAATTTAAGAGCCGATTATAATAAATTGAATTATAATTATATTCACAATTTTTTCAAGATATGATAACGGTGATAGAATTTACCTACAAATAAATTATGAGAAATCCATTACTCCTTTAGCTTCAACATCATCCTGTAGTGCCTTCTAATTATTTTTTACGAATATTTTGTAACATTAATTAAATATAAATAACATAGAAAAAATAAGTATTTGGTTTATTATTTTTCTTAACAAAAATTAGTAGGCGCGCGCCTTGGCGCGCGCAGGACTACTAGTTTTATAAATATTTGGTGCCTGTCTGCAATGAGCAGAGGATATAATATCTTTCGCTTGATAGTGGGAGGTCCCTGGCCATGGGTTTGACTTTGAGCAACGCGACACGTTAACATAACGACGGGTCTTTCCACAATCAGGCGCAACATATTATATCCCATTATATTGCAGCCCGGCCTTCCTTTATTGTTGTGAGGATAAAGTGAGGTTTTTAAAATATAATTCTACAACTCTTACCACAAAAGTGCGATGAATGATAAGTGCCATACCTAAACAGCTGACAGGCGACAAGGCGTACGACCAGGTGACTACTGGTACTGAGAAACCAGTGAACGTCACTGATTAAACCAGTGTCGGAACTTCACTGAATGAACCAGTGAATGCTCACTGATTGTCAGTGACACACTTCTGGCTATTTCAACCAGTGAGATTTCACTGGAAATCAGTGAGATTTCACTGGTTCATTTTAAGAGAGCAAATTAAGGATGTTCTAGGTGTATATTAAAATTCAGAATTACCTAATTTTTAACTTGATCTATTAAAATAACAAAGGCCCAGTGATTAAATTAAATTCAAAGGAATTCAAGAAGATTCAAGTTAATTCCAAAAATATTACAAGTTGATTTAAGAAAATTCAAGAAGATTCATTTAGTATTATGAGAATTCAATTTAAGAATATTATGTTCAATTTAAGGGTAGATCACCCTAATTCAAAAAGATTCATTTTGATTCAAAAGAATTCAATTTAGTTGGCTAATATTCTTCTCAATTTAAGAGAATTTAACTCAATTCAAGAAGATTTAACTATATTAAAGACGATTTAAATTAATTTAAGACAATTCAAATCAGTTCAAGAAGATTAAGTGAAATTCAAAGGAATTCAGGAAAATTCATTCAATTCTGATCGATGTAATTCAAGAAGATTCAGTTTGATTCAAAAGAATTTGATTCAATTGAAGAATGTTTTTCTCAATTTAGAAAAATTTAACTCAATTCAAGAAGATTTTGCTATATTGAAGAAGATTTAAATTAATTTAAGAGAATTCAAATCAGTTCAAGAAGATTAAGTGAAATTCAAAGGAATTCAAGAAAATTCATTCAATTCTGATCGATTTAATTCAAGAAGATTCAGTTTGATTCAAAAGAATTTGATTCAATTGAAGAATGTTTTTCTCAATTTAGAAAAATCTAACTCAATTCAAGAAGATTTTGCTATATTGAAGAAGATTTTAATTAATCCAAGATAAATTAATTTCCAGAAGATTAAATTAAATCCAAAGGAATTCAAAAAAAGTCAAGAAAAATCAAATTAATTCTAAAAAGATTACAATTGGATTCACGGAAATTAATGAAGATTCATTTGAATTTATGGGAATACCGTTCAAGAATATTATGTTCAATTTAAGGGTTGATCACCTTAATTCAAAAAGATTCAGTTTGATTCAAAAGAATTTAATTTATTTGTCGAATATTCTTCTCAATTTAGGAGAATTTAACTCAATACAAGAAGATTTAACTGTATTAAAGAAGATTTAAATTAATTCAAGAGAATTCAAATCAATTCAAGAAGATTAAGTGAAATTCAAAGGAATCCAAGAAAATTAATATAATTCTGAAAAGATTACAAATGGATTTTTAAAGAAGATTCATTTCATATTATGTGAATTCAATTCAAGAATATGATGTCCAATTTAAGAAAAGATCGATTTAATTCAAGAAGATTCAGTTTGATTCAAGAGAATTTGATTCAATTGCAGAATGTTTTTCTCAATTTAGGAAAATCTAACTCAATTCAAGAAGATTTTGCTATATTAAAGAAGATTTTAATTAATCCAAGAGAAACTCATTTCAAGAAGATTAAATTAAATCCAAAGGAATTCAAGAAATGTCCAGAAAAATCAAGTTATTTCTAAAAAGTTTACAATTGGATTCACGGAAATAAATGAAGATTCATTTGAATTTATGGGAATTCAATTCAAGAATATTAGATTCAATTTAAGAAAAGGTCGATTTAATTCAAGAAGATTTAGTTTGATTCAAAAGAACTCAACTCAGTTGATGAATATTCTACTTAATTTAAAATAATTTAACTCAATTGAAGAAGATTTAGCTGTATTCAAGAAGATTTAAATTAATTCAAGAGAATTCAACTCAATTCAAGAAGATTAATTTAAATTCAAAGGAATTTAAGAAAATTCTATTCCATTATAAAAACATTACAAGTGGATTCACAAAAATTGAAGAAGATTCATTTCATATTATGAGAATTCGACTCAAGAATAATAATTTAAATTCAAAGGAATTCAATAAAATTCTATTCCATTTCAAAAAGATATTAAGTGGATTCAAGAAAATTAAAGAAGATATATTTTATATTATGAGAATTCAATTCAATTCAAGAAGAATAATTTAAATTCAAAGGAATTCAAGAAAATTCTATTCCATTTTAAAAAGATTACAAGTGGATTCA